>JAQNBH010000006.1:9175485-9643028 GCA_028752905.1 Cladorhizidae sp. MBARI D1340-BT2
CCAAAGCAGTGACATCAGTGACTGTACCCTCTGTAAGCAGTCCACACTTTGTTTTTTCTTTGAAGCCACCACCCAGGTACAATCGGGTCGAACCTATAGTTGGAGCAAGCTGCATCATGTCTCACACAAGAAGCTCAGAAGTCCAGCTTTGTTGGCACATACAGAGAAGAACTCCTGCAGGTCAGGGTCTCTGTACTGCTCACTGATATCAAACTGCCTTTGTGGTCATGACTTCCGTAGTGGTAGATCAGGAGCAGTGTTCACTTTGGTGTCCTCCTTCAAGACTTTAACTAGACTGGCCTTTGTTCCTGCAGCTCTCATGGTTTCATCTTCATTGAACAGTGATGGGGGTGTGCTGCATTCATGAGTGCCGATGAAGTTGACTGTGCCTAGAGCTGGAGTTGACCATTGGTTTAGGTAAGTACATTAATTAAGCCAGCTAGTGCTAGTGGTAGTAGTACCTATCGCAACCCCCTACTTCCTGGCTCAAGTGCAGAAAGTATCGAGTCTGCCAGCAGGTTAAGTACAGCTGTTAAAAAATCATAGTAGCTGCTTTGCTGATAGTAATGCTACAGGAGTAGCTTATGAGCCAGAAACCATAGCAGCAAACTGTTCAAATAAATTTCCACTGAATAACTTTTTTCTCCCATTATGTCAATTTATGTTGTAGGTATCTGACAGAAGATGACTAGTTGTACAGGAAAAAGGTGCTGGAGGGAGCCATGTCTCTGGAACCACTGAAGAGAAAGTGCGAATACATGCTTACAAACTACACCAAGTGTGTCATATGTCAAAGACCTGCGATCAAACGACTGTTGAACATTCAGCTAACAACAGTCCCAAAACTTCTTGTAGCCATGACCTGTCGACAGGACGAGACCTACAGAAGGTTGCACCATGATGTAACCAAGGACTCATGGCTAGGGCTAGGGCTAGGGCTAGGGCTAGGGCTGGGTGGCAGAGAAGTCCTCCAAGTGGCATGCCAAATGCATAAACTTGTACATCAATGAAAGGAGCTACAGACTAGCAGAAAAGAGGCATCCAGGAGCAAGCTGCACAATGTTGTGGCTCATCCAGAATGCAGTACCTCAACCAAAATGTCTATCATTCCCAGCAGGCATCGCACAACAGCATTTGATGCCAAGAGTACATGCATCATATGTAACAAAAGGTGGCTGAAAGGAAAGACACCTACAGCCAGGGTGTCAACAGAAACCAGCCAACAGGTGATCGTTGAGAAAGCCAAGAAACTGAGTAGAGAGGACATTTTGCTAAGACTGATTGGCAAGGACATGACATGGTCGCAAATGACATATCATATCACATACCATGCATGAATGCATTCAAGGCAACACCAGCCCGACTGGTAAATCTGCACAGAAGAATCTGTATGATGTGGCTTTGAATCATCTGGTGAAACAGCTAGAAATATCGCTGTTCCTTTCAGGAGAAATGTGGCTTCCTGATCAAGTCCTTGCGGGACAACTTGATTCTCCAGGAGCTAGGAGTAAAGACTGCAGACACGTATAGGACCAAGAAGTCAAAATACCAATCTGCAGGCCCAGAAAAAAGTGATGAAGTTTCAGCCCTCCTACGAATGATACAGATCATTGCTAGTGGGAGCAGCTTGCTCCAACCACAGGCTTAACCAGATTGTACTTGGGTGGAGGCTTCATAAGAAAAAACAAAGAGTGTACTGCTCATAGTCGCTGTATATACCAACAAGGGTGATGATTTTGAGGGCTCGGACCTTGGAAGGCTCAGAGTTCACAAGTTCCTAAACAACAAGTCTACTCTCCTGAAATTGCTACCGCCCACAGAGAATGCATTCCTTCAACATCTCCACAGAGAATGCATTCCTACAACATCTCCACAGAGAATGCATTCCTATAACATCTCCGCCTTTTTGGCGTCGGCTTCAGGTGCTTTTGATCTTATCCAGATTCTTCTGGGTAATTCAAACTACTCTGAATTTGAAGTTGGTTTGGAAATTTGGTGTCGAGGTCATAGCTGTGAGCCACCACATCTGATCCTAGGTCCTCCCAACAGAAAGCCTGGGATGGTCCTCATGTTCAGGCTTCTTTTGATTCCCTCCTGAACTCGAGTGTGGATCTAGCTTCACGGGTATGTATTCAGGCTGCAGCTAGGAAGGAGTCAGGGGCTTGGATCAATGCCCTTCCCATGTCATCCTTAGGCCTCCGAATGGATGATGATGTGATTAGGGTGGCTACTGGTTTGCATTTGGGTGTTCCTCTCTGTCATCCCCACAATTGTCTGCCATGTGGATCCCAATTGAATCAGTTTGGCACTCGTGGTCTCAACTGTCGGAGGAGTCAAGGTCGTTTCTCGAGGCATGCAGCTGTAAATGACATTATTCATAGATCACTAGCTTCCATAAATATTCCCTCTCACCTGGAGCCTTCAGGCATTTCTCGCTCGGATGGCAAGCATCCTGATGGAGCTTCCATTGTCCCCTGGAAGAATGGCCGTATCCTTGTGTGGGATGCTACATGTGTGGACAACTTTGCTCCATCCTATGCTAACTTATTACATGAAGGTCCTGGGGCAGTGGCAAACAGAGCCGAGTCCCTGAAAATGGGAAACATTGTTGCTACACACTTCTTTGTCCCAATTGGGATAGAGACCACTGGAGTGTTTGGAGTGGAGGCATCTTTGTTCCTTCAGGAGTTAGGTGGCCGTCTCAAAGCAAAGTGCGACGAACCACGTTCCTATCATTTTCTCCTCCAGAGAATTTCCATTGCGATCCAGCATGGGAACACTGCAGCGGTGTTAGGCACTAGTCGTATACTAGTGATGACTATTTCTTACTTAAATTATCTTTATTGGTAGTTATATATAGGGCAATATCTATAATAATAATAATAATAATAATTAATAATAAATTGATAATAATAATAATATTAATATTAATAATATTAATATTAATAATATAATAATAATAATAATAATAATAATAATAATAATAATAATAATTAAAAAAATTAAATTAAAATTATATAAATTTTAAAAAATATCCCTTTACCAAAGACCACATGGTAATTTTGAGTTTGTTAGCCTAGTCCTTCGGTCTATTCATAGCCAGCTAGTAGGAATCGCACAGTATATTCATCCTTTAGGTTACCTAGAGCCCGAATAGCAGCCCCTGAAAGTTGTCGAGTTTAGGTTACTAGTTGTATAGTGGGCTCTATATGGAAATTCGTCCAGTATTTAGCTTGATTTTGCTTGATTGACCACCATGCCGTCGGTTCCTGCTTCCAGGTGGACGTAGGTTTAAATGCTGTTGGAAGTCATCCTCCCTCCCAGTCCATCTCCGTTCCCCCTTCTCGTGCCCAGTGTCCTGTGTGCGATAGATGGATGCCAGTGTAGCAACCGCCTAGACCTCTTGTCCACCCCTTACCAGTTAACTCCTAACTTGACTCACGTGATTATCATTACTTGTCAGAACATGTGAATCTTGTGTGTGAGTCGTTTTGTTGCACAAGATATTCTTTCTATTTCGTTTCTGGGCAAGCCCCCAAAGTGGTGACCCCGGACGTGCAAGAACACCATGTCTATTCTGGACCAAGCGACTACTGACATTATCGCGGCAGCCGTTGTAGCTGCGCAGCAGGCCTCCGTCCAGCAAGTAAACGCTGCTACTGTGAAACTTCCCTGTTTCCTCACAACACACCCGGAACACTGGTTCACACAAGCAGAGGCCCAATTTGCACTCAAAGGTATCATTTTAGATACGACCAAGTACTATCATGTGGTGTCTTCTTTTGATTCCACTGTGCAGGAACGCATGGCCCTCATTATAGCTAAAGCGCCTGACCATGACAAGTATGACTATCTTAAAGCAGCTATTTTAAAAGTCTATGGACAGACAGCAGCAGCAAAAGCCATCGAGTTCCTCGACAGAGCAGTGTCACCAGGCCTCGGTGATCGCAAGCCTTCGGATGTCCTGGCCTACTTGACTAGCCTCTTCAATCCTGATGAAGTTTTCCGTCAGCATTTCCTCCGACAACTGCCTGTCAATGTACGTGCTCAACTTGATGGGGTAACAGGGGCCATGGAAGACCTTGCAGAGAGGGCAGACCGGATCATGGAAGGTCAAAGGGCATCCTCTTTGGGAATCAGTACTGCCACCATCAAAAGACTTCCACCCAAGTTCCCAACCAAGAAGCAGCAGCAAAAAATCTCTGACAACAATGCCTCCGACAGTATCTGCTGGTACCACTACAGATTTGGACAGAATGCACAAAAATGCATCAAGCCATGTGTCTTCAAGTCGACAAAGGGCATTCAATCCATCCACCCCAATAACGCTGAGGTTGAATTTTCCAGGGACCACGCTGGGCCCTTAGTAGCTGCAGCCATTAGCAATCAATCCAATCGCCTTTTCTACATATGGGATCGTTCTTCAGGTCGACGTTTCCTTGTCGACTCAGGAGCAGAACTTAGTGTTTACCCAGCTTCTGCACAAGATTGCCGCAGGAATCAACAGGGAGAATGTCTTGTCGCAGCCAATGGGACGACGATTGCCACATTTGGAACAAGACGACTTCACCTTTAGTTTGGGAAACGATCCTTCATCTGTAACTTCATCCTGGCCCAGGTCTCACAGCCAATCCTCGGCGCTGACTTTTTCTGCAGTGAAGGTCTTCTCATCGACTGCCAAGGCAAGCGCCTTGTGGATGCCTGTACTTATACGAGTCACAAGACCCGTGTTGCCTCAGTCGGTACCAACAATGGTATCAACGGCTTACATCGTGTCACCGTCAGTAGTACTTCACAGTCAGGATTTTCCGATATCCTTAATGAGTTTACATCCCTCACACAACCAAAGTTCTCCACATCCAATGACAAACATGATGTACAGCACTACATTGTGACGTCTGGACCGCCAACTCATGCCAAGGCACGTAGACTATCACCTGCCAAACTGACGGTAGCTCGTCGCGAGTTCACGGCGATGGAGAACCTTGGAATCATACGCAGATCATCAAGTAGCTGGGCATCACCCCTCCATCTGGTCCCAAAAAAAGAACCAGGAAGCTGGCGACCTTGTGGTGATTATAGGCAACTCAATGATGCCACAGTACCTGACCGCTACCCAGTGCCACACCTTCAGGACTTTGCGACAAATCTACAAGGTTGTCATTACTTCAGTAAGGTTGATTTGGTTCGGGGTTATCATCAGGTACCTGTACGACCAGAAGACATACACAAGACAGCTGTCATTACACCATTCGGTCTCTGGGAATTCCTGAGGATGCCTTTCGGCCTTAAAAATGCTGCTCAGTCATTTCAACGGTTTATGGACAGAGTTTGCGCTGGCCTGGAAGGTTTCCTGTTCATTTACCTGGATGATATCCTTGTTGCAAGTAAGACGGCAAGTGAACACAGGCGCCATCTCCGGCTACTGTTCAAACACTTGACTGCTTATGGCATAGTCATCAACCGTTCCAAATGTGAATTCGGTGTCAGTGGCCTGGATTTTCTGGGACATCATATCTCTGCTGATGGTATTACTCCACTGCCCTCTAAAGTCGAGGCGATTACACATTTTCCTGCACCAACCAATACCAAAAGCTTGCAGGAGTGGCTTGGAATGGTAAATTTTTACCACCGATTCATTCCTCATGCAGCAGCACTAATGAAGCCCTTGCACAAAGCCGCTCACTCCAAGCCTTTTACATGGTCAGCAGATTTACAGAGCGCTTTTGAAGCAACTAAGAAGGGGCTGGCTGCTGCTGTCCTCCTCGTGCATCCTAGCCACACGGCCTCTACAAGCATCACAGTGGATGCATCTGACACAGCTGTGGGTGGTGCATTGGAACAGTTCCTAGATGGTGAGTGGAAACCAGTTGCTTTTTTCTCCAAGAAGCTCGACAATGCGCAATCCAAATACAGTGCATTTGACCGAGAACTACTGAGAACTACTGGCTATGTACCTAGCCATACGACATTTTCTGTATTTCATTGAGGGGCGTCCATTCACGCTGTTTACTGACCATAAGGCACTTACTTATGCCTTCTCTAAAGCTTCTGGAAAGTATTCACCACGTCAACAGCGGCATCTTTCGTATGTATCTGAATTCACCACAGACATCAAGCACATCAGTGGCAAAGATAACGTGACAGCAGACGCTCTCTCCAGAGTCATCCTTGATGACCATAGCCAACAACTCCTCACCAACTCAACCTTGGAATTATCCGCAATCCAGTTGCCCCAGATTGATTATGCTGACCTGGCACATGCTCAGCTAACAGATGCAGAAGTACATGCTACACGCACAGCCATCACAGGGCTAATTCTACAGGACTTACCAGTGACAGACTCCAGGTACACACTCCTTTGCGATGTATCCACTGGACAACCCCGACCTATTGTGCCTAAGGTGTGGAGAAGAAAAATCTTTGATATCATCCATGGACTCTCCCACCCAGGCATCAGGACATCAAGATTTGTGTGGCATGGGATGAATAAGGATGTTGGTAAATGGGCCAAGACATGTCTTGGATGCCAGCTGGCAAAAGTACACCAACACACCCGTGCTCCACTGCAGTATGGCCAGCTACCTAGTCGCCGCTTCGAACAGCTTCATGTAGACATTGTCGGTCCTCTGCCAGTATCTCAGGGTATGAAATACCTTTTTACGATCGTCGACCGCTTCACTAGGTGGGCGGAGGCAATTCCAATGGCCGAGTCCACAGCTGTTTCATGTGCACGTGCATTTCTCGGTCAGCATGTTGCCAATTTCGGAGTGCCAGGGCACATCTCATCAGATCGAGGTCCACAGTTCACTTCTGAGCTGTGGGCAGCACTGAACAAGCTACTAGGTTCACAGGCACACAGAACAACCAGTTATCATCCCCAAGCAAATGGTATCGTCGAGAGGTTCCACAGGCAGATGAAGGCTGCGCTTAAAGCTCGACTGGATGGACCTCATTGGATGGATGAGTTGCCTCTTGTTATGCTTGGAATTCATACCGCACCAAAAGACGATCTACAATGTTCAGCTGCTGAGCTCGTTTATGGTGAAACACTGAGGTTGCCAGGTGAATTCTTCGAGAATGGAGAGACACCTGTACAGGCAACAGATGAATTTCTTCCACATCTGCGGAGGACCATGCAAAAGCTGAGGCCAACCCGAACCGCACATCATGGAGTGATAGCATCACGTGTACCAGCTGCCTTACAGACTTCCAAGTTCGTTTTCGTACGCAGGGATGCACACAAGACCCCACTCCAGCGTCCTTATGAAGGCCCATTCCAGGTACTACACCGCTCAGACAAGTTCTTTACATTACACATGAATGGGAAGTTGGACACTGTCTCCATCGATCGCCTTAAACCGGCTTTTCTGGAAACAGACTACCGAGACACAGACAGCGGGCAGTCTCCTGCATCTGCATCCTCGTCAACACCACCAATAGTGCTGAAGAGAACTCGTTCCGGCTGGACTGTCAAGACGACTGCAAAAACTATCTCTCCCATGGAGCAAGCCACTGGGGGGGGGCCTGTAGCAACCGCCTAGACCTCTTGTCCACCCCTTACCAGTTAACTCCTAACTTGACTCACGTGATTATCATTACTTGTCAGAACATGTGAATCTTGTGTGTGAGTTGTTTTGTTGCACAAGATATTCTTTCTATTTCGTTTCTGGGCTGGCTTACGCCCCCAAACCAGTAAATGGGTCTGTTTTGCTCAGGACTCATGGTCAAGTGGGAAACCGGGAAACCGTTGCTCAGGCTCTCATTCTTCCCCAGAGGATTCCTCTAGCAGTGATGAGCAGGTTGCGGATCATGTTACACCATCGTTTGGTCTCCCACTTCCATAATCAGTGAGATTTCTCAAGAGACTTCCAAGGGCATCGAGATATTCGGCCGCCACAAAGCCAGCTGATATTCTGGAGGGAGTTTCCTTGTCAAATGATGAGTTCAATTGGGACCGCCTTTTCAGGTATCCATCTAGATGTCTTCATGTTCCAAATAAAAATGGTTGTGAAAGGAGTTTAGCTACCCGTGTTAACCAGCTAATCCAGTCCGAGTCAGACCCCCTCCCCCCATCCAGCCCACCTCACAATATTAGGTCTTCCAAACCTGATCCTATTCACTCTCTATCTAAACGAGTTGCTTCCAAGCTCGATGAGGGTGATTTTAAGGGAGCTGTACGCATTGCCAGTTCTGTTGATTCCTTTGCAGATTTTAATTCAGAGATACTGGCATCCTTACGGGGAAAACATCCTCAGCCCCACCCTGACTCTGTTATACCCCCTGCCCCAGTGCCTGATAGTGATTACTCGTTTGAAATATCCCACTCTGAGATAGCCAAAGCTATTCGCTCCTTCCCATGTGGATCTGCAGGAGGGCCAGATGGTCTACGCCCTCAACACCTGAAGGACATGGTTAGTTCATCAGCAGGTAACGGTGACACCAAGCTCCTAGCCGCCCTTTCAGCATTTGTCAATTTGGTCTTGTCAGGAGTAACTCCTTCTGCTGTTCGTTCCCTATTTTTCAGCGGTACTTTGATAGCCCTGAACAAGAAGGATGGTGGTGTGAGGCCTATAGCTATTGGCTGTACGCTGAGATGTTTGGTGGCAAAGTGCGCTGGCAGTCGTTTGAAGCAGTCAATGAGCGCTGTTTTGTCACCTTGGCAACTGGGGTTTGGGATTCGTCATGGTGCTGAGGCTGTGGCTCACTCTGCTCGTATTTTCCTGTAGAATTTACAGCCAAGTCAGGTTTTGTTGAAGCTGGATTTCCGCAATGCTTTCAATTCAATTCGCCGTGATAAAATGTTAGCTGCAGTGTAAGAGTTGGCCCCATATTTACTCCCATTTGTCCATTCAGCCTATGCCTCTCCTTCTTCTCTCTTCTTTGGGAATGAGTCCATCCTGTCTTCTGAGGGAGTTCAACAGGGCGACCCCCTGGGCCCCCTTTTATTCTGTCTCACCATCCACAGAATTACACTTCAGTTGATCTCCGAGTTTAACGTGTTCTATCTGGATGATGGTACTCTCGGAGGTAGTTTGAGCGAAGTGCTCCAGGATCTGGATGTGGTTGAGTCTGCAGCTCAGGAGGTGGGTTTGCAACTGAACCGGGACAAGTGTGAGCTCATTTGCCCCGACCCAGCAACATTGGGGGAGGCTGTGCTGCTCCAGGGCTCAGGGTAGTCAATCCGGAGGTGGCCACTCTTTTGGGGTCCCCTATCGGTGGTAATGCTGGTAGTGAAGCAATGATCAATGCCAAGATCTATTCCTTGAAGTTTATGGGCAGCAGACTCACACACCTTCACGCCCACGATGCCTTCTGTCTCCTTCGCCACACCATCTCGATTCCAAAGCTCTTATATTCCTTGAGAACCACCCCTTGTTTCCTTTCACCCACACTCCATGATTTTGATTCATTGCAATGCTCCATCCTGAGTGAGATCTCCAACATTCTTCTTGATGTCAATGACCCAGCTTGGGCTCAGGCTTCTCTTCCAGTCAGTTTTGGTGGTCTTGGGATCAGAAGTGCCATTATGCTTGCTTCTTCTGCCTTTTTGGCATCAGCAAACGGTGCTTTCGATCTTATTCATCAGATCCTTCCTTCTGGTCTTCATTTTAATTACAGTGATTGTGACTCAGCTTTGGAAGTTTGGAGCCTTGGTCACAATAACCTTCCTCCCCGATAACACTAGCTGTTTGCAACAAAAGGCTTGGGACAATCCTTACGTGAAGATGGTGTATGCTTCCCTTTTAGATTCTGCAGTGGATTTAACATCTCGTGAGAGGCTTCAGGTTGCAGCTTGCAAGGAGTCTGGAGCATGGATTCATGCCCTTCCCATGTCCTCACTGGGGCTTCGTTTGATGACGATGTCATCAGGGTTGCTATGGGTTTACGCCTAGGGTTACCCATCTGTCACCCTCACTCATGTCATTTGTGTGGTCTTAATGTTGACAAGTACGGCACACACGGCCTCAGTTGTAAGTATAGCCAAAGGCGTCACTCCAGACACGGGGAAGTAAATGAGATCATCCGGCGACCCTTGGCAGCCACCAAGGTTCCCTCACACCTGGAGCCTCCAGGCTTGTCACGTTCTGATAGTAAGCGTCCGGGTGGGGCTTCCATCATTCCCTGGAAGAATGGGCATATGGTATGGGATGCTACAATTGTAGACACCTTCGCTCCCTCCTATATACGCCTCCTTGTCTTCTGATGGCCCTGGCTCGGTGGCAAGCAATGCTGAATACCGTAAGAGGACCTCTTTGGCTGTCTCCCATTTTTTGGTGCCAATCGGGATCGAGACGGCTGGTTCATTTGGCAAGTCTGCAGGTCAGTTCCTTTCTGATTTGGGTAACCGTCTCAAACGGGAAACGGATGATCCCCGCTCCTCCTTTTTCCTTTCCCAGCGGATTGCAGTAGCCGTTCAGCGACGTAATACTGCAGCTGTGCTAGGCACCAGCTTTAGTTGTAATGACGATTATTTTTTATAAGTAGTCTTATTAAGTTTTAATGTTTGTTTGTTTTTCTGTTTATTGGGCATCGTATAAATTAAAATGTTATTATGTCATAATAAAAATGTATAAGGACTGATGTATATTATATTAATGTAATTATAATAATCTCAACGAAGAAAAAATCTCAATGAAGAAAATAATAATAATAATAATAAACTACTAACTTTGATCAATATTTGCATCACTTTTCTTCTTTATCCAGGCAGCACTGGGTATTTCTGCAATTATGTATAATATATATGTGTGTGTGTGTGTGTGTGTGGTATATCACACTTAGCAACCTACCCAAGTTTACTATGTTTACATAAGAGTTTTACTAACTAGGCCCATTGGAAGGCTTTTCTATGCCTAACAAAAAGTAACACTCGGCAAAGGGAGGGGGGAAATTACGTCCTTAAAATGATGCACATAACAAGGTAATTTAACTGCAATCGCACAACAATGCACCTGAGATTGAATGTCTGGATACTCGGGGAAAACATGCTGGATTGGATCCAAGTTAATGATGCAAAGTCTAGACTGATCCCAACCCAAAATAAGAGGCCTGCTTTATCTCGACAAAACCATGATCAACACTTGAGGAATACAGTGATATATATAGCTTTTGGCTTAGTTTTTTACTCTGTGCAGCTGCAATCGCATTCTATCTGAGCAGGAGTAAGTCAAACAGTGAGTCTGAACTCAACATGTCTAAAAGAACTCGTACCTCAAGAGGACCTCCTGTAAAGGGAATAGCCAAAACAATGGATTTACACCAATATTTCTTTAGCATAGTAAGACTATTAGCTACATACCAATGGGTTTAATGCAACATGACCAGATTGATTTATTGTTTACTTTAGAGCAGGAAATTCAGTATCTGGTGCCGGTAGTTCAAGCAGTACCTTCTCTGTTTCACACTTCCCATTCTGCCTCGAGTGCTGATGATTCATTATTAGAAGATGACCTGCCCAACGCTTATGACAAAAGCATTACAGTGTTGTCTGTGAGTAGAAGGAGAGTGAAAACACATGCACCAATTCTATTGTTTATGTTGAAGAGAGTGCCATAGGAGGAAACAGTGGTGTCAACTTCAGATTTGAATGAAATTCATCCTCATGCACATTCTGGAGCCTTGAGCCACATAGTACAACTAAAATCCCAGAGAAATCTCAGCAATTATGAGAAATCATTTCTTCTACAGATGGCTCTTAGGCCTGAACACTTGGTTACCTGTAATTATATTTAGTAGACTGTTCATTGTGCAATTATCATTATGGCTCTTAGGCCTGAACACTTAGTTAACTGTAATTATATTTAGTGGGACTGTTCATCATGCAATTAACATTATGTCAATATCTGTTGTCATTACATGTTTATTGTTCAGTTTCACCACTTTTATTTTATATTGGCATATGGAAGCATATGTGTGTTCCTTCAAAAACGTCAGATTCAGTGATTTTGAATAAAGGAATAGTGGAGTCTTTAACAGGCAGCTGATTCAGTGGAGGAAGTATGAAGGAGCTATTTGTAAAAACTAAGTGAAAGAATAAGCTTGCTCTGTCCAAGTGTGCTTTGGACTTTGCAGAGTTGCCAACCGTCCCGGAATGGCCGGGACAGTCCCGGAATTTTGAGCCTTGTCCCGGTGGTGTCTTTGTCCCGGAAATGTCCCGGAATTTACAGCTACCCACACCTTGCGCTTCCACTCGCTTAGATGGCCACTGCAGTCTCAAGCTTGTTTAGTTTAGTCTAATTACACTCGTAAAGCAACAAAAACAGGACACTTTTTAGCACTTCAGATAAACAATTACGGCTCCCCAGCGGTTGTGCGAAACAACCTTTGACCTTGTTTCGATTGGTGGTGCGGCACTCACGGCACGTTATCTGATAATTGCAATCTCAGCAAAATGGCTAGTGTAGCAGAGGAGAGAATGCCATTTTGACAATAAATGGATCAAAGAATTTCAGGGGATAGGCAAGAGTAATATATAATGAAATTGATTGACAAAGTAAGTAAGCATGGAATACCGCAAATAACATCATGGGTACAGTGTGCTGCTTGTGTTCAATGCAATAGTAATGTCAGTAGTCTTGCCTTCATTTTGTCACTTGTATGCCCGATGCACTCTGTGTGCAATCGACTTTGGTGTTACCCATGGTGGCTGTTAATGATGTCACATGTCACCTCAAGAGCAAGAAACATAAGGATATGTCAAAGGCTGTGCTATCAACTATTCCAATCACCTCTCTCTTCCAACATCAGAGAAGTGATCAAGTAATCGAAGCAGAGGTCAGGTGGGCTACATTTGTTGCTAAGCACAACATATCCTTTCTGTCTATATAGTGACCATGCCACCAAGCTTTTCAACAAGATGTTCCCCGACTCTGAAATTGCCAAGAAATTATCCATTGCTAAGAAATTATCCACCGCCATAGTGAAGAAAGCTCTTGCTCCTTACTTCACACAGAGAGTTATGGAGTCAATGTCAAGTGGTCCATTCTCTTTGATGATTGATGAATCCCATGACAAGAGGAATAAGTCTTGTATAATTCTTTTGAGGCTTCTTGATCCACAGGTAGGTGAAGTACGGACGAGATTCTTGGATATGCCTGTTGTGAACATTAATATAGCTACCAACTTGTTTCAAGCCTTGAAGGAGTCACTGACTAAGAATGGGCTCAGCTTTGACAATGCAGTGTCTTTCATGTCTTGTTGTTATGAAAGGAGTGGGTGTGCAGAAGCTGATTAAGGATGAGATCCCAACTTTGTACGATGTTGGTTGCATCTGCCATTTGACTGATTTAACTGATTTAACAGTCAAAGCTGGTTTGAAGGTACTCCCAGTGAACATTGACCAGCTCTTCATCGACATATTCTACTACTTCCATAGCAGCAAGAGAGCAGCAATTTGTCATGGTGTTCACTTTTCACTGAGCCAGGGGTGATTTTTAAGCATTGCCCCCACACGATGGCTCAGCTTGCTGAAGTGTGTGAATCGTTACCTCAGGCAGTATGATGGTTTGAAGTCATTCTTCTTGTCTTGGAAGCTAAAGTCTGTAGCATTCTTGAGAATCCTCTGACGAAACCTCTGTTGTTCTTTTATCTTGTCCCTTTTATCTTGCCCTCAATGGATCAATTCAACCGCCTCTTCCAGAAATCTACAGAGAATACTACCTCACAGCTCAGCTGTATGATGAGATGAACCGGTTAGTTGGGTCGCGTATAAAATTAATGGCGCACGCTAATTAGGGGGCGTAGTCGAAAATTCGCGCCGTATATAAAATGTCCCGGAATTAACTTGAAATGACTTTGGTGTGTGTATTGTAGATTGTGTGATTTCCTATTTCTTGGGAGGCAGGGTATTTAAACCCTGACTCCCAACTGTTCTGTTAGTCAATATCCAGGATTGCTCTATTGGCGGTAATATTCTAAATTTCTCTAAATTAAGCTGAGGAGTGGATGTACAGCATAGATATTACTCTGGTGGCAGTAATTGTTACCAAGTTGGGAGTTATCTACTGAAGTGTCATCAACATTTGAAGTAGAACCTCAACTCAAGTCTGTTAGCATCATTTTACTGCATGTGATCCAGATCTCTGAGAATCCAGTACTTCCCTGGGCTCCTTGATAGAATTGTGAAAAGTGAAAAACTCTATGAGTGTCCAGGCAAATCCATACAAAAACAAGGTGTAAACAAGTGTGTGATAAAGTTATAATAATCTTGTCAGACCTCTTGTCCACAAGGTAGTAACAATGTTGTGACAAGCTGGAAAACTGACATGGTTTTTAGGTTGTAGAAAGGTTGTCGCTAGGTTGTAATGAGGTTGTAACAACCTTGTGACAAGATGGAGTGCTGCTGCAAACAACCTTGGATGACACAACCTCTAGGTTGTTAACAAGGTTGTAGCAAGGTCGTAATATGTCTGTAACTTCATTGATTTTTTGTACAACATTGGCTCGAGGTTGTTTATAGTAGTTAGAACCTTGACCACACAATACACTTCAAAATAATTATTATAATCACTGAAATGAAAATTAAACAACAGAAAAGTCAAAATAGTGAATACATTACTAATAGCTCCATTTTTTAACTTCACTTCTTCCACCACACACTCGGCACACTTGTCACTCTCTTGGAACAATCTCAACATTGGACTGAATGAACCCTGTGGATAATAAATGTAACTCTTGTCGCATATATATCATATTCATTAAACGTTAACCTATGTATATACCTATAGGAGCAAACTCCAACTCCATTAACACATTGACACACAAGAAAAGATTTTAAGAGAATTGTTTGTGTTAAACCCTGTGTCCAGTTTGCCTCCCTTGCTCTAGAACAATAGCCCAGGGAAAATAAATCTCTCGAGCCAGTCCTTCTTTGATTTGCATTGGTGTAAGATATTGGTATATAAATGGTCTGGCTTCTAGGCTTGCTAGATCAGGGCATGCAAACAATTAATGGTCCAACTGGATAGCTCTATGTTGGTGTATCTCACTTCTGTCCCAGAAAAAGAGTTCTACTTGAGATCTTCCCAGGATCACCCCCACACTCTCCAATTTAGCTACTGTACTAGTACTGGGACTGTGAGAAAATGGATGCTCTTTGTAAGGAGACTTTGGCCATATTGTCCAGGCCAACAACCCCCGCACTGGCACTTTCATTCCCACTAATGCTTTGGGTTGTAAACTATGTTGGGTGAAATAAATCCCTTCCCATTTGCCATGGACTGAATGTTAATAAATTAATTTTAAAAAATTTAAAAAAAATTATTATTTTTTTCACATCCTGGCCCAAGGTGTAGTTTTGTAGCATAGCTAGCTGCAGTATATAGCAGGATCGCACAAATCTTAGCGTCTCTGATATAGACTAGAGGATCTAGTCAAAGCATCGGGAGAAGACAATTTCAAGTTGATTATTGAGAAGGTTATTGTAAGAATAATATAATTATATTCAGAGTCGAAACATCGAGTGAATAGATTTTAAGTTGATTATTGAGAAGGTGATCTTAATGTTATTATGTCAACTGAGAGTTCATTGAGATATTATATTTGCCATTTCATCTAAAATCGCTGACATTCCATGATCACTGCATTTATCTAGAGAGGAAGTCCTTCAGGAAACTGACTATATACATGTAGCCTATCTTCTGCACATTAGCAGCAAATGGTGATCAAGGAATGGAAAATGATTTAGCAAGATTGTTGTCACATGGCTGATCATACAATCTGTAAAAAATAAATTAAAAAAGTTTGAGAATCTCAGTGTATCCTGGCAAATTCAGAATTAATTATCCTTCCTTATTTATGGCCTTATCTATATGTATATACATCGTGAAGAAAGCAGAGACTCTAGCAACTGGGTATAAATATGTGAAGTAGCTTCCACCTATGGCAGTATACTTTGTTCTTATAATTTTACTTTCTTAACATTTAGCTTTCAGAAAAATTAATTAAGCTAACCAACATATTTCATAACACGAAATCTTCTGCTCTTACTTCTTTGGTATCAATCTTATACTGACAACCACTGATCTGTACCCATAGTCAGCATCACCACAACCAGCACAGATATATATATCATATAGTATAGTGTCTGTTACCAAGATTCAGTAGATCCTTGTATCCTTTACCTTGTTTCCAGGTTTTTCCTGACTCATAATATATTCTCATAGTTACAATACCAAATTCTATTGACCTATGTCTGTAGACAAATTGCAAATTTAATTGAACAAAATTCTGCACCATATGGCACTCGAGAAAAAAATGTTAGTTTGTTTTTTAAAGCAATATCTGATAGCATGATGTCACCCATAGCCACACCAGTTAGATGACCCTTTACCATTTGAAATCACCAACTTTATTTGTGTTATTTTTTTCAAGACTGATCAAATCATAAATTTCAGTTTGTTTAACCAATCAACCCCATTGAGGCATGCAAGAAAAATGTATGCTCTGTACTACAACAAAACTTACAGCAAAGAAATCATTTCTCGGGAGCAAAGAGATTCCATGGGTTTCCAGAAACTGAAGATGTCAGGAAAACACTTTTCATGATGGCAGTTGTGATCATCATTTTTCCCCTTCACTTTTCTTGCTTCACCCCCCCCCCCCCCCACCACTAAACACAATCTAGACTCTAGTTCTTCATTGTGATATTGGTGATATTTCAACCTCCAGCACTAAGTTATTTTGAATATCAAACTATTCCACACCCAGTCATCTTCAACTAAAAACAAATCACATTTTGCACCGGCATGGTTTATTAATGGAGTGAATGTGAAAAAAAACCCTTAAAATAGTTTTATTGTAGAGGGAAATTAGGCAGTATCAATGGTGTTCCATAATCCACTTTCACTTTATGTCTTAGTAACCAAATGTTCAAATATCCCCTCTTCCCTAAATTTCCAACCACGTGGTCAGGACTTGACATTGATAAGTAGACCTTCCTAACATACCTATCCTTCCATTTGTGAGTTGCTTTTTCTTTTGTAGGAGCAGGGACAGAAACCTCTGTAGTCGACTGGTCAACTGACACAGTAGGTGTAGGAATTTCCCATTCATCAAAATCCGTCAGAAGTGAAAGATGTGCGAGCACAAACATGGTCCATATACCTGGCATTCATTATGTAAGAATGGACATTATTATACTATGCGCACGTATAATGTAAGAAAGCACGAAAAATCGCGTTTTTTTAAAGGCTCCACGCTTACTTCGCGAAGGATTCAAGGCACGCTCGACGTATTTTTGGAGCTGAAGGCACATTAAATTTTATGATACGTACTGGTTTTAACCGAATTGTTGTTTTTTGGGGCCGCCAAGTCGAACCAATAATATTATAGGGGAGGACCAGATACAGATGGTTTTTCCACCAATTCACCATTGAGGATCACTTCGCTCGCCAATAATCCGTTACCTACCCAATCTCGCTTAATAACTATAATTATATATGCACTAACACAACAAAAATGACCAATAATGTAATATTATATGTATGTATGTACATTCTTTTTAGTGTGGTACTGTCATAGCAACAAGTAATAATCATTGCACAAAATAAAGATGTAAAATGGAAAAGAAAACAGAAAGAGTGCTAAAAATATATACTGTGGAGGAGACACGTCCATGGTAGACCTCCCCAAGAACAAGTATATAATATGTTCACAAGAATCACCATTGGCCGTATTAATACTCAGAACATTATGTCCTCTCTACATACATAAATAACTATCTATATCGATAATTTGAAGGTGATTGGAACGTCAGTAGTCCATAAAAAATGTGTTTGAAGAAGAAAGAAAAGAGAGAAAGAAAGCTGGTCTAACATATTGCACTACACGAACTGGGCATCTTCCGACATGAAGTCATCTGGACTTGGACGGTATCCATTGTTGTCCTGCTAGGGAACATGGAAGAGGGGGGGGAGAGAAAGAGAGAAAGTGAAATCAATATCATCCGCTATTAAGGTTAATCATAATATCTATGAAGTCTTGTGTTACGTTACTTATGAACCAATAATTATATGTGAAGGGCTATCTCTTGCTGGAAAGATATTATCTTGCATGTGTGTACAAAAATAGGTTATCGTTCTTGCCTAGTCAGTATCTTCGAACTTACACAGTTGCACATGTGATCCCCACAGGTGCTCTTCATTTGTGCAATGAAACGTCACAAAAATTATGGCAGGTCAGAGCAAAACAAGCAAAATGTTCTAGGGCATTGACCATTCCCATGTGCGCCACATAAACATGGGAGGAAGTCTGGCTAGTAAGACCAAAGGGAAGGGGGAGGGGAGGCCCCCTCGGAAAACAGTTATTCATAGGCCACTCCCGAGATCACATCTGGTGCACTCTCAGATGAATATCTAACCATCATGAAGGGATAACCTGGGTTTTGAAAAATGGGTTGTAAACAACCACCTTAGGTTGAAGCTGGAGCCCTCCTACGGGGGAGGGGGGTTCTAGGGCATACTCCCTTGGAAGAAGATAAGTCTTCTGGACTATGTTCTTAATTTACTTTTATTATAAAGTAGAGAGGAGAACTTTCGAATGGTGATATTTTTATGGCAGGTCAGAGCAAAACAAGCAAAATGTTCTAGGGCATTGACCATTCCCATGTGCGCCACATAAACATGGGAGGAAGTCTGGCTAGTAAGACCAAAGGGAAGGGGGAGGGGAGGCCCCCTCGGAAAACAGTTATTCATAGGCCACTCCCGAGATCACATCTGGTGCACTCTCAGATGAATATCTAACCATCATGAAGGGATAACCTGGGTTTTGAAAAATGGGTTGTAAACAACCACCTTAGGTTGAAGCTGGAGCCCTCCTACGGGGGAGGGGGGTTCTAGGGCATACTCCCTTGGAAGAAGATAAGTCTTCTGGACTATGTTCTTAATTTACTTTTATTATAAAGTAGAGAGGAGAACTTTCGAATGGTGATATTTTTTTCCTTCCAAATATTAAAAGAACAACTGGCAGAGATTACTCAGCATGGCTTGTTGAATGACAGCCGTTCCTTGCTACTCGAAGGAGCTAGAGGTCCAAAACTCTATGCTCCATCCACCCCTGAGCGCATGCACAATCAGAGTGGCTTTTCTTCAAAAATAATTATCCCTCAAGATGGCGTTAACTAGAAGGGAAAGGTTATTCCTCAAGGTGGCAGTAACTAGAAGAGAAACATTATCGCTCAAGATGGCAGCAACTAGAAGGGAAGGGTTATCCCTCAAGGTGGTAGTAACTAGAAGGGAAGGGTTATCCCTCAAGGTGGTAGTGACTAGAAGGGAAGGGTTATCCCTCAAGGTGGTAGTGACTAGAAGGGAAGGGTTATTCCTCAAGGTGGGTAGTAACTAGAAGGGAAGGGTTATCCCTCAAGGTGGTAGTGACTAGAAGGGAAGGGTTATCCCTCAAGGTGGTAGTGACTAGAAGGGAAGGGTTATCCCTCAAGGTGGTAGTGACTAGAAGGGAAGGGTTATCCCTCAAGGTGGTAGTGACTAGAAGTTTTTTTAAAGGATGAAATATATTACAGTTTGTCTGCATTGTAAATATGAAGAAAGTTGTTTTTTGGTGTTGTTATTATTCTACAAGTCAGAGGGGTGGTCCACTCTGGGGCTGCAAATAAGAGTAGAAGAGCCATTCAAGGACTGTAAGTCACAAGCCCATTCAGGGACTGCAAGTCAGAGCCGAGTAGCTGACTAGTCAGAGGTTGTAGATCGCTTTGAAAGCTTACCAAACTTGGTCTAGCATTTCCAACAGGTAGATAGACCAGAATTCCTGGCTGTCCAGACTAAGGGCTAAGAATTGTTTTGTTCAGGCATACTTAGTGCCAGATTAAGTCATGTGCTTGCATCCGAACACTAAGAAGTGTTTGGGTCAGTCATAGTCAGTGCCAGATTCAGTCCATGTGCTTGTACCATAATACTCTAAGAAGTGTTTCGGTCAATCCTAGTCAGTGCGAGATTCAGTCCATGTGCTTGCATCCTAACACTAAGACGTGTTTGGGTCCGTCATAGTTAGTGCCAGATTCAGTCCATGTGCTTGCATCCTAACACTAACGTGCTTGTACCTTAACAATAAATACTACAACTGCTACGCACGCACACAGCACATACGAGACACACACACCATATACTGTACTAGACACAAACACACACAGAATTGTACATGTACAAAGCTTCAGGCTCCACCTATCGTTTAGTCATGGCTTACACCCTATCTAATTAAAGGGGTAAAGTTGATCGTCCCCATGTTGCTGATCGTGGTGTACAAGGAGGGCTTTTAATCCCGGACTCCAAACCTGGGTCTTAGCTTATCTGGTTACATGTGACACTAAAGCCTGATGAAAACCCCGGTAGCTATATGTAGCTAAATCACTTCAATAGGTAAATTACAACCAGGGTAATCCATTGAAGCTCCCTTCCATCCACAGTACATTCTCTAATAGGAACCGCGGTTGCTTACTTCCATCCAATCTACCTGTAATTACTATTGGAAGTACAGTTACAATTAGACGGGCAGTTACTATCGATTGCAGCTGTGAAGAAGTTCAAGTACCTGTTTGAGGACTTGTAATTGTTTGGGTGTCCGTGGCTCAACGGTTGAGCAACGTGGCTCAACGATTGAGTAACGTGCCTGGAAAGCAGGAAGCACCAGTTCAATCCCTGCTAATCCTCAGAACATTTGCCTCTTACTCCCCCTCGTCTTCAGTTCTCAGTTTATAAGCTTAATTAATTTATGAGCAATTATTTGGGTGGGTCTTATTGCTATTTTTCTCCACAGTTAGAATTGGAAGGTTGGAATATAATTGAAAGGTTAGAATTGGAAGGTTACAAGTAGTTCCTAATAGAGGAAAATAAGGTATGTATAGCAAGCACCCATCCACACACATACTGTATAGCAAGCACCCATCCACACACATACTGTATAGCAAGCACACATCCACACACATACTGTATAGCAAGCACCCATCCACACACATACTGTATACAAAGCACCCATCCACACACATACTGTATAGCAAGCACACATCCACACACATACTGTATACAAAGCACCCATCCACACACATACTGTATAGCAAGCACACATCCACACACATACTGTATAGCAAGCACCCATCCACACACTTACTGTATAGCAAGCACACATCCACACACATACTGTATAGCAAGCACCCATCCACACACATACTGCATAGCAAGCACCATCCACACACATACTGTATAGCAAGCACACATCCACACACATACTGTATAGCAAGCACCCATCCACACACATACTGTATAGCAAGCACCCATCCACACACATACTGTATACAAAGCACCCATCCCCACACATACTGTATAGCAAGCACACATCCACACACATACTGTATAGCAAGCACCCATCCACACACATACTGTATAGCAAGCACACATCCACACACATACTGTATAGCAAGCACCCATCCACACACATACTGTATAGCAAGCACACATCCACACACATACTGTATAGCAAGCACCCATCCACACACATACTGTATAGCAAGCACCCATCCACACACATACTGCATAGCAAGCACACACTATAACAGGCCGGGATAGGTACATGTAGCAAGCACCCAGCAAATCATTTTGTCGAAATCCTACTCAAGGCCAGAAGGAAGGATAGTGACAAAGATTTATTTGTCCAGTGGGATGTAGTTGAAGTCGACTTGGACATTTTAGTGAGCCTTGGTGATTAAGAACAGGTAGCAGAGGCACAGCCCGAGCACAACAGCAACCAGTATATCCTCATCCAGTGGAGCAAGCTTCAGCTTTGGCACTAAGTGATGCCTCAGAACAAGAGCAATGCAAACCACACCATTAAGTTTCATGATGCAAGTCCCCTCCATACATACATACATACATACATACATACATACATACATACATACATACATAGTAAAGTTTCGACCCACCCACATGCAGATCAGTTGTATAATGCAATTAGATTTCTCTGAGCCAGCTAACCACTATGGACAGCAGCAGCCATAGTAGTGGGAGGTCTGCCTGTCTAGACTTGGCCCCACAAATACATGCCAGGTTGAAATCTTGCATGACAGAGGTTACCTATTATGTGTCTATGGAGCTAATTAAGTAGACAGCAAATATGCTATCACTTGAGGTTGTTGTTTTTAAAACTGACATCAACAGCACCGTCAGGTTTATGCAGGGCCAGCATGAGCAGTAGCAGTTGGTGTGTGCAGGGCTATAGCTGTTGGTGTGTGTAGGGCTAGCATGAGCAGTAGCTGTTGGTGTGTGTCGGGCTAGCATGAGCAGTAGCTGTTGGTGTGTGTAGGGCTAGCATGAGCAGTAGCTGTTGGTGTGTGCAGGGCCAGCATGTGCAGTAGCTGTTGGTGTGTGTAGGGCTAGCATGAGCAGTAGCTGTTGGTGTGTGTAGGGCTAGCATGAGCAGTAGCTGTTGGTGTGTGTAGGGCCAGCATGTGCAGTAGCTGTTGGTGTGTGTAGGGCTAGCATGAGCAGTAGCTGTTGGTGTGTGTAGGGCTAGCATGAGCAGTAGCTGTTGGTGTGTGTAGGGCCAGCATGAGCAGTAGCTGTTGCTGTGTGTAGGGCTAGCATGAGCAGTAGCTGTTGGTGTGTGCAGGGCTAGCATGAGCAGTAGCTGTTGGTGTGTGTAGGGCTAGCATGAGCAGTAGCTGTTGGTGTGTGTAGGGCTAGCATGAGCAGTAGCTGTTGGTGTGTGCAGGGCTAGCATGAGCAGTAGCTGTTGGTGTGTGCAGGGCTGGTATGAGCAGTAGCTGTTGGTGTGTGTAGGGCTAGCATGAGCAGTAGCTGTTGGTGTGTGTAGGGCCAGCATGTGCAGTAGCTGTTGGTGTGTGCAGGGCTGGTATGAGCAGTAGCTGTTGGTGTGTGTAGGGCTAGCATGAGCAGTAGCTGTTGGTGTGTGTAGGGCCAGCATGAGCAGTAGCTGTTGGTGTGTGCAGGGCCAGCATGAGCAGTAGCTGTTGGTGTGTGTAGGGCTAGCATGAGCAGTAGCTGTTGGTGTGTGCAGGGCCACCATGAGCAGTAGCTGTTGGTGTGTGTAGGGCTAGCATGAGCAGTAGCTGTTGGTGTGTGTAGGGCTAGCATGAGCAGTAGCTGTTGGTGTGTGTAGGGCCAGCATGAGCAGTAGCTGTTGGTGTGTGTAGGGCTAGCATGAGCAGTAGCTGTTGGTGTGTGTAGGGCTAGCATGAGCAGTAGCTGTTGGTGTGTGTAGGGCTAGCATGAGCAGTAGCTGTTGGTGTGTGTAGGGCCAGCATGAGCAGTAGCTGTTGGTGTGTGCAGGGCCAGCATGAGCAGTAGCTGTTGTGTGTGTAGGGCCAGTATGAGCAGTAGCTGTTGTGTGTGTAGGGCCAGTATGAGTACCAACTGTATATTCCTGAAATATGAGGAACCTTAACTAGAGAAAACTAGATGCATACTTTGTCTGTCAGATTTGAGAGGACTGGATGACTTCACAGACCATGTGTGTTGGCAGTGGGTTTTTTGTTGAGCATGTCCAGACCAAGCAAGGTACTGCATATTTTACAACTTTGTGGCACTCTGACCGACTTGCTTTATCCTGCCCAACACAGGGCGTGGTAGAATATATCAGAGAGGGCAGGTTGCATTCTAGCTTCCCTATGCACGAGGAGAGCTTAGCATCCTCATTAATATAATATGAGATGAGTTTAGAACCGTCTAGAAAACCTGGGCAATGTTCTCATCACACAAACATAACAGTTGATAACTTGTGAACCCTGAACTTTCAGTGTTTACACACACACACACACACAGCCCACACACACACCAACACAACACACACATAAACACTTACAGGACACACACACACACCCAAATACATATTGTGTATGCACACAGGCATCTATTTCCTCACTTACCAGAAGCCACCCCAGCCAGCTAGCTACATACATCAGAGTAAATGGAAACTCTGAACTACATTATCAGCAGCCATGCATTCACTATCACATCATTCCTCTTCAAAGAAAGTTGTTTTCATCTCCAGCCATCTCAGCTTTCTCTGTTGACTTGTAGGTGTTCTCCCACCTTGAAAGAAAATCCACATCATAGCACCTCGCTAACACTGATTAAATGCTGCACGGGCAATTAATACCCCACTGAAGCTCACACAGACTAACACTGATCGATATTTGTACATGGCACTAACACTGACTGAAACTTCAATGCCTGAAGCTTGTACATGGCACTAACACTGACTGAAACTTCAATGACTGAAGCTTGTACAGAGCACTAACACTGACTGAAACTTCAATGACTGAAGCTTGTACATGGCACTAACACTGACTGAAACTTCAATGACTGAAGCTTGTACAGAGCACTAACACTGACTGAAACTTCAATGCCTGAAGCTTGTACAGGGCACTAACACTGACTGAAACTTCAATGCCTGAAGCTTGTACATGGCACTAACACTGACTGAAACTTCAATGCCTGAAGCTTGTACAGGGCACTAACACTGACTGAAACTTCAATGCCTGAAGCTTGTACATGGCACTAACACTGACTGAAACTTCAATGCCTGAAGCTTGTACATGGCACTAACACTGACTGAAACTTCAATGACTGAAGCTTGTACAGAGCACTAACACTGACTGAAACTTCAATGCCTGAAGCTTGTACATGGCACTAACACTGACTGAAACTTCAATGCCTGAAGCTTGTACATGGCACTAACACTGACTGAAACTTCAATGCCTGAAGCTTGTACAGGGCACTAACACTGACTGAAACTTCAATGCCTGAAGCTTGTACAGGCACTAACACTGACTGAAACTTCAATGCCTGAAGCTTGTACATGGCACTAACACTGACTGAAACTTCAATGACTGAAGCTTGTACAGAGCACTAACACTGACTGAAACTTCAATGCCTGAAGCTTGTACATGGCACTAACACTGACTGAAACTTCAATGAACAAAGCTTGTACAGAGCACTAACACTGACTGAAACTTCAATGCCTGAAGCTTGTACATGGCACTAACACTGACTGAAACTTCAATGCCTGAAGCTTGTACATGGCACTAACACTGACTGAAACTTCAATGCCTGAAGCCTGTACATGGCACTAACACTGACTGAAACTTCAATGACTGAAGCTTGTACATGGCACTAACACTGACTGAAACTTCAATGACTGAAGCTTGTACAGGGCACTAACACTGACTGAAACTTCAATGCCTGAAGCTTGTACAGAGCACTAACACTGACTGAAACTTCAATGACTGAAGCTTGTACATGGTACTAACACTGACTGAAACTTCAATGCCTGAAGCTTGTACATGGCACTAACACTGACTGAAACTTCAATGCCTGAAGCTTGTACATGGCACTAACACTGACTGAAACTTCAATGCCTGAAGCTTGTACAGGGCACTAACACTGACTGAAACTTCAATGCCTGAAGCTTGTACATGGCACTAACACTGACTGAAACTTCAATGCCTGAAGCTTGTACATGGCACTAACACTGACTGAAACTTCAATGCCTGAAGCTTGTACATGGCACTAACACTGACTGAAACTTCAATGCCTGAAACTTGTACATGGCACTAACACTGACTGAAACTTCAATGCCTGAAGCTTGTACAGGGCACTAACACTGACTGAAACTTCAATGCCTGAAGCTTGTACATGGCACTAACACTGACTGAAACTTCAATGCCTGAAACTTGTACATGGCACTAACACTGACTGAAACTTCAATGCCTGAAGCTTGTACATGGCACTAACACTGACTGAAACTTCAATGCCTGAAGCTTGTACATGGCACTAACACTGACTGAAACTTCAATGCCTGAAGCTTGTACAGGGCACTAACACTGACTGAAACTTCAATGACTGAAGCTTGTACATGGCACTAACACTGACTGAAACTTCAATGACTGAAGCTTGTACATGGCACTAACACTGACTGAGGGCTGTAACGATTGAAGGTTGCATGGGCTACTAATGGTGACCAAAGCTTACATGGGCCACTAACAGTAACTAATAACAGTGACTGAAGTTGCACGGACAACTCACACTGATATGCAGAAAATTTATTTTCGCCAATTAGAGGAAGGACAAGAAGGAAATGATGTCACTCCCCTCAATGTATGTATGTACATACAAGTGAGGTCATGTGCAGGTCAGCTATTATTTTACCAAAACACACCACCTTTACTTATTCATCTCTATGTAGTGCTCACCAAGGGCACAAAAAATGCCAATAAGGTCATGCTTCTCACATCACCCCCCCCCCCCCCCCTCCCCACACCCACACTTGTTTAAAAAACAAAAACAAAACACTGTCTAATTATACCACATGTCCACAATGAAGGACAGAATACCACGGGCAAGACTTTTAAGCACGGGCAACACTTTTAATGACACAGAGGCACGGGCAACACCTCTAACATATAATTCACACATTCACACATTCTCCATCCATGTTGACCAGTTGATGTCAATGTTAACACTTTCTCTTCCTGTATCACATAAAACATGATTCATTTTGGGCCACATTCCAGAGCATGTTAGAGATGTTGACCGGCCAACGCCCTTCTCACTATCATCTCCCACCTCTTGTGAGCCCGACTTCAAAGAGTAGGCTGCCAATATTCATTACTATGCGTACGTGTAGATTAATATACCATTGCTGGGCGCGACAAAGCACCATAAGGATATAGTACCCGTCCATTTATGGGTTAGTTCAAAGGTCATGCACTGGGCTTGGCAGACGAATAGGATGTACCCATCCAAGTAGACACACCCACCTGCCAACCAATCTGGTGACTGAGCCAGGCACTGAAAGCTCAGTGGTCTCATGGAGTCACGACACCCTTTATGGTCAGCGTCTCTCTGTGCTGCCCTTCTAGACTGCCATGCACACTAGTATATGTTATATACTCACACTATGCACTCTATTAAGGGATATATCTTCTCATGGGGTCAAGTTTCTTCAACAGGAATCTAATCTGCGATTGGATATGACAAGGAGCAGCATGTGGCTTCCGCTAGACCACCAATGGACACATGTATCTCCCCTGTGTATTCCTCTTTTAGTCACCCTCTGCAAATATTTAACCCCTCGGGAAATACAAGGCTATGCAGTGAGTGAGAGTGGGTGAGAAAAGATGTCAATTGCATTCAAAAGGGATCAACAAAAATGAACTTCAAGTATTAGTATTCCACTAATGCTTAGCCTCTGCCTTCACTTTTGTTCAGTGCAGTACAAGTGGATTCAATTTCGTCTTAATCCGAAACCAATAATTGAATAGGCTGTGCAATTAACATTGACCCTACAACCCTACCGTGTGTGTGTGTATGTAAGCATGTTATGCACATGTCTGTTGCATGTGTTGGTATGCATGTGTTGCTGTGTGGGTTTTGGCGTACATGTGTTGCATGTGTATGGTTGTGCTGTTGCTTGTATGTACAAAAGGGTAAAGTATACCACTCCTCCACTAGCAGCTGCCCATCCATCTGATTACCTGTACAGCATGTGTGATGGCCTACAAATCTTCCAGTCACATCGATAATTTTTCACTACGGCGATCATTTCCTTAATGATGTCAATCCATTTTATAAAGACATGTGATCCGCTCATATTTTTACGGGTGAACATACGGGAATACGCCCACACAATACATACGCCCACACAAATACATACGCCCACACAATACATATGCCACGCGCGGCAATGCAAGCTTTCCCGTCAAACTCTCCAGGGAGTCGCCTCGCTCACCAAATGATGCATGCAACATATATACATGACATGTACTTGTATACATGTCATATACATGACATGTACATGTTTACATGTCAAATACATGACATGTACATGTTTACATGTCATATGTATGACATGTAGATGTATAATCGTGTAGATGTATAATGTCATACATATCAGATATACAGAAATAGGTTCTAACTAATGTGAGGACTGGCAGAATAGAACTTGAATCTTGCATATTAAATATTCGGTTCCGATGTATTCTGACATGCTCTAGCTGGGTTCTCACTGGCACCTTTAAAGCAGGTTTACTATATGACACTCAACGACCGTATTGTGTGTATTGAACCCTTGTATTGAACCCTTGTATTGTTGTGTGGTGCACAATACTATGCTAAAGGAAGCAATATTGAACTTTGACTTTGACTCCACCATCGGCAGAGAGCAGTGACAGCAGATCTAGCTGGAGTACACATTACAAGGTTGTGGATGAGGAGTTATTCTGCTGCAGCTATGCACATGTAGCATCTCTACTGCATACCAGCTACAGCTGACGATCACTACTAAACAAGCTGCACTGATGGATCGGCTACCACTAGCTACTGTGCTCCAAGGCAATACAAAACCTTGCGGTCGTGACTTTGGAGCTCCATAGATTCTGCATACGTACTGTATGAACTTGATGTATAGCTCAAAAGATAGATCACTTTTGTGCTATCTTTTGACACTAAAAATGTTGCTCATGCCAAAGTTGTGGCTCCGATTGGAAAGAGCCAGACAGTTGATACAGGTATCTGTGGCTAGAGGATGTGAGTGCTTTCAAAGGGGATGAGTGGTCATACAGTGGTCATGCTGGAAATAAAGATCCCTCTGGGAGAATTTTTTTCAATCCACCACCTGCTTGACCATTTACTCACATTTTTAACACGTAATGAAAACACTCATCCTGTGTAGAGCAGAGCTTCCTTATGTTTGTCTAGTTATCGTATTGTGCAGCTGTTGGCAGAGCAATATGAAGTAAAGTTGACATGTTTTATAACTGCATTTCATGCTCACTTCCCTTTTGAGTTTTGAGTTGTCTTCTTTCCCACTCTAGCAAGTAGGGCAGACATTGGGAAGCTGGAATGTGGGATTGAGTGGATGGACCACGATAGTCTTGCACCATCCACACATATATTCATTACTAACGGGAGCTGCACCAGGGGGTGGCATGCTTCAAGCATGTTGTCGTTAATTAAAAAAGGCAATGAATATGCACGTGACAGTGTTGGTTATCATTTTGGCATGTTCCTTCTCTCCTTGTTTATTCTCCATTTGGATACAGCATAGTGGTAATCAAAAGCATCTATGTAGCTCCATCAATAGTTCTGTAGATGTTCAAGTTTATTCTCCATTTGGATACAGCATAGTGGTAATCAAAAGCATCTATGTAGCTCCATCAATAGTTCTGTACATAGATGTTCAAGTCTACTAGCTTGGGGGCAGCTTCTCTTGTGTATATATATTGATTATATTTTGAACATTGCTTTGCCAAGAATAAGCTGTCTTAATAGAGGCTACAATACTAGTCTCATTAGCTGTAATGATACGGCTGAATGCTGACCTGATACTCAAAGTCTTTGCTAGATTCTCCATTACCACTGCAGACTGATGCTTAAAACTTGTGCCTCTTGCTTAAAGCTTGGCAGACTGGTGCCTCTTGCTTGAAGGCTTGGCAGAGTGGTGCCTCTTGCTTGAAGCTTGGCAGAGTGGTGCTCCCTTGATTGAAGCTTGGTGGACTGGTGCCTCTTGCTTGAAGCTTGGCAGAGTGGTGTCTATTGCTTGAAGCTTGGCAGAGTGGTGTCTATCGCTTGAAGCTTGGCGGAGTGGTGCTCCCTTGATTGAAGCATGGCAGACTGGTGCCTCTTGCTTAAAGCTTGTCAGTGGCAGACTGGTGCCTCTTGCTTGAAGGCTTGGCAGACTGGTGCCTCTTGCTTGAAGCTTGGCAGACTGGTGCCTCTTGCTTGAAGCTTGGCAGAGTGGTGTATCTTGCTTGAAGCATGGCAGAGTGGTGTATCTTGCTTGAAGCTTGGCAGACTGGTGCCTCTTGCTTGAAGCTTGGCAGACTGGTGCCTCTTGCTTGAAGCTTGGCAGACTGGTGCCTCTTGCTTGAAGCTTGGCAGACTGGTACCTATTGCTTAAAGCTTGGCAAACTGGTGCTTCTTTCTTGAGAAGCTTGGCAGACTGGTACCTCTTGCTTAAAGCTTGGCACTGGCAGAGTGGTGCCTCTTGCTTGAAGCTTGACAGACTGGTACCTCTTGCTTGAAGCTTGGCAATGGCAGAGTGGTGACTCTTGCTTGAAGCTTGACAGACTGGTACCTCTTGCTTGAAGCTTGGGAGACTGGTACTTCTTGTTTAAAGCTTGGCAATGGCAGACTGGTGCCTCTTGATTGAAGCATGGTAGAGTGGTGTCACTTGCTTGAAGCATGGCAGACTGTCTCTTGCTTTAAGTTGGCAGAGTGGTGCCTCTTGCTTGAAGCTTGGCAGACTGGTACCTCTTAAGCTTGGCAGAGTGGTGTATCTTGCTTGAAGCATGGCAGAGTGGTGTATCTTGCTTGAAGCTTGGCAGACTGGTGTATCTTGCTTGAAGCTTGGCAGACTGGTGCCTCTTGCTTGAAGCTTGGCAGAGTGGTGCCTCTTGCTTGAAGCTTGGCAGACTGGTGCCTCTTGCTTGAAGGCTTGGCAGACTGGTGCCTCTTGCTTGAAGCTTGGCAAAGTGGTGTATCTTGCTTGAAGCTTGACAGACTGGTGCCTCTTGCTTGAAGCTTGGCAGACTGGTACCTATTGCTTAAAGCTTGGCAAACTGGTGCTTCTTTCTTGAGAAGCTTGGCAGAGTGGTGCCTCTTGCTTGAAGCTTGGCAGACTGGTGGTACCTCTTGCTTGAAGCTTGGCAGACTGGTGCCTCTTGCTTGAAGGCTTGGCAGACTGGTGCCTCTTGCTTGAAGCTTGGCAAAGTGGTGTATCTTGCTTGAAGCTTGACAGACTGGTGCCTCTTGCTTGAAGCTTGGCAGACTGGTACCTATTGCTTAAAGCTTGGCAAACTGGTGCTTCTTTCTTGAGAAGCTTGGCAGAGTGGTGCCTCTTGCTTGAAGCTTGGCAGACTGGTGGTACCTCTTGCTTGAAGCTTGGCAGACTCGTGCCTTGATAGAATGGTGCCTCTTTCTTGAAGCATGGCAGACTTGTGCCTTGATAGAGTGGTGCCTCTTTCTTGAAGCATGGCAGAGTGGTGCCTTGATAGAATGGTGCCTTGATAGAATGGTGCCTCTTTCTTGAAGCATGGCAGACTTGTGCCTTGATAGAGTGGTGCCTCTTTCTTGAAGCATGGCAGAGTGGTGCCTCTTGCTTGAAGCTTGGCAAATGAGGGCACTTGTTTTGTCACCTGTGCAACACCTTGAAATGGAAGCAGGAAGGTAAGTGCTTCTTGCTAAAGGAACCTAATATACTGCTACTCTTGTGCTAAAGACAAGGCCACCGTTCCTTTACAAGTTTCCAGGAACTTGTCGATCTTGAACACTTGCAGAAGCTGATGTAGTACTTCTATGTACTTTCAAGAGAGCATCTCTAGATTCAGGAAGGGAGGGAGGGGAGAAGTATTAAGTCCAATTGTGAACTCTGTGGCTCACCACTAGAACTATTAAAAAAAACTCCAACATTCCCTCATGTTTATGTACGTATGCAGTGTTTATATACATATGGGGTATTATATACATATGGAGTGTTTATATACATATAGAGTGTTTATATACATATGGGGTATTATATACATATGGGGTGTTATATAAATATGGGTTGTTTATATATATTGGGTGTTTATGTACATATGGGGTGTTTATATAAATTGAGACTTTCCCATACCAAAAGGTGCTCTATACAAGCTACAGAGTTATGTCTGATAACATTACTACAACTAGCTGGCTAGATTAGCAAACATACTAGCTACATGTACAATGCAACACTTTTAACCTGACATACTGCCTGCTTCCCACCATTGTTATCCTCCCATTGCACCTTAGCAGATACCTCCACAAGCAGGAGGTCTTCACGGCTGGTTCTTGCACACAAATGCTATAATGTCTATTTGAAGCTAATCAGCTGCAGTTCATTGTGTGCAAAATCCTAGCATTTTGATTGAATGCTCAAACGTAAGTACTAGATCCTATACCATCGTATTGAGTACTGTATCCTCATATCGTAACATTGCTGGTTAACAATACAACAATGCAACACGACCAGCTAGCATCATACCAGAGGCAACTCTACTCACACACTGCTAGGAAAGTGAGTGACATGCACTCATCATACCAGAGGCAGCCTCTACTCACACACTGCTAGGAAAGTGAGTGACACACATCATCTTCATCCCTCCCCGCCCCCCAACCCCACACAAGCATGCATGCACACACACATACAAACACACACACAATTTTCCCTGCCGAGTGCTGGGAATCAACTAGATCTACAAGTTCAAAGTTTCATTCACCCACAGTGTACTGCAATCCCCATGCCTAGCCCCATAGCCCTAGCTGCATACAGTACATACCATCGTCTTGGCCCAGGACAGTCATAGCCCTAGCCCTAACCACTACTGAGCCTGGCACTGCCACAAACTTTCCTAGGAGAGTCCAAAATGTTCCAGTGAGGGCGCTTGACTTACAAACAGATAGACCTTGGAATCAGTACTGGGGATAGGGGTTGGTTGGGGACAGCAGAGCACCAACAATCTACACCCACCCCAGTACCATATCAGCCCCCACCCCTCTCCCAGCACCATGTCAGCCCCCACCCCTCTCCCAGCACCATGTCAGCCCCCACCCCTCTCCCAGCACCACATCAACCCCCAACCCTCTCCCAGCATCACATCAACCCCCAACCCTCTTCCAGCACCATGTCAGCCCCCACATCTCCCCCAGCACCCAAACCATCACCAACAAGACCATACCACTCTTTCTTCCCACTTCCCCTCCCATTATTCCAGTCACCCACAAAGTTGTGGCTCAAGCTACCACCACAGTGAGAGTAGTCCATAATAAGTAGAATCCAGCCATAACACACATGGCTAATAATACACAGGACCAATACTCACACATGGCTAATAATACACAGGACCAATCTTCAGTTAGGGGGGGGGGCTGCCCCCCCCCTTGGAACCTTTTTACCCCCCCCCCTTTTTGGAAACTGTATTATTAATATTCGTTAGAAACTTTATCACATCTTTAACCATCATGCCCCCCCTTAATATCCAGATTGCTCCAGTTGCCCCCCTTGGACAATTTTCTAAATGAAGCCCTGCCAATACTCACACACATGGCTAATTGCCACCAACAAACAAACAGTTTGTTCAGGATCCCCAAGCAAGCACACACACACACAACACTCCTTTTAACAATTAGCATGATCAATCTTTAGCGGGGGACAAGACATATATATACAGCTACATGTATGTCACTTGACATTCTTGTGTGTGTGTGTGTGTGTGTGTGTGTGTGTGTGTGTGTGTGTGCATGTGTATGCTAATAAATTCTGTATAACATCACTTTCAGTTTCACTTTAGTTACCCCTCCCCCCCCAATCAGGGAATCAGTGCTCATGGTTTGCATTCTTGTTAGAGGCTTACCGGCCCTGAATATGGAGGGATGCCGGCCACAAAGGACTCGGAGTCCTGGGGTGGGTACTTGATCATCTCCATGTCGTCCTCGATGGGCCCTGAGAGATAAGATGGGGAGAAGGAAGAGTGTACGTGAACGGATGACGAGGAAAGGAAAAACATGGAGGAGAGGGAAAGAAGACAAGGGGGAGAGAGAGGGAGGTGTGTGTGCATGCACGTGTGTGTGTGGGTGTGGGCAAGATTGACAAAGTGACAGAATTTCATGGAAAGCTAAAACCTCAACACTTCCACTACATTCCTGACATGATGTCTTGAAACTTCACCAACAAGGAAAACAACATTATGACTTGCAACAATGAACACACACACCAAGAACAGCTATCCGGGCTCAGCTATACCCCAGGCTCACTTATACACCAGGCTCACTTATACACCAGGCTCAGCTATACCCCAGGCTCACTTATACACCAGGCTCACTTATACACCAGGCTCACTTATACACCAGGCTCACTTATACACCAGGCTCACTTATACACCAGGCTCACTTATACACCAGGCTCACTTATACACCAGGCTCACTTATACACCAGGCTCACTTATACACCAGGCTCACTTATACACCAGGCTCACTTATACACCAGGCTCACTTATACACCAGGCTCACTTATACACCAGGCACACTTATACACCAGGCTCACTTACATACCAGGCTCACTTATACACCAGGCTCACTTATACACCAGGCTCACTTATACACCAGGCTCACTTATACACCAGGCTCACTTATATACCAGGCTCACTTATACACCAGGCTCACTTATACACCAGGCTCACTTATACACCAGGCTCACTTATACACCAGGCTCACTTATACACCAGGCACACTTATACACCAGGCTCAGCTATACACCAGGCACACTTATACACCAGGCTAACTTATACACCAGGCTCACTTATATACCAGGCACACTTATATACCAGGCTCACTTATACACCAGGCTCACTTATACACCAGGCTCACTTATACACCAGGCTCACTTATACACCAGGCTCACTTATACACCAGGCTCACTTATACACCAGGCACACTTATACACCAGGCTCACTTATACACCAGGCTCACTTATACACCAGGCACACTTATACACCAGGCTCAGCTATACACCAGGCACACTTATACACACTTATACACCAGGCTCACTTATACACCAGGCTCACTTATATACCAGGCTCACTTATACACCAGGCTCACTTATACACCAGGCTCACTTATACACCAGGCTCACTTATACACCAGGCTCACTTATACACCAGGCTCACTTATACACCAGGCTCACTTATACACCAGGCTCACTTATACACCAGGCTCACTTATACACCAGGCTCACTTATACACCAGGCTCACTTATACACCAGGCTCACTTATACACCAGGCTCACTTATACACCAGGCTCACTTATACACCAGGCTCACTTATACACTATACACCAGGCTCACTTATACACCAGGCACACTTATACACCAGGCTCACTTATACACCAGGCTCACTTATACACCAGGCTCACTTATACACCAGGCTCACTTATACACCAGGCTCACTTATACACCAGGCTCACTTATACACCAGGCTCACTTATACACCAGGCTCACTTATACACCAGGCACACTTATACACCAGGCTCACTTATACACCAGGCTCACTTATACACCAGGCACACTTATACACCAGGCTCACTTATACACCAGGCACACTTATACACCAGGCTCACTTATACACCAGGCTCACTTATACACCAGGCACACTTATACACCAGGCTCAGCTATACACCAGGCTCACTTATACACCAGGCTCACTTATACACCAGGCTCACTTATACACCAGGCTCACTTATACACCAGGCTCACTTATACACCAGGCTCACTTATACACCAGGCTCACTTATACACCAGGCTCACTTATACACCAGGCTCACTTATACACCAGGCTCACTTACACACCAGGCTCACTTATACACCAGGCTCACTTATACACCAGGCTCACTTATACACCAGGCTCACTTATACACCAGGCTCACTTATACACCAGGCTCACTTATACACCAGGCTCACTTATACACCAGGCTCAGCTATACACCAGGCTCACTTATACACCAGGCTCACTTATACACCAGGCTCACTTATACACCAGGCTCACTTATACACCAGGCTCACTTATACACCAGGCTCACCTATACACCAGGCTCACCTATACACCAGGCTCACCTATACACCAGGCTCACTTATACACCAGGCTCACTTATACACCAGGCTCACTTATACACCAGGCTCACTTATACACCAGGCTCACTTATACACCAGGCACACTTATACACCAGGCTCACTTATACACCAGGCTCACTTATACACCAGGCTCACTTATACACCAGGCTCACTTATACACCAGGCTCACTTATACACCAGGCTCACTTATACACCAGGCTCACTTATACACCAGGCTCAGTTATACACCAGGCTCACTTATACACCAGGCTCACTTATACACCAGGCACACTTATACACCAGGCACACTTATACACCAGGCTCAGTTATACACCAGGCTCAGCTATGTAAACCAGGCTCAGCTATAAATCAACCTTCTAGCTGAGCATGCTAATGGTAAAAGTCCAAGTGCATTCAGTTGCAAGCATTAGTTCATTAACATGCTGGTGGTGAACAGACCACACCTCACAGAATAACAACAACAACAGCAACAACAATGCAATGTTAGACTAACTAAACACACATCATGCGCACCTGGTCCGTAGCCCGGGGTCGCCTTGTAAGGCGGTGGTTCGAGAGGTCGGCGTGCAGGCAGACTCTCATACTCTGGATTGAAGGCCTCGGGAGCATTGCCATTGCCATCGAAGCTGTCGGCATCCACATTGCCGCGCCCATCATTTTCTTCAACCCTGGAAATGCATCATGTACAAGTCATATGATTAATATACAGGCCTTGTGATTACTTCAAGGTCACAACAAATGTCACGTGACTAATGCAGTTTGCACATGATCAATGCCAGTCCCATGATTATTGCACATCACATCATTAAATGTACATATGACATTGCCCATGCACAGATCACAAGACCATGCGCAATCACATGATCATGCACATATGACATGACCAGTGCACACGGTCACCTGATTAATTTACATGTCACGTGACTAATCTAAGGTCACATGATTAATACACATGCATACGAATATTCAAGCGGTGCAGACAGCCACAGCAGTTGTCCACACCGCAACTGCTCTCTCCAGTGTGTGTACAACAAACATTGCCCTCTGGGGATTTCCTCGAGTGATCTCTATTAGGACGGTCCGAGTCCCAACATGTGGACGACCCAAATGGCCCCTATCTGTGCACAAGCAACAACTACACACTACATCAGGACAAGCCAGAACTTGCTGCAACAACAGAGCACTCCAAAGGGTAGCCTGCAAGTGTCTATGAGACACACAAAGCTCCACCTCTGACTGGCTATGTACAGGTTCGTTAGGTGCTTCATTTTTCATGTGCAGGAAGTCAAGCACCCATCACTGAGAATTCTACTACTAAGAAATCCACCACTAGGAACAAACTGACTCAATAAGCATACAGAACAGGAAAGATTAATTAATCATAACTAGCAGCACCATGGGAACCAGCAGCCAAGCGTGGGAACCAGCAGCAGAGCATGGGAACCAGCAGCAGAGCATGGGAACCAGCAGCAGAGCATGGGAACCAGCAGCAGAGCATGGGAACCAGCAGCAGAGCCTGGGTACCAGCAGCCAAGCATGGGAACCAGCAGGTACCAGCAGCCAAGCATGGGAACCAGCAGCAGAGCCTGGGAACGCTCCGAACAGGCCACACACCTGTCACATCAAACCCATGGCAAAAATGATGGGGTTGCGACTAAAAAGAACATCTGCATCCAATAACAGTTCAGCTTAACCGCAGTCCAAAGGTCAACAAACACGGTACCAATTGTTGACAAGTGAAAACTGGCTTAGAACACGTGTGTGTGCATTAGAACATGGATGTATGCGTGAACATGAACAGAACTACACGAGAACCCCAATGTCCCCGGATTTGGGCAGTTTGTTCCACCACGGAAATGCTTTTGGAGGATCAGACTTCCACAGAGGAAAAGCAATCCACACCTGAGACACTGTCTTGTTGCAAGAATATTATCGTGCATGCAAGCCATGGGGCTAAAGCTTACATTGTGCCAGATTATAAACTTACTTGGGACTCATGTCAACATTGTAGGGGTGGAAGTCCACAGCTGCAAAACAACAAACAAACAAACAAACGTGTTGTGAGGGTGCAAGTCAACAACATTCTAAACCAGCCGTTAATTACTCGTTAGCACATCAATTAACAGTAGGAATTTCCAGGTGTCAAAAAACACGATAATCCTAGCAGCCATGATACCAGCTGTCTCCTCCTCCTGCCACTCACCTGCAGGGGAACTGCAGACAAGATGAGCTTGACACCGCCCAGACTCACTCACCACACTACTAGAAGATGACACACTACAACACTCAGGGAGTGACTTTGTTTATTAAGGAGCCACCTCAATTCAACAGCCATCTCCTTGTCTATGACAATCATGGTGAAAGGATGCCCTGGTCAGGACACAGACAGATGGATCTGTTTATTTGTCTAGGACATTGGTTTAGAATACTTTTCTAGGATACTGTCTAAAGTATTTGCTTTAGAATTCTGTCTATGATACTGTGTAGGATATTGCAATGGATACTGTCCAGGATATTATCTAGGATACTGTATAGAATATTACATAGAATACTATTTAGGACAGATATGTAAGTCTAGAATATTTCTTCTATGACAATGCTAGAGAATTGTCTAAATTACAGTCTAGGATAGTGTCTAGGATATCTTCTGTACGATACTATTAGGATATTTTCTAAGATCTATCTAGGATATCTTCTAAGATGTTCCTAAGATCTATCTAGGATATCTTCTAAGATGCCGTCTAGGATGATAATTTCTACGATACTGTCTAGGACACTTCCAGTATTCTTACATCCAGAAATTACAAGAAGGTGCTAAGATTACCCCTCATGCAGAAGTGAGGTGAAATAAATGCCATGGCTACACACATGTGCACTGGCTACACACATGTGCACTGGCTACACACATGTGCACTGGCTACACACATGTGCAGCTCTCGAGTCAGAGGCCAGCTGTTCACTCACCTTGACCGTGTGACCACGGTGGGTCAGCTGACCCACCACATACGCTACCACAGCAGAGGACACCACTAACCCACAGCCAGCACAACAGCTTACACTGTTGTAGCATCCTATACCTCGAGCTTACGTGGCCAGAGTAAATAGTGAAGCAGATTTCCAATCCCTAATGGCCGACACCTCACAACTCTTTGGCCATCTCGGAATGCGCATTCCTAATGTCCACATTCCTAACTAGAAGAAAGAGGGCAGCTGGAATGGGAATGAGGCAACCCGGGCCGTGAGTTACAGTACAGATACAGCCATGTAGGTTGCTGGATGCATTCCAATCACTCCAGCAAGACAAGTTATGCATAAACTGTTAAACTGTGACCTCCATGAAGCACTGATAGTGCAATGGGGTACCACACACAGAAAAATAATCTAATAAGATTCTGTTAAACCTATGCCACATCCCCCTTCTCCCTTCACCCCCCTCCCCCCACATACACACACCACACACACCCAACCCCCTGTGCATGACACACTTGAAGCTACAGTTATGTGTTGGTATTTTAAACACGACACTTACTGCATAGTTGGCTTGTTAAGGCCTAGTTGACGAGGGAAAGGTTGTTTGCTGGCCACTCCCCCACACATGTGGGGAGACGTGTACCAGTACTTATGTGGAATGTCTGCGTAATTAACGTTCTGTATGCTTGGACGCTCGGCAAATCCGTGTCTTGCCATGCGGAACAGATATTCACTCTAGTCACCACACACACACACACACTTACATAAACATCACAGATACATGTAGTGCACACAAAGACACACACACACACACCATACACATGATACACACACATTACAGCACAGACCCAATATGTAATCACACACACACACACACACCACACACACACACACACACACCACACACACCACACACACTTTTAGAGCTGAAGAGTTGAACAAGACTTGCCATATGATCATATAGAGGAGGGAGGCTACGGCCTCCCAGGTATGTGGACAGCTAGTGGTGTAGAGGAGGGAGCCTGTGGGCTCCCCCATCGGGTATATTGTGAGCAGCTATAGTGGTGCACTAGAGGAGGGAGGCTGTGGGCTCCCCCATCGGGTATTGTGAGCAGCTATAGTGGTGCACTAGAGGAGGGAGGCTATGGGCTCCCCCATCGGGTATTATGAGCAGCTATAGTGGTGCACTAGAGAAGGGAGGCTGTGGGCTCCCCCATCGGGTATTGTGAGCAGCTATAGTGGTGCACTAGAGGAGGGAGGCTGTGGGCTCCCCCATCGGGTATTGTGAGCAGCTATAGTGGTGCACTAGAGGAGGGAGGCTGTGGGCTCCCCCATTGGGTATTGTGAGCAGCTATAGTGGCATCCTCCATGCATTAAGTCAGTGATGAAGAGAGGAGGAGAGTTAACCTACTCCAGCATGCACTCTAGAATACACAAGCAACTCGAGACTGAATCCAGTGCACCTTAATTAAACAATGTGTGTATCATGTGTGCATCACATGATACACCAGATTTATATAACACACTGTATATTGCCACTTACATTCACCCTTAGCCTTGCGGGTGCGGAAGTAGACACAGACCAGGAGAATGATGAGGAGGATGACAAATATAATTCCAACCACTGCACACGCGACGCCGATGATGATATTGCGAATCATTCCTAGAGATGGCGAAGGGGCAGAAAATAAACAGCATGTGGATGTGTTGTGTGTAATGTGTGGTGTGTATAATGTGTTGTTTAATGTGTGTTATGTGTAACTTGGGTGTGTGTGTAATGTGTGTTGTGTAGGTGGTGTGTGTAATGTGGATGGTGTATGTGTAATGTGTGTTGTATATGTGGTGTGTTATGTGTAATGTGTGTGGTTCATGTGTAATGTGTGTGGTGTGTGTAATGTGTGTGTTGTGTAACATGGATGGTGGTTTGAAGGTGTTAGGTACACTGTGTATGTTATGTGTCATGTGTGTGTGTAATGTGTGTTGTGTACGTGATGTGTTGCGTATGTGGTGTGTGTGTTGCGTATGTGTAATGTGTAACGTGTGTGTAATGTGTGTTGTGTAACGTGTGTGTGTAATGTGTATGTATTGTGTAACGTGGGTGGTGTGTGCTGTGTATGTGTGTAATGTGGTGTGTAATGTGTGTGCTGTGTATGTGGTGTGTAATGTGTATGCTGTATATGTGGTGTGTAATGTGTGTGCTGTGTGTGTGTAATGTGTATGCTGTATATGTGGTGTGTAATGTGTGTGCTGTGTATGTGGTGTGTAATGTGTGTGCTGTATATGTGGTGTGCAATGTGTGTGCTGTGTATGTGGTGTGTAATGTGTGTGCTGTGTGTGTGCTGTGTATGTGGTGTGTAATGTGTGTGCTGTATGTGGTGTGTAATGTGTGTGCTGTGTATGTGGTGTGTAATGTGTGTGCTGTATATGTGGTGTGTAATGTGTTTTGTGGTGTGTGTTATGTGTAATGGGGTGGTGTGTGTGTGTAGGCATTGTGTATATGGTGTGCGTAATGTGTGTTGTGTAATATGGGTGCGTGTAATTTGTGTTGTGTATGTGGTGTGTGCAATGTGTGTGTGGTGTGAGTGATGTGTGTGGTGTGAGTGATGTGTGTGGTGTGTGTGTGTACTGGTGTGGTGGTGTGTGTAATGGTAACAAGTCAACTTAATAACTCACTGTTATCTTCGGAGCAAACAGTCGGTTACAACGAAACAAACATATCCATGGAGTAGAGGTGTGCACAACAACAAGACAAAACAGATTCAAAATATGCACCACAAACAACACACAACACAATCTCCTCTTTATTATAGGATGACCCATCCCCTCCCACCCCAGGACTTTGCCGCTTTTTGTGGAGTAACATGCTTTAAAAGCAGGTGGGTATCTAGTATACTACGGAAGTGCTAATAAGGTGTAGTATGTACTCATAGAGAGGCCAACACAGAATGCTGGTGAGAGTGGAGGCAGCTCTCTTCTGGTGCTGAGATAGAAGCGTATGGTGATCAAGCAGCAGCTGCAAGAATCAATTTTGCTGGAGTCTAGGGAAGGGAGGAACAGGAAATCTTGTGATGCACCAGCATAGAGTGCATGCGATGATGAACATTTGGTACAGTCAGGCAGAGGTCACTTGACCTTCAGCAACTACTTCTCAAGATTCAGTTTTGCATACGAACAGTACGCAATATCTCTGTTAAACATGCACTTTCTTTCTACAGTTTCCCTCGCTAAAAGACCAAACCTGTATCAACATAAAGTTATCACAGCATTCCAATGAAGACATGATCGCAACACAAATATCGTGTTAGTATCAATCTTGGTTGATGCAATGGATCCTGACAGAGCATGCTAATGTGTGGGTCGATCTTTCAAGGATCGGCACGGATGCCTAGTGTATTACAGGAGGTATCTAGTAAACTACAGGAAGCCCCTATAATGAGATTCTGTAGTTTTCCTATTGTCTTTAGACGGCCCACCCAGAGCATGCTGGTGAGTGTGGAGTGCAGTTTTCTGCTGGTGAGGAGATGGAAGCTTATGGTGATCAAGTAAACAGCTGCAATTCTTGCTGCAAGTCTAGGGAGGAGTCAAGCAGGAACCCCTACGATCACCAACATAGAGTGGCCACTTGATTTCTAGATTATCAACTAAATACACGGCCGGCATATGATGCATACAGCCAGCCACCCCACGCCAACCTATGCTCACCCGATTGCACCTCGATGGTTTCGGTCTCGCTGACGGAGGCAGCGGCATTTTTAGCTACACAGGTGTAGCGGCCACTGTTCTCCACAGAGGCTATGGCAATGGTGACAATGGCAGTCCTGCTATCCTGGCTCTTAGTAATTTGGAGGTTGTTGGTGCTGGAGAGTGTCACGTTATCCTTCAGCCATGTGACAGTGGGCAGAGGAGTTCCAGTGATATTGCACTGTATTACCAACTGCTCTCCCTCCATGGGGTCCATAGTGCTGGATATTGACTCGATAATAGGCTTGGCTACACGGGTGGGGGGAGGGTGGGGGGGATATATCCAACCAGTCTTACACACTCGGCATCTCAGAAAGTACATCTGTATTTGTATGTACTTACTGCAAAAGACGAAATCCTTGGCACTTGTCAGTGGTATGACCATTTCATTCTCTGGTCTAGCCTCACAACTGTAGAGAGCTTCATCTCCTTCCACTACGTTATAAATAATGATCTACAAAGATTAGTGATTAAAAGAATAACAACAACTACCATAATAACCGATTGCTTAGAGAGGCTGAGAAGTGCATGCATATACTCTACTCTATACCTGGTCCACACTTGTACTTGCGATTCTACTATCCATAGAAGGATCAATATCAACGGAAGCAACACTGAATACAATTGGTGGCCGGGGGTAGCCCACAATGTCACAGGTCAGAGTTACGTTACTTCTATTTAGTAGGCAAGAAGCACTTGGTTCATCCACCACCACCAAGCTTATCCCCAGCACTTCAACATCAACTGCAAGATAGACAGGAAGATCACAAAATAACATGACGTATTGAGTTACTGTGACAAGACAAAGAGCAAACTAAACACTCGGTAAAGGATGATGGAACGTACGTACCAGGGACAGTGACATAAAACTGTGTGCGGACAATCGGAGAAAATTCATTGTCAAACGTTGCAAAGTAAAATCCAGAGTTGTTCATGGCGAGGACTGAAATAGTAAAGGTGAAGTTGTAAGGAGAGACAGCATCGACAACTGAACAAGCATTGTTGAAGGAGTAGGCCGAGTCTGAGCTGTTGATGTAGGAATCATTGAACAACCACTGCACGTTAGGACAAGGGTCAGAGTTCACTTCAACTGTGAGAACAATATCAGTTGCGTTGATATCGAGGACGATCAGAGTCTCCACGAGTCTGTCTCTGACGGCCAGTGGGTTGATTTCGGTAAGCGTCCGCACAATTGGGGTTTCTAATGAGTGAAAAACAAGAGGAAAAGCAAGTGAGTGTAACAGTTTTTAATCAGAGGCAGTACGTGATTATTATTACTCCCGCACGTGGTGCTCGGACTTCCAGTATCCATGCTCTCTGCACAGTTATCACCTCCCCTTCCAAAATGTTGGTCACAAAGCATTGGTAGATCCCGGAGTTGCTGATGGCTGGCGTTGGGATCGTCAGCACCTTTCCATTCTCGACGACCCCAGAACTGGCAGAAATGGAATCTCCGTTGTAATACCAGCTCGGGGTTGGGGTGGGTGAGCCTTTACTTTCACAAGTGTACGTCACCAGGGACCCACCGACAATTACATCTCTATCTTCAAGTGATGCATCGCCAGCTAAGGGAGAGGTAATAGTAGCGGGCTCTACAGAGGGTGGTTAACATAGCAACACACTGTCACATCACTGAGAGCATGTAATAGACAACATGTATTGATAGTGATGGTCTGTATTATATCTAAACAGTACAGGTGCAGCTGATAATATTATACAAGACATGCCAGCTGTATGGAATACTCTTTGTATCTGGTCAAAGAACAACTCTAACTTGATTCAGCTCCAAAATTCATTTCAAACTAGAGGGTAGGAAAGCTTGGAAACAGAGGCCAAGCATTAGGTACTGGCTAGTGAAAGGATAGGAGAGTCTGGAAGCAGGGGCTAGTGTAAAACACGACTAGAAAACTTATTAAGTTTTAATACAATCATAATCATCATCTCCTCCTGTCAGACATAGCCATATATTTCCTACTGACCTCATATAACATAGAGTCCACTAAGCTTTTAGACATACATGGTGCATATGTACAAATAATTGCCCTTGGTATGTCTGTCATAAAACTAGTATAGTATCCTCCCACTACTGACAGTCACCAATGCATTATGTTGGACTACACTGCTAGTCTGATTAACTGTAAGCAGGTAACCCAACCATATAATTATGACGATGGATAGCATGGCAGCAGATATCCAGTACACATACACATTTCACATCTTATGTGTCCCGTGTGAGCTTTCATAGGATACTTACCAACTATGGTGAGAGTGCCCATAACAGCTGATCGAGCACCATCGGAAGTACTTCTACCACAAGTGATATTGAATACATTGCTGCCATCCACAGGTTGAGGTACATCGTCGATGCTTATTCTATTATTGGAACTACTGTATGTTAATGGAGGAGCGTTAAGGCACTGCAGAGTCACTCCATCTCCTCCAGCACTGCTAGGCATCTTTTTGTAGCCAGCCACATAAACAAAGTTCACACTCCCTCCAACTCTGCCCACCAGATCTCCAATGGGCTTGTACGTCACCAGCGTTGAAACATTCAGTGTGTTGCTCAATGTGTAGGTAATCGGTGACCGAGCCATCTCAGTAATCCGCACATTGGTTACTTCACAATGATATTCTGCTTCCAAACGTGGCACGTCTAGTTTAGTCAAGTACAAATATCGACCATCTTCTTCCAGAGAAGCTACACTAGTGCCAGAGCTGGTGATCATCATTCGATTCATATCTACCCACCGTATCACGGGTTTCGGGTTTGCATTGGGAACCGTACACTCCAATGCCACTACACTGCCCTGCACCACTTCTACGTTCACTGTGGATATTGCTCCTTGAAACCCTTCAAAATCTGAGATACAGAAGAAACACATAGTAACCCACATTCTGAATTATGGGAACAAGCACATGCACAACTGTGATTAGCAGTGGCTCACATGCATAGGTGACTCTGGCATATCTGCTCCTGATGGTAGCAGTAATAGTAGCACCATTAGGGCCAATGCTGTTGGTGGCCCTACAATGATAGAGGACACCATCTCTAGATGCTCCATCACCGTCCGTTACATTCAGTGCCAAGGTATTGTTGATTTGGATTCCTTGCCCGGTTATATTATCGGTCTCTCGGTACCAAGTAACTGTAGGGGTGGGAACCCCGGTTACCAGACAGGTAAGCACCAAGTTTGCCATAATGCCATTAGTAGGACTCAAAGAATTCACATGAACGACCTTGTCTTGAGGTTCTGATTCATTTTCAAATTTTGGATGTTCACCAACAACTGCAGAAGCAGAACAGCAGGGAGTAAGAGGGGAGGGGTAGCCAATAGATAGAATTGCTAACCACAGCTTAAAATACAGTCTACTGCAAAATAAAATGAGGGTTACACGTTACCAAAATAAGGGAGCTACAAGACTGTCTGAGAGTAAAGAGTTAACTCAATATAAGAGCTACAGCCCAGTACGTCGTCAACTCTAGTAACACAACGCTAGCTAGTAGAAACGCAAGCGCCCAAAACACGAACGTAATGCCGAGGGTACTAACACTCACAGCTGAACTAATTCCCAGTAGCTACATTCAAAAAGTACTTACTTAAGGGTCCTGCGGAGGACGGCTCTGGTATTAACACCACTAGTGAAACTGTGACTAGGAGACATCCAACCGTAAGACGTCTCATACTGGATCTCAAGCCAATTAAAAGAGACTAGAAGGACTGTCAGCTATTTATGAAACAATTATAATTACAAACAACGATATACCCTGTCCGATGTCACCTACTGGCTGTGGTTTCTTTGTAGCTGCGGGAAGTCAATTTATTAACCAAAGCGCACACTTTACCACAAAACTTACTATAAACCCAGTCAGTACGCATGCTCACTACAAGTTGTCTAGACACGCCCATTTTCTCTTTCTGCGCAGTATGAAGATCAACAACTGGGGGAAATAAGCAGAAATGGAGAAAATGGTCAAGAGAAGATGTGCTTTCGTGAGATTAGTACTGCTAACGCTGACGCTACCAGTAATACGTGAGTTATGCGTTTTTAATTATCATAAGGGTAACCCTTCCGCGCTAGAGGGTCTACTGCCTGATTTGTTATTGCTAGGCATTTATATGTGCCTAAGCTCTAGTCTGAATATATTATAAATGTGTGTGTATGCATACTTATATTGGGAAGTAACTACTGTAGCTAAATTTAGCAAGGAATACTGTATTAGGTGATTAAATCCATGTCTTACTTATTAAAGCCTTGAGCCATACATTGCTATGGTAATTTTGGGAATATTCATAACAGAATCAAGTCCTGTTGCACAATCGCTGCCAAGAATGCAGAAGAATTCCTTCCATAGAATGCGATTCTGCAGCTCAGGTACTTGCTAGACATGATTCGCTTTCAAAGTTAGGAAACAGAATTCCACAGAATGTGATCCAAACACTCACTAGTAGTTGCATAGCAATATAAAATATGAACATCCTGTGATGAATGAATATCGCTTGGAATCTTGCATATTCTGCACGAGTGGCATTCCATCTGCACATGAAACCCCTGGCAATGTTGAACATTTCTGTGCCTCATGGGAAATGCCACAAACTAATCCAATCGAGGGTGAGATTATGGATCAAAACTAGAAATTCATAAAAGTGGGTGTCAACTTTGGTATTCCATAACTTCTGCATATTATTCTTACCATTAAAGAAAAAGAAGGGAGGGACTTTTATCCATGGGTATGTTTCTGGATGAAAATTATAAGTATGAGTATAACTCTCAATGAACTCTCAGTTGACATAATAACATTAAAACACCTTCTCAATAATAATTAACTTCTCACAATTTTTATTCACTCGACGTTTCGACTAGATGCTCTAGTCTTCATCAGGAATAAACTTCATCAGGAATAAATGAAGACTAGAGCATCTAGTCGAAATGTCGAGTGAATAAAAATTGATGAGAAGGTGATTTTAACTGTACCAAAATGGGGACATCTGGTGTCAAGTGTGTAAGGTCAGACATGTCGAGTCAAATCTTTGATCCTTTGGACCTCAGCTTCATCTGTACTTGCCTTTAAGATGTTGCAACTAGAAGGGGGGGGTTTCAAATGTGATGTTATAAAAAAAAGGCAGTCTAGACATGGTATAAAAAAACATTAATTAATTTATCACAATTTGACAGGAAGGGTATTCATAGCTATTGAATTAACAATACCATTGGGCTGGCTAGTAGTTTAGTCGTACAGGTTAGAGGATCCTGGGAAAGAGCAGGTATGAGGGTGGAGTTTGGGACCTTGTAATGTATGATATGAATCACTTTTTTTAAATTTTTATAAATTATCCCTTGTAATAAGGGGGGAGGGCACAGGTTTAAAGTTGTGGAGTGAACAACATTAATAGTAACAATAAAAACAGTAGTAATAGTAGTAGTAATAATATTTAAGTTGATCGTGATTTCAAACAACCATGATTTGTCTGGGAATGTACTCTCTTTGGCTAGGCTTGCATTTTCTTTAATAGATTTGTGATATAGTTTGATTCTCCATCGTTTTTGATAGAGAATTCTCTAGCATTTGAAAAAGATATAATGTCTTGAAGACTCTACAGTTTATATGCCAATTTCACACATTCAGCATCTCAAATTTTCTTGGTATGTTCTTGGTATGCGTAGGATCGCAGCATGTGCACATTCTTCCGAGCGTGGCTTATGTGGGGACCGGGGGGGAGGTGACGCTCACCTGCCACCACCCTATGCATCCCAACACAACTGTGAGGTGGAGCAGAGATGGGCCGACGTCCTGGAGTGACGCAGTCTTGGAAGGGGACGACAGGACACAGCTAGCATCGGGTTCAAGTCTCGTCATCAGTCCGTTCAATGCCTCCAGGCATGCCGGCCACTACACGTGTATCGTGGAGGGAGGGGCTGGTCGGCTGGTCTCTTGCCCTTCAGAGGTCAAACATGCACGTAAGCAAAGTGAACAGTATAATTATTATCAAATTATGTACACCCAATATCCTTAGGGTATATATGCCCTAAAATGTTATAAATCAACCATGCAGGTAACAAGAATGTGCTCCATGCTTTGAAATGGTTGTCATATTGAGATTCATGATATTTCTGGTGATCCTTATATAGAGTTTGAGCAAGGACTGCTGCTCCACCCAGAGAACACCACCGCATACAAAGGTACCAACGTGGTCCTGCGCTGCAGTGCTCACCAATCAGTACCAATGGCAGAAATCGTGTGGACACGGAATGGACAAGCCCTGAACCTCGTTGCTGATAATAGACTCCATGGCATGCCCACTGGCAATCTTTACATCATTTCTGTCCACTTAGGCGATGTTGGTGTGTACCAGTGTGTGGCCACTAACTTGGTTACTCTCAGGCAGTGGAGGTCGAGCGAAGCCCTGCTGACTGTACTGGGTGAGGCGTGAATATTGAGAATGTGATTGTTTGGAGGTATAGGATTCATGTGAGGGCTCTGTATGCAGTTCTAAAGGGCATTGTCCGTTTGAGTGTTTAATGCTAGACGACGTGCTTTTATCCTTAAGACTACAGATGGACTCAATTATTCGTTAAAATAGAGAAGACAGTAAATATTGACAAGGCATGAGCCATGCTGGGAAACACAGAAATGATTTGGATAAGGTTATTTGTGTGTTGAAATGGAGTCATGTTTAGCTTTAAGATAGTGCTAGCCCCATGGAGGTCTTCTCTCACCTCTCTGGCAGATGTGCAGGTCAAATGGTGCTAGCTATTGAGATTCTTTCTTGCTAGTTCTAGAGACTCTCTTGTGCTATTCTTACACTATTCTCCCCCTCCCCTCACCCTCCCCTCCCCCTCCCCTCCCCCTCCTCTCCCCCCTCTTTTCCTCTGTCACTCCCTCTCTGGCAGATGTGCAGATCAAATGGAGCATCCACATAATTGCATGGGCTCCCTTTGAGCTGTCTCCAAGTCTGGATGATTAATTAGCTCACATATTAACCACCTGGTGCACACGCATGATGGAGCATAAGCGAGAGACAACTTTCTCACCCGACCACAAGCTGACAAATCTCCTTAGCAACCGCTACTTGTACTCTAGTCAAGTCACTACCATTTGTCCTTAGTAACCATATACCAAGTGCTAGTGCTCGTGTTAAAAGTACATTGTGCATGTTGTGTTGCTAAGTAACTTCTCTTAGGAAGCTTACTAATTAGTTAATTCATTTCCTAAGTAGGCATAGGTGGACTCGCACCTCAGACTTTCTCCCCTGAGTTGATAACGAGTAAGCTCGTTAGAAACATTCCAAGGCTGGTGTCCACATGTAAACCAATGAATATTCATGATAATTGACAAGGATAGGCACAGCTGCATGTTGGGCATCTTTTATGATGATGTTATTTAATTCTTGAACCCTAGAAACTGATGAAAACGTTACCGATACCCAGCCCATTTTTGCCGTCACGCCCGAGAGCACCTCTGCAAGTGAGGGGAGCAAGGTAGTCATCGAGTGCGCTGGAGGAGGTTACCCTCAGCCAAATGTGACCTGGGAAAAGGTGGATTCACACACGCTGCCCGAGGGCACTTACATTCACCCTACGGGTGCCCTGATCGTAGCGAACATGTCCCACGAGCATGTGGGAGGCTATATTTGCAGGATCACGCATAACCAGACCGACTTGGAAGTAGGTTGGTGGAAGGAAGTGGAGCTGCATTTGCAAGGTTGGGAACACGTGTATCATTTATCAGCTTATTAGCATAACATATATGCATGTTCTGGTTGCTCGGTAACCAATAATACTGTAGCATTGTTGCTTAATTGTTCAGCCAATCCTTGTCTCATTCAGGGACTTCTTCGTCATTATTATGATTATGATTATGAGAAGGTTATAATAATGTTGTTATGCCAACTGAGAGGGGAGAACTAATTAAACCACTGGCTGATCATGTCTGAAGTCATCTTCAACCCAACTCATCCAGTGTTAAATTTCCTTGGTGTTCTGGTGGTGTTCTGGGCCTTCTTCAGGGTAAAATACCGCATCCTGACTGACGAAACATTGTTTATTTGTTAAAAGCCAATGAACTAACTCGAGGCCGAACTGCCTGTGTGCAATAAAGTCTCAAAATCCCTGAAATGTGTACAAAAAGAACTGTGAGGGTTTACAAACCTGAACTGTGTGCAGCTACTGTCTGACTTGCAATTATTGTTAATATGTGCAGAGAGAGCTGGACTATATTTAGTGGATTGTTAAACATGTTAAAATAATTCTTAGCTGTTAGTTTGCGGGCATGATAGCTACATCATTTTTTTCTCTATGGTAGGTAGTCATGGGTGATGTGATGTCTTAGTTTGAAAATGCTGTAGTTGCAGTTTGTCAATGTATTTTTTAATTTTTTAGACAGAACCATTAAAGTTGAACCTCCATTCTTGGTCTCTCACAAACACACTTCATGTCTTCCTCCAATTCTTTCAAATTGCATTGTTATTAGCTATGGAGGGGGCATAAATGGATGCATATGAAAAGATTATCGGGTTGGCGGTTATTTATTTGGATGCTGGAGGCCAAAACCCTCACACACTGTTGTTGTACATATTTTCGTTAATCGTTCTTGTCACTAATGGCAACCAGTAGGTGACATTATATTAGATAGTAATTAGGAGTTCACAGTCAATACTTAATTAAGTGTGCTCTAATTAACATGATAATAGACCTAGCACTAAAAGACACCTTTTTAGCTTTTTACTAGCTAATTAGAAGCTGTGTAGCCTTCCTTTGATGCGTCTAATGACTGCTGAATAGCATGTGCAGGTGTAAGCGAGTGCATTCATTTGTGATTTGTGGTTGTGTGTGTGTGTGTGTGTGTGTGTATGTGTATTCGTTGTGTTTGCGTGCCTATTTACAGTGTGTGTGTGTGTGTGTGTGTGTGTGTGCCATTCTTGTTGCTTAAGACACGACAAAACATGGCAGAACAGAAATACAAGTTTAGGAGTGCTGGGTAGTATTTAGAACAGACTAGAATGTACATAGACTTTAGTGTGTATTATAATACATATGAACACAGATTGTAAGCAGCTGTTAAGTGGCCATTTTCTTGCAGACTACTTCTAAGTGCCTGTAACAACTAACATTGATATTATCGTAGACAGAGAGGAATGATAGAGATGACTACATTGCCTGATCAATGAAACTTCTCTTAATTTTGTTATAGCCTGAGGCTTCACCATAATCTGTGTGATGTCTTTGTTGAGTACAGGGTCAACGCTGGGCTTCCTGTGACATGGTAATGTGTTATTGTGTATTCAAAATGAAGGGGTTTTTTACTCTTCTGGAGAAGTCCTTCTTGGCAAGTTCTACTGTAGTCAGACATGCTACAGCATACCAGAGTTCCATAAAAGAAATGATACCTGTAGACGTTGTAGTCCCTTTAGTAGTCCCTTTAGTAGCACGTGCATTGTTCTTGTTTAGTAGCATGTGCATTATTCTTGTTTAGTAGCATGTGCATTATTCTTGTTTAGTAGCACGTCCATTGTTCTTGTTTAGTAGCATGTGCATTGTTCTTGTTTAGTAGCACGTGCATTATTCATGTTCAGTATCAGTAGCACGTGCATTATTCATGTTCAGTATCAGTAGCACGTGCATTATTCTTGTTTAGTCGCATGTGCATTATTCTTGTTTAGTAGCACGTGCATTTTTATTCCAGTGATCCTTGTTGTTCATTACCTACTCCACTTTTGTTTTAAACCTTCGACACATGAGGGCGTGGCATAACTATTTCTCGTGGTCGCAGAGTTTTGATGTGGAATAGTGTGTCAGGCTAGTTTATAGCATGCTGCATGCACCAGCGATGCAACATAGTGCATCATATTTGTTATTTGTGATGTTGTAAACGTTGAATTTGTTGCCTGGCAACCTATTGTCAACCATCATTAGCATGTCAACAGTCACTCTGCTCTTGAGCTGATTGATCCTGTAACTGAACTCATGGTTTTTATAGTAGTCATATTTACAGCTATAACTCACACACACACCCCTACCTCTAGGAGTAATCATTATTATTATTAAAAAATATATATATATTTCATTTTCTACAATTACGCTTTCAATAATCAATAATCAAAATAGATGCTCTAGCCTTCATCAGGCAATGTCATCGTGTCAACTGAGAGTTCATTGAATATTTATTTTATCATTATTATTTTTAAATTAATGTTCTTATTTTTTATTGTCATTATTATTATATATATATATATATATATATTTATTATTTTTATAATTTTTTTTAATATTAATCTATTTTATGTTATTATATTATTGTTGTTGTTGTTGTTTTGATTTAGTTTCTATTATTATTATCTTTGTTGTATTTTTGCCACATCTGGTTCACGTGCTGGGTGTGCAAGGTGTGGTTTTATCACCTGGTGGATAACTGCTACCGGTACGTATCAAGCTCACGCGAGTCTTGCCTCATTATTCCTGATGAAAGCTATAGCATCTAGTCGAAACGTCGTAGGTCATTGTAATTTAACTTTTTCATACCAAATTGAACAAGCTGCAGTTTCTTGATATAAGCGTCAGCTGCATTGTGGTAAGCAAACAAAAAGCGGCATCACTACGTCGCTAGTCTTAACTTACACCAGAGAAATCCATCCAGGAGCACCTCCTTGCTCAAGCGGAAAGGGATTCAGAGTGGTTCCAGGTAAGCACATGTGATGTGCAGCTCTCCTCTCTCCTCTGAAGCAAGTGTCCAGAGGGTTCCAGGTAAGCACAGGTGCCTGTGCAGCTCTCAGCAACAGAAGTTATCAAGATGAGGAAGAGCTGACCATGTCAATGGCACTTGTTAGCAGTTATAAGCTAGGGCTAGAGCTAAGACTAGGGCCAAGTCTAAGGCTAGGGCTAAGTCTAAAGCTAGGGCTAGGGCTGAGGCTAGGGCTGAGCCTAGGGGTAAGGATAGGGCCAGGGTTGGGGGTGGGGCTAAGACAAGGGGGTAAAGCTAGGGTGAGGCTAGAGGTGAGGCTAGAGGTGAGGCTAGGGGTGAGGCTAGGGGTGAGGCTAGGGGTGAGGCTAGGGGGGAGGCTAGGGGTGAGGCTAGGGGTGAGGCTAGGGGGGAGGCTAGGGCTGAGGCTAGGGGTGAGGCTAGGGGTGAGGCTAGGGGTGAGGCTAGGGGTGAGGCTAGAGGTGAGGCTAGGGGTGAGGCTAAGAGGTGAGGCTAGGGGTGAGGCTAGGGATGAGGCTAGAGGTGAGGCTAGGGGTGAGGCTAGGGGTGAGGCTAGAGGTGAGGCTAGGGGTGAGGCTAGGGGTGAGGCTAGAGGTGAGGCTAGGGGTGAGGCTAGAGGTGCGGCTAGGGGTGAGGCTAGAGGTGAGGCTAGGGGTGAGGCTAGGGGTGAGGCTAGGGGTGAGGCTAGAGGTGAGGCTAGAGGTGAGGCTAGGGGTGAGGCTAGAGGTGAGGCTAGAGGTGAGGCTAGGGGTGAGGCTAGAGGTGCGGCTAGGGGTGAGGCTGGAGTGAGGCTAGAGGTGAGGCTAGGGGTGAGGCTAGAGGTGAGGCTAGAGGTGAGGCTAGAGGTGAGGCTAGGGGTGAGGCTAGAGGTGAGGCTAGGGGTGAGGCTAGAGGTGAGGCTAGGGGTGAGGCTAGGGGTGAGGCTAGAGGTGAGGCTAGGGGTGAGGCTAGGGGTGAGGCTAGGGGTGAGGCTAGAGGTGAGGCTAGGGGTGAGGCTGGAGTGAGGCTAGAGGTGAGGCTAGAGGTGAGGCTAGGGGTGAGGCTAGAGGTGAGGCTAGAGGTGAGGCTAGAGGTGAGGCTAGAGGTGAGGCTAGGGGTGAGGCTAGAGGTGAGGCTAGGGGTGAGGCTAGAGGTGAGGCTAGGGGTGAGGCTAGGGGTGAGGCTAGAGGTGAGGCTAGAGGTGAGGCTAGGGGTGAGGCTAGGGGTGAGGCTAGAGGTGAGGCTAGGGGTGAGGCTAGGGGTGAGGCTAGGTAGGGGTAAGGCTAGGGGGAGGGGAACAAAAATCAAAACAAAGAAAAATACACACACATACACACGTGCACACACATACACACACACACATGCACACACATGCACACACACACACACACACGTACACATGCAAAATCGTCTGTTGAGCAGATAATTAAGTGAAAATGACTGGTGTGCATGTGTGGCAGTTGATCAGTTTAAGTATGTCTCCAGTTATTCTGCACTAGCTTGTTCACACAAACCCATACACAGGAGTACTCATGAATATGGGACCTGGGAATATGAGACCTGGGAATGTGAGACCTGGGACTCCTTCATAGTCATTCCCAAACATTCCCAAGGATTTTAACTTTTCTCTCATGTCTTGACTCACTGAGTGCCCATTGTAGCAACACTCCTCCCCTCCCCCCGTCGCCAAATACCTTCACAAACACAGCCGCACATGACTTATTGATTCATACAACATTTGGTATGCTTTTTTTTTTTAATGGGTGCATGCAGGACAACAGCCACTCAGCTAATAATGCCTTGGGGGCTTCACAAGCTCTCACACAATCACAGCAGTGTATTCTAGGATAAATAGATTCATAAGACTTCTTACCACACATTCATTGACCACAAGACATAATGATTAGTCTCCAAATATGAATTCGCACCCTCCCCCAAAGGAGAACTTAAATTCATGCATTAACACTCTCACGCTGAGCATGTGTGCCCACCATGTTGTTCTTACGCTGAGCATGTGTGCCCACCATGTTGTTCTTACGCTGAGCATGTGTGCCCACCATGTTGTTCACTACAGCCCTTCCCTTCTTCGAGCAAGACTTTTCCTTCACTGACCCGAGCAACAGCGACGTGGCAGGCCTTCTGTGCGTTTCCAAGACTCACAGCTTATCAAAAGGTTACTTAGTTAACACTTCTGTATTGTATGTGTCGTAATAACCACGGTCGATAATGAGTAGGGATTTGCGGGAGATTTGTTTCGTTGTTTTTATAAGCATCTCTAATGCACATAGTAGGCGCCTCTAATGCACATAGCTAGTAGGCATCTCTAATACATATAATAGATGTCTCTAATGCACATAATAGATGTCTCTAATTCACATAATAGATGTCTCTAAGTAATGCACATTGTTTTTAGCCTCGTCTGCTTAAATCTGTAGGACCGAACATTAAAACTGTGACGCACGCTATGCCTAACATATTTCAAATCAAATCATGTGATGTAGTAACAGCAAGAGTACTTGGTCCAGAAAATAATATTGTGTTTGTACGTAAACACTCCAAATGGAGCACACCATCATACCAAAAATTTGGTCTGGGATCAAAATTGGTTTGTGGGGCCATTTTTGCCCAAATCTAGCATGACCCTACTGGATCCAGGCATTTCAAGTTGGCTGCTGCTGTTGGTGCCTTTGCTGGAAACTGAGCTGGCACTAGCCCCCTACCTAGGATTGGTCTAGAGGTACCAAACCTACCAAGTTCTTGTCTAGAGAGCTAGAGAGAAGTCCAGGTTACCAAGTACCTACCTAGGTTCTGGTTTAGAGGGGAGTCCAGGCACCAGCTGCCTACCTAGGTTCTGCTCTAGAGGGGAGAGTCCAGGCAACAATACCTACCTAAGTTCTGCTCTAGGGCACCAGCACCAGCTTAAAAATCTACGCAAACAGTCTACTTTCTGGACCATATTTTTTGCCCCTGGACCAATTTTGGCAGACAGCACCACTGTTTTGTCTTGCTGGCCTGAATATGATACATAGTATGTACTCGCGTAATCTCCCATCCCCCCCCACCCCCCTCCTCACCCAAGGTCACAATAGCATTACATCATCATGACGACACCATATTGTTCTGACCAGTATTGGAGTAGGTATTCAGCTAGGGTTAAGGCCAGGGCAGGGATAGGGCAGTAGCTAGGGTTAGGGCCAGGGCAGTGGCTAGGATTAGGGCCAGGGTAATGGCTAGGGTTAGGGCTATGGCTAAGAGCAATGCAATCTAACAAATCTAACGTTGTCATAACGATGGTGTAATGCAGTGTAGCATTCATGAGGAATCAACATAAATAACCATGAAGAACCTTCTTTGTCTCCTCAGATGAATGCCGCCAAAATCTGTACCTGCTTCACAATGGAACTGTCATCGAGCAAGTGACTGGAGACAATTACGCTGGCATCCTGCACTTCTTTACTGCACCCTCCCCCAGTGGGGGCTCGACCACTCGGCTTTTCCAGTGCATCTCGTTCAGCCCAGCCGGGTGTACCAGCACTGACGTCCCGGCCAACTTCGCTGATGGCATTATCCCAAATACAACTCGGAGTAGGTTTCCAATTGCCAGTATTTCTAACTCACCTGCTTGCACTGCAGTGACGACGCCCACCAGTACGGAATCTGCAGGTGCGAGCACAACAGCGCCTGTGATTACCACGCCCACATCGAGCATGCCCTCCTGCAATTTTACTGACCTGGATGTCACGCCAACCCTTTACCTGAGAATTACGCCCCTGCATGTGGTGGTGGACGAAGGCGCTCCAGTGTCAGCTGTGTGCGAAGTGACATATTCTGGCTCGCAAGAGGTTAATGTCACTTGGCTGCGAAACGGAGCATGGGATGTGTTCAAGAACCCCCTGGAGGGGGTCGAAGTGAACATCACCAGCGCCCAACAAGACATGGAAGTATTAATAGTGGCACGGCTGATTTTTAAGAGTGTCCGTGTTAGTCACGCTGGCTCGTACACATGCCATGCCTCCATCACGTGCCCGTCAGTACAGATGAACTCCTCCATTGCAATTAACGTGACCCATACCACATCTCCTCCCATTCAAACGGAAATGATTGGCACGACGGGAGGCGATGTTAGTGGAGGCACAACGACTATAGCCGCTCCAACAGAGAATGAAATGACTACGCCCACTCCCTCCTCTATGAAGCCACTCCATTATCCACTCAACCTATACACTCTAATTGATCCAATTAGCAGGAACATTCACCTCTTTTGGACATATCCCTTGCAAGAAGAGAACTCCAATAATGTCGCTGGCTTCAAGATAGACTGGAACACCGCAGCGCGGATCACGTCTAGCGCCAGAACGTCGCTTCCAACAAGGGCCGGACAGGAAAACTACAGTTACATTCTCACCACGGACACTTTCCTTGCCTCCAGGGAACTTCTGGTCCGAGTGTGGGCTTACAACATCCAGGGAGACGGTCCCTACTCGACGGTCCGCATCGATCCAGTCCATGGTAAGACGATCAGCAGGAAATGTTTGTTAGCTTATGATGACGTATGATGATGTATGATGACGTAAAAAATTTTTTTTAAGAAATAATTGATTCTTGTGTCATGGATCAATAATCCCTACTAGCGGATGTCACAAGGTCAGTGCAGTGACCTGGCAAGTGAAGGACGTGCTTAGAGCTATCATTTGTCATGTGGGAGTTTTGGTTGCTACGGCCCCCACCATGCTTGATTGCTCCTGTTGCAACACTGGCTTGGCTGTAGAATGTGGCTTGGCTGTGGAATGTGGATCTATTTCAACTAGCACCTCCCACATGTGAACACACACACATGCACTTGCTGCGTGTGGTGTTGACGTTTAGTTGGGTTATATTTGTTGCTGCTGGTGGTGTCAATGTTTAGTTGTTGTATTTGTTACTACTGGTGGTGTCAATGTTTAGTTGTTGTTGTATTTGTTGCTGCTGGTGGTGTCAATGTTTCGTTGTTGTTGTATTTGTTGCTGCTGGTGGTTTCAATGTTTAGTTGTTGTTGTATTTGTTGCTGCTGGTGGTGTCAATGTTTAGTTGTTGTTGTATTTGTTGCTGGATGTCAACATTTAGTTGTTGTATTTGTTGCTGCTCATGGTGTTGACATACAGTTGTTGTTGTATTTGTTGCTGCTCATGGTGTTGACATACAGTTGTTGTTGTATTTGTTGCTGCTCATGGTGTCAACATACAGTTGTTGTATTTGTTGCTGCTCATGGTGTCGACATACAGTCGTTGCTGTATTTGTTGCTGCGTGTGGTGTCAACGTTTAGTTATTGTTGTACCTGTGCTGCTAAAGTGTATGTAAATCAGCCCGTGATCGATCACCTTTTAGATCTCCATATGCAAAGGAGAAAATACTTTGCAATCCAACCTGAGCCTTCTATGCTGGACCTCTGCTGAGCCAGTTATCTTTTGTCAGCCCTTCCTTAAGGTCCCAGTTAAAACCCGACCCACTAGAATCAATCAATGAAGCGGGAGCAAATGAGATGCATCTCTAAGTGTTGAAGCTGTCAAAATCCTAGAGGGGTTCTAACCCCCATACCATGTTGGGTGTAGTAGCTAACTAGCCTTTTGCATGGCAACCAAATACCATTTACAGCCTTATCTCTTCTGGTTCAGAGAGTTAAAGCAGTCTTCATGAATTTGTCTTGAATGCCCTGGTTGCTCGGGACTGGAGTTGACTCCAAAGTATGAGCTGGCTTGAAAGTGTCGTGTGGGCACTTGCCCAGAAACTACCACTGACACTTCCTTTTTCTTTTCTCTTTTTCAGAACTAGCCCAATGTTGTGTAGAGATTTCCTTAAAACTAGCAAAAGCTGCTCCATGTGCAATGTGGACACTTTCCAAAAGCTAGCTGTTTGTGAAGCTTGGATATGCTGTCTGTCCGTCACTGTGTGTCTGTTTTATGGCTCAGCCATGCCTGCCTGGCGGTACCCAATAGAGTATCTGTGTTTTAGCATTAAACCGAGTGTTGCTGGAAAATATCGCACAGAGCAAGAGCACCAGTTAGGTGACCCTTTACCACTTGAAATCGTGTAGCTGTGTACAAAGATTAGTTTACATGTTGTAACTGGTAAAAGATACCACACACACACAGACACACACACACACAGACACACACACACACACCCACACCCCTGATGTTTCCTTTCTGTTTTGACAAGTTAATAGAATGCCAGTTCATGCTTTTTTCATCTGTGGGTGGTCCACTTACTTCCCATTCCCACGTGTGCATACCTCACAGAGGAATTGAGACCACAAGACTGGTGTCTCATCCAGTACAAGTCGAAACAAAAGAAAAATTTACCAAAAATGCAATCTCTCTCAGTTGACATAATAACATCACAATTATTATTATTAATATCATCATCACAATAACCTTCTCAATAATCAACTTGAAATTTTGTTTGTTTGTTCGTTCGTTTGTTTGTTCGTTTGTTTGTTTGTTTGTTTTTTCATTTTTTGGTCGTGTTTCTATTTATTATTTTTTGTTTCTTTATAGTGTCAAGCAGCCACCTACAAGATGTTACTCAGTGTAACACCAGAGCTAACCAAGCATAGATGTTATTATTTACCGTGAAAGGTCTACACATATGCCTATGTGTTCATGATACACATGGACACATGCGTCATAAGTAGTTACCCGGTTTTGTTGAAGGTCTTGATTGATGTCTTCTGAGGAAACCAAACTGATCATTTCTTCGTATGAAAACATGCCTGCTTGCTGACTCGGTTCAGCAGGACTCTATAATGCTCGTACAGAAGCAAGTTTAGTGGCAATAACAATTTTTACCAATTCTCAGGTGTTTTGCTGAATAAAGAGTCGTTGCAGACACTTTGGAACCTTCTGGTAGTAACATTATGATGAATGGACGCACACACAAGTTATGTATGGAAAAAAAGATACAGAGATCAATGCATAGATAGATATTGATTCATGATCCTGAAGAACGATGTCAAGGGCTTTTAACATTTTTGGGGGACTGCTGGTTTACTACCATCTCAGAGTATTCAAAGCATGCTCGACATCATGTCCATGATACATTCATGTGACTGCATGTCTGTGCTACACCATGTCCGTGACACATCCATGTGACTGCATGTCTGTGCTACACCATGTCCATGACACTTCCATGTGACTGCATGTCTGTGCTACACCATGTCCATGACACTTCCATGAGACTGCATGTCTGTGCTACACCATGTCCATGACACATCCATGTGACTGCATGTCTGTGCTACACCATGTCCATGACACTTCCATGAGACTGCATGTCTGTGCTAAACCATGTCCATGACACTTCCATGTGACTGCATGTCTGTGCTACACCATGTCCATGACACTTCCATCAGACTGCATGTCTGTGCTACACCATGTACATGACACTTCCATGAGACTGCATGTCTGTGCTACACCATGTCCATGACACTTCCATGTGACTGCACGTCTGTGCTACACCATGTCCATGACACTTCCATGTGACTGCATGTCTGTGCTACACCATGTCCATGACACTTCCATGTGACTGCATGTCTGTGCCACACCATGTCCATGACACTTCCATGAGACTGCATGTCTGTGCTACACCATGTCCATGACACATCCATGTGACTGCATGTCCATGACACTTCCATGTGACTGCATGTCTGTGCTACACCATGTCCATGACACTTCCATGTGACTGCATGTCTGTGCTACACCATGTCCATGACACTTCCATCAGACTGCATGTCTGTGCTACACCATGTACATGACACTTCCATGAGACTGCATGTCTGTGCTACACCATGTACATGACACTTCCATGAGACTGCATGTCTGTGCTACACCATGTCCATGACACATCCATGTGACTGCATGTCCATGACACTTCCATGTGACTGCATGTCTGTGCTACACCATGTCCATGACACTTCCATGTGACTGCACATCTGTGCTACACCATGTCCATGACACTTCCATGTGACTGCATGTCTGTGCCACACCATGTCCATGACACTTCCATGAGACTGCATGTCTGTGCTACACCATGTCCATGACACATCCATGTGACTGCATGTCCATGACACTTCCATGTGACTGCATGTCTGTGCTACACCATGTCCATGACACTTCCATGTGACTGCATGTCTGTGCTACACCATGTCCATGACACTTCCATGTGACTGCATGTCTGTGCTACACCATGTCCATGACACTTCCATGTGACTGCATGTCTGTGCTACACCATGTACATGACACTGCCATGACTGCATGTCTGTGCTACACCATGTCCATGACACTTCCATGTGACTGCATGTCTGTGCTACACCATGTCCATGACACTTCCATGAGACTGCATGTCTGTGCTACACCATGTCCATGACACTTCCATGTGACTGCACGTCTGTGCTACACCATGTCCATGACACTTGCATGTGACTGCATGTCTGTGCTACATCATGTCCATGACACTTCCATGTGACTGCACGTCTGTGCTACATCATGTCCATGACACTTCCATGTGACTGCATGTCTGTGCTACACCATGTCCATGACACATCCATGAGACTGCATGTCTGTGCTACACCATGTCCATGACACATCCATGTGACTGCATGTCCATGACACTTCCATGAGACTGCATGTCTGTGCTACACCATGTCCATGACACTTCCATCAGACTGCATGTCTGTGCTACACCATGTCCATGACACTTCCATGAGACTGCATGTCTGTGCTACACCATGTCCATGACACTTCCATGTGCCTACCATATCTCTTCGATCTCTTCACGCCCTTGAGTCAATTCACAGTCTTGTTCCAAGTTCAAATCGATTGGCACTAGCGGACGTGCTAAAGGATTTGAGTGAGGACAGGCATACCCTTTTCGCTCTGCAAGTGCTCAGTGGAATGGGACATGCCCTCGAACTCCTCACGCCATTGTGCAGTATGCACGGATTGTAACTGGTCGAAATGAACAGTTTGTGTGCGGACTATTTGAGGAAATATGGCGAATCTGTTTTAGCTGGGATATAAGCTTTTTTGTGCGCCATTTTTAAATGGGTGTCGAATCAATATAGGGAGTGTGTCTCTATATTGGTTTGACCCGTCTTTCAGATTGTTTGTGTGCGATGATACTCTAACACCCTCTTACAAAATCTCTTGGCTTCTAGGGCTAAGTCTGGGGGTGAAAGTTTCATAGAGTGGGTGACACTTTTGTAATGGTATCTTCGCCTCGGGTTGAAAGCAACCATGGGGGTGTAAATATTATCTGCACCTGACACAAAAACAAAAATTGCTTGTATCTCACTCAGCAAGTTTGGAAGCTTCTAGTGTCTTAGCAATAAAAATGGGAGAAATTTTCACTAAAAGCAGTTTTCTGTTATTTAAAGAGTGGAAAGAGGTTCGTAATGTTAAAAAGGAAACTAATGTGCCCATTTTGACAAGAATGAGCAGCAGTTTTTCCTCAAAACACTCAAAAATGTCCCAATTGGAGCAAAAATGAGTTAAAATTGTTTTGGGCTTATTTTAGTTACATGACATATCCAACGAGGCTTGAAGCCATGGCTGGCGCACATGTATAGAGTAACCCAGCAGCACAAAAATCCGCCAAAACCCCCCCAATACATCTCGGTCTTGAAGGATCCTGTAACAATCCATCGTTTCCTCCCATATACTGATTATACTATTTGTGTTGATTATTTCTATCTGTCTGTAATGTCATAGGTCCGAGCTCACCCACGGCCAATCCCATCCTAGAGTGCATGGCCAGAGCCACCAGTCCCACCTCAGTCCACTTGCTATGGCCAGTGAGTTCTAGTGCCACACCAAATATTGAGGTTTTACATTCCATTACTACTTGTGCAGAACGCTTGGAGTTGGTGCCAATCACAGAAATACTAGAACACTAGAGAGCACCTCCAGGACTAGGGCTAGGACCTGGGCTGGGGCTGGGGCTAGGACTAGGGCTAGGGCTAGGACTAGGGCTAGGACTAGAGCTAGGACCTGGGCTGGGGCTAGGGCTAGGGCTAGGGCTAGGGCTAGGGCTAAGACTAGGGCTAGGGCAACAATTTTATGGAAGTGCCACAATTTCATAATAGAGACAGTTACATATACAGTAACTCCTTAACCGCATAAGCACATATGGCGCAAACTCGGACATCACTGGGAAAGAAAAATAATTGAATTGAAGAACTCGTACCATGCACCCATTCTCCAAATGCACATGCCCAATAGACTACTTAATTCCAATTGGTAAAATTTTACCCAAACAACCTGAGCCTTTCACCTTTGAACTTGGCTGTACCCATCGCCAAGTGCTCCACCAAAGTCTTCATTCTAGTACCAATGGAAAGCCTTCTCCCATTTCTTGTGCCTTCTGTTACTAGCCACAATACATATCCTTTTACTTGGTCCCAGTGGACCATCATCAACACATAGAGTATTCCATCATCAGGCTGTTTGTCAGCAATTTCACTTGGCCGCTTTAGGCTAGTGCTGTTGCTAGTAGTGGTGTTGCTAGTAGTGGTGTTGCTAGTAGTGTTGCTAGTATTGGTGTTGCTAGTAATGGTATTGCTAGTAATGGTATTGCTAGTAGTGGTGTTGCTAAACAGTGGTGCTGCTAGTAGTAGTGTTGCTAGTAGTGGTGTTGCTAGTGGTGGTGTTGCTAACAGTGGTGCTGCTAGTAGTAGTGTTGCTAGTGGTGGTGGTGCTAGTAGTAGTGTTGCTAGTGGTGGTATTGCTAGTAGTGGTGTTGCTAGTGGTGGTGTTGCTAACAGTGGTGCTGCTAGTAGTAGTGTTGCTAGTAGTGGTGTTGCTAGTGGTGGTGTTGCTAACAGTGGTGCTGCTAGTAGTAGTGTTGCTAGTGGTGGTGGTGCTAGCAGTGGTGTTGCTAGTGGTGGTGTTGCTAGTGGTGGTGTTGCTGGTGTGGTGTTGCTAGTGGTGGGGTTGCTAGTGTGGTGTTGCTAGTAGTGTTGCTAGTGGTGGTGCTGCTAGTGGTGGTGTTGCTAGTAGTGGTGTTGCAAAAAAAACTTTCTTAAAGCCATTAATGTCACTAACACGTGCATGTGGCAAGCATTAACTCTTTTGGGCGGATATGGATATGTCTGCGGATGCAGGGTTTCAAGGTTTCATATTACAGACAAGTTCACAACTTGGAAGCCATTACCAAAAAGCCTTTGCTAAAACTCACACAGCGAAATCCAACTCAAGCTATTGATTGGCTAGACTGCATCTGACTCTCCTCTACTAGAATAACATTGCAGGTGCTGAAATAGTGAGGCTTACCACACAGCAACTGTCATCAGCTTTGATGAAACCCAAAGGAAGCCACAGTAGCTGTAGGCAAGCAAATGATTTCATATATATATATGCATAATATATATATATGCTTATATATATATATAATGGAAGTGCCTGAGGTAGGTGCTTAGAAGACTGAGGTGGCGCCAGGTAACTAAAGCTGACATGACTGCAACAGTCATTGGCCTAAACGCTAGCGAGCTAGAGAAACAAAGTTGTTTTTAACTTTGATTGTCTCTGTGCTAGCTAGCACATCAACAGTACTGACCAGATAGAGCCCTCCATGAAGAAGGCACCCTTGACTCTTGCTGCTACTATGTCACACGACTTCAAATAAAATTCAGGCATACACGAGTGCTGCGGTATTTTAATCTTCATCCCAGTCAAGCTAAATGGAAGAAACTGACTCTGCAGCAAGAACACGTTGCTATATTAACAGTTGCCACAACTTGTAAACTGGTGGGGGGGGGGGGTTGAAGTCATTTCCAGCTCCCCCCTCTAAAGTTTTGTTGCCGCCCCCCCCCCCCCCCACAGCAGAAATATCTAAGTTGGAAGGTTATAGACCCGATCAAGATTGCAGTGAGTGTGTGAGAGAGAGTATATTGATTATTAAGATGAGGTTTTGTTCTTTGGTGATTGACATAATTATTAACACTCACGCCATAAACATCATAAAGGAAAATTGAGAAAGACAACAACATTATATTCAATATAAAATCAGTAGATGAGAAATGTACCTATCAACCACAGATCACTAGAATCGACCAACATTGTGCTTCAATTTGGTTGCCTGGCAACTAAACCACAAAACATGAATATGTTGATAATACATTCTTTCACTTCATTTGACTAATTGGGGGAGAGGAAGGTCGTAGAGGAGGAGGAGAGTACAAAGAGAAGAAGGTGTAGAGTAGACTGAACCATTTGGGCATACAGATTCCAAGTCTGAGGCAGAACCTGTCGCAGAGGGATATCATATTTTTATTGCTGAATCAATGATAATATTACTTAGCTAGCTATATTGTAACGGTTAGGGCTAGGAATAATGTTCAAGCTATCAACCTTGCTCTATTATATATCCATACTTAGCTGTAGCTATAGACTATGATAATTCTCCCATTGTTCTAGCTATCTAACGACACCTTGAAACTGATCTACACACTGTAGTTCATCAGAAACAGCAGCTTTGTTGAGATCTGCCACATCCTCTCATCTCCAAGTATACCTACATCCCAGTGTCTTTCATCACATCTCTCGCTGTCTGAGAGCGTGACGTTGTCAAATAGCAGCTGCAAAGCCACGTCTAACTTTTGGTTGGTGGGTAATGCCATCTTTTCAGACTCGCGACTTCAACTTTGACCATGACACTATGAGCTATTCAATTGAGACTGTGTTTATTGATAGAACAACCCTTTTATCAGAATTGATTGATTACGTAAATTGATTGATTACGTAAACAGACAAAAAAAATTATGAATTTATTTTGTGTCATCGTTCACTTTGCACCTATAGGCACTAATGGCTCAATACAGAGGAGCATTCAGTACGTAACTATCGCCTTCCCCCCCCTCCCAAACAGAGTGTTCAACAAAAACAGGACATACTGTATTGTGACAGTGTGCTAGACTTCCATCATCTGCCATCCCCTTGAAGCTTCAGTTGCTGGTGGTGGTGTTCTCTTTATAGAGGGTTCTATCATCAATAAACATGCTCATCCAGAAACCCGCTATGCATGCAAGTTGGTTTTGCTAGGAGTATTCCTTTTAGTTATGTGGTGGTTTCTTACTGATGTGTGTTATGAGCTTGTCTGCTAAACAACCAGGTTTTAGGGCAACAGGGACGACTCCGGCGGTCTGGCCAGTCTAGCTTTGGCCAGATTACTTCCAGTACATTATTAAATTCATGGGTGTGGCCATTAGGAGGTGCATGCATATTTTGCCGGCTACAAACAGCACTGGTGAACGATCCTTTAGTGCAATGCGTCAAGTGAAATCGTATCTGCATTTCACTATGTCACAAGAAAGACTGACAAACAACTTGATGATGTAGTATTCTAATGTAATATTCAAGTGGAGCATAGTGGCAAGTACAACACAAAACTGGAGCTACTTTTAAGTACTGATACAAGCTAATTATCGCTATGACATCATCCAGGTGTTAATAACCACAATATATAATATATTACTAACCAAACTAAGTGAGCAACGGCATAAGATAATCAGTACACTCTCTTCCTGCCTGTTGCTAAGTCCTAAGAATGTTTATTATTTCATTACTACAGATTTCAAAGACAAACTTTCCCCATTTCCTCGAATAGAGTGCACTCTATTTTCAACCGCACAGCTAAGCAGCATAGTTAATGGCGTCCTAATCGAGGAAATATATACAGTAATTTGTTGCCAATTGTGTGTATAATGTGACTGTTAACATCAAAGCCACACCTATAGCACACTCACTGCTCGGCCTGACCATCTTTCTGTATTGTGCAGGATTCTCTGCGAGAAGAGAGTGAGTCCTCCCTGAACTTGGTGGTCTCATGCAGAGAAGCCAACACCTTCCTGTCTACTTCCATCTCCCCCGCATCTTCCTTGTATGTCATTGAGAGGGCTCTACCTAGCTGCACGTACACCTTTGAACTCCACTCCGAGAGGCACGTCGCAATGTGTCAGGTTAACACACCTGCTGGCCAAGGTACGTGAAGAGGCTGGATGCATGTTTTTGCACTAACAGTGACTAACAGTAAATAATGTAGCAACAGCACGCAATGGCAGTTCCAGTACTACATCGATTGCATAAGCACAATTCCATGAATTCCTCAGACTTCTAGTTAAGACCAATGGGTGTGCTAAACTCTTAACAACAATTACAACAATTACATTACAACAACAAATAAATAACAACAAACAAATAAATACCAACAACAACAAATAAACAACAACAAAAAATAAATAACAACAAAATTAAATAATAATAACAACAAACTAATAACAACAAAATAACAACAAATAAATAACAACAAACAAATAAATAACAATGCCAACAAATAAATACCAACAACAACAAACAATTAACAACAACAACAAATACCAAGTCAACACCGAGTATAAAGCAAGTGCATCATATGAGAAGCTTTGTTGTTTAGCCATAGGTAGGAGTAGGAAGCTGTCCGCCCCATCGGATCACTGTTTCTAAAAGGGGGAAAGGGGCACATTTTGATGAGAATATTATACATGAAAAAGGTGAACATTTTATGCTTAGCTATCTGTTTCATATCCAGCACTGAAATTATGATGTAGAGGTGGGACAAGAGAACGTTTTCAAAAAGGCAATGAGAACTTTACTTCTTGAAAGCACAGCAGCAGAAGGAAATAATAAATGAGATATATGTGGTCTTCCTTGTAATCCTTGCTCCTCTTTGCGTTACAGTGGACATAAGACCCAACGTGACCAGTCTACCTAATGGGACAGTAATGATGCACTGGCAACTTCCATCAGAAGTCAGAGACAAGGCCGGTCTGACCATCGAGATCAACTGGGGTCAGGGATGGATTCCCATACCCGAAGGTCTTCGTGCCCCGTCGGGTTTTGATCGCCTCAAGCAATATGAGATTATGTTTCGGCTACGCCGTGGGGAATGGGTAGGTTTCATCAATGTCACCATCCCACCAGTGCCTCCCCAAGAAGGGGAGAAGAAGACGAATGTCGTGTTGGTTTACTGTGTCATCTTTGGTTCTATCGTGGCCGGCTGTGCAGTTCTGTTGAGCATTATTGTGGGACTCAAATATGTGCAGTGGTCACGCAGAGACAAGGACAAAAGTAAGCTTCTAGCTGTACCAGTGATGTCTCTACGAGAATTGCACATTATGAATGGTAAAAGCCTTTGAAACAACGAGAATATTAATTCAGCTCCTTGTGTAGATTCAATGCTGTGAACATGTACAGGCCTACTAGTATAAGTGTGTTATTCATGCATAACCCAACCCACAAATCGGTACGACAAGAGCAGTAGAGCAGTGTATGCTTCCACTACATACCATACAATTCATGAATATTTACACCACGAAGCCTTGTTGGTCATGACCTGTGAGCATTTAATCCCTCGAAAAAATATCCTGCTCTGTTCTATTTACATGAGGCAGTCATACCTGTTGCTACGTACCGAGTGGTGTTTATGCTAATGAATATTACTTTCATTTAGTTACTGATAATCGGAAGAAAAGTCAAGAGAAATTTATTCGTGGAAGGTGAGCATAAAGAAATTATATTTTATGTTGCAACTGTAAAATACACACCAGCATTTTCACCCCAAAGATTGGGTGGGTGGGTGCTTCAAAGGTTGGGTGGGTGGGTGCTTCAAAGATTGGGTGGGTGCTTCAAATATTGGGTGGGTGGGTGCTTCAAATATTGGGTGGGTGGGTGCTCCAAAGATTGGGTGGGTGGGTGGGTACTTCAAAGATTGGGTGGGTGGGTGCTTCAAAGATTGGGTGGGTGGGTGCTTCAAATATTGGGTGGGTGGGTGCTCCAAAGATTGGGTGGGTGGGTGCTTGCTATGTGTAGTCGGTGCTTGCATCATGAAACTAGTACCAATGATTCTAAGTGGTGCACACCCATCATTTTTAATGAAGCTAAAGCTAGTTTTAGATGCGGCTGGTACCTTTGCCTTAGCTATTGCTCTGGGTCCTAAACTTCTTTAACACTTAGATTTCAGCTACAGTGCATCGTTATTGCTCTCCTTCTCATTAGCATACAATTTCGACTAAGTTCTACTGGGCACTTGTGACATGAACACTGCCTAATCCTAGATTGGTTGAATGAGCATAATGTGTGTTTGGTATGGAACGTAAATGTTGCGCACTTTACTTGATATTGTTAGGTCATTCGTCATTACAAAGAGCATTACTGTCCTCATGTATATTCATTACCTTGTGGTAGCCTATACATACATACAAACATGCAATGGCTTCATGCATATTCACTGTAATACACAACCCTGCAGTATTCTCTACATACATACACATACTGTATGGTATACTTCATGCATATGCATTATTTTATGCTATAGCTTGGAGAGTTCATCACTCAAATCCTCTACCAGCTCTACCACTGTGTGACCTTGCTAAATATTGCTGACATGACAGAGATGGGACTTGCAATTTCATGCACACATCAATTTATTATTGTTTTTATTATTGTTGTGTACGAGACTTCCACGGACTTTAAATGTACTTAATGAAATTCATCACCTCATGTAATTTTTAAATGTGCATATGCTTGTATATATATATATATATATACGTTATAAATTTAAATGACAACAACAACAAGCTTATTGGATTAACTTGACTAAAATATGGGGGGGGGGAAAGAAAAGGAAATTTGTTGACTAGAGCCATTTAGTTGGCTCTCCTGTATTGCCATTTAGTTGGCTCTCCTCCTGTATTGATCTACACCCATTTAGTTGGCTCTACTCCTGTATTGATCTACACCCATTTAGTTGGCTCTCCTCCTGTATTGATCTACACCCATTTAGTTGGCTCTCCTCCTGTATTGATCTACACCCATTTAGTTGGCTCTACTCCTGTATTGATCTACACCCATTTAGTTGGCTCTCCTCCTGTATTGATCTACACCCATTTAGTTGGCTCTACTCCTGTATTGATCTACACCCATTTAGTTGGCTCTACTCCTGTATTGATCTACACCCATTTAGTTGGCTCTCCTCCTGTATTGATCTACACCCATTTAGTTGGCTCTCCTCCTGTATTGATCTACAGCCATTTAGTTGGCTCTCCTCCTGTATTGATCTACACCCATTTAGTTGGCTCTCCTCCTGTATTGATCTACACCCATTTAGTTGGCTCTACTCCTGTATTGATCTACACCCATTTAGTTGGCTCTCCTCCTGTATTGATCTACACCCATTTAGTTGGCTCTCCTCCTGTATTGATCTACACCCATTTAGTTGGCTCTCCTCCTGTATTGATCTACACCCATTTAGTTGGCTCTACTCCTGTATTGATCTACACCCATTTAGTTGGCTCTCCTGTATTGATCTACACCCATTTAGTTGGCTCTCCTCCTGTATTGATCTACACCCATTTAGTTGGCTCTACTCCTGTATTGATCTACACCCATTTAGTTGGCTCTCCTCCTGTATTGATCTACACCCATTTAGTTGGCTCTCCTCCTGTATTGATCTACAGCCATTTAGTTGGCTCTCCTGTATTGATCTACACCCATTTAGTTGGCTCTCCTCCTGTATTGATCTACACCCATTTAGTTGGCTCTCCTCCTGTATTGATCTACACCCATTTAGTTGGCTCTCCTCGTGTATTGATCTACACCCATTTAGTTGGCTCTCCTCTTGATCTACACCAACCCATCATATGCAAAACAGTATATTATTGGTGTACTGATTTGAAGTTAATGATCATCTGGTCAATGGTCTACAATGGTACTTATTTTTTGAAAAGTCAATCCAATCGAGTTGTTTGTTTCTACAAATCCTCCTGAAGTTTTGTCTGTGTGTGTTCCCTTTCTTTGTGCTCGACGGCCTCTTGCATAGAGAACCCAGAGTGGAGGGAGTGGATTGACCAGGAAAGGACCTGTGGCCCTGTAAACTGCACCTCCTGATCACGCCTCATCCTCAAGCTTTATCCTCGTCATCAATGGTCTTTCACACAGCAGACACAGGGAGAGGCGGGACCAGGTCCATATTGCCATGCCATTCCACAGACTTTAAAACAGCCAAATGGAAATTAAGATACAACCAGGAGAGACTAGGGGCAACTTAACCAGGGGAGACTAGGGGCAACTTAACCAGGGGAGGCTTAACCAGGGGAGACTAGGGGCAACTTTAACCAGGGGAGACTAGGGGCAACTTAACCAGGGGAGGCTAAGGGCAACTATTTAACCAGGGGCAACTTAACCAGGGGAGACTAGGGGCAACTTTACCAGGGGAGACTAGGAGCAACTTAACCAGGGGAGAGACTAGGGGCAACTTAACCAGGGGAGACTAGGAGCAACTTAACCAGGGGAGACTAGGGGCAACTTAACCAGGGGAGACTAGGGCCAACTTAACCAGGGGAGACTAGGGGCAACTTAACCATGGGAGACTAGGGGCAACTTAACCAGGGGAGACTAGGGGCAACTTAACCAGGGGAGGCTAAGGGCAACTTAACTAGGGGCAACTTAACCAGGGGAGACTAGGGGCAGGGGAGACTAGGAGCAGGGGAGACTAGGAGCAACTTAACCAGGGGAGACTAGGGACAACTTAACCAGGGGAGACTAGGGATAACACTAGGGGCAACTTAACCAGGGGAGACGAGGGGGAGACTGGGGCACTTAACCAGGAGAAGACGCAGGCATAGCCATAACACAAACAAGGTCTTAATAATCTGTCGGCCGTCCTGTCTGCCTGTGTTTCTTTGTCTTCAGTGGGTGCCCACGGAGAGGGTCACACCTGTGGTGGTTTATATGCACAAAGTATGTGTAAGATTGCCACAGGTGATAACAAAAAGTGGCCCAGTTGCGGCACATGCACGCACACACAAGTGAAAATCTTACCACGATATTCCATGATCATGCATAAATGAGAAATGGAAAGACATACAAAATACAATACAAGGTGGTTTTTGAGCAAGTATTTATAGGAAGCACCTACTTTTAAGCACTTACTTTACTTCCGGCTTTTCCTAATGTCTATGTCCCCTAGTTAACAATCCTTTGCTACAGCTCTACCTAATGTCTGGCTCACAATCCCTTATTTTGCAAGTCATATGATCCATTCATTATCGTGTGCTTGATGATGTCACTCAATACATCTGAAACTAAACTGCACATAAAGAGTTGCTGCTAAATGCAACTAAAGTGGATCAACTCACACGTACATATCGATTGGCATGAGAAGATGATGAGTACCTCGTCAAGATTACGTGAGAAAAGGGAAGCAACCATTGATGGATTTTGAGGAAAAAATTATGCCCAGTGCCTGGAGTAAGAACGGAGTCAAAAGATCAAATGTCTCTCTTGATAATCAACCCAGTAACTCTAGAAGAGTGGAGTAAAAAGATCAAGGTAAATGAACGTCTCCCTTGATCATCAACCCAGTAACTCTAGAAGAGTGGAGTCAAAAGATCAAGGTAAATGAACGTCTCTCTTGATCATCAACCCAGTAACTCTAGAAGAGTGGAGTCAAAAGATCAAGGTAAATAAAGGTCTCTCTTGATCATCAACCCAGTAACTCTAGAAGAGTGGAGTCAAAAGATCAAGGTAAATAAAGGTCTCTCTTGATCATCAACTTAAAGAATATTCTTGATGTTTCTACTAGCTGATCTAGCCTTCACAGGAATAATGTCCTCATATTTTGTATATATTTTCATAAAGTTATATCTATCAAATAGAGCATCGAATAGAGCATCGGTCAAGAAGGGAAAAATTGAAGGAAAAAATTGAATGATTAGGGAAGCTAACAGGAACTGATGTGATCCAGTAAGCAAAGGGTATGGGGTGTGGTCTAATTTAAACTGAATTTAAACTGAATGAAATTGAAAATACCCATTCTTGGATGTTTGTAAATACATACTACGATAAGGACGTCCTTGATCCAGCAATCTAATTCTATAATACCATCATGTATTTTATGCAGTTTCAACAAAGCTCAGATGACAGCTGCTCATCTATAGATGATTTAATGATACCAACTTAAACTATGCCACAAACTACAACAGAAGGAAATACTCACAGAAATCCGTACTCTTTAGAGGAAAACGTCAAAAGAAGGAGAATCCAAAAGAAGAAAGAGGATGACCAGAGGTCTTTTATGTATTTGATTGTTTTAGGTCAACACAGCATGGGGACACATGTGCCTATGCACGGGGTTACAGGATGTCTGCGAGGGGGGGGGAAGGGGGAGGAAGACCTGTTGTTCTCAAAAAGCCCAAAAAGCCTCAAGCCTCCATTTATCACCATGCCAGGTACAAAAAAAACTTTTGTTGAGAATATATTTACAAGTAAATAATGACTACCATGTTTTGCCTTGATCTAGATTGCATGGACGAGGGGTACCAACTGTGACCATAGATCTTTAAAGGCACCCTTTGGCCAGAATTTGCAGCACAAGATTAGAGAGTTGGGATGGATGGATCGACATAAGTAACATTTGACCAATTACTTGACACATTATATACAAAATATATATCTGTGTAATTTTACAGACTATTTGCCGTCATGAAAATTAGATAAATCTTACCAATGGAAGTTGATATGCCAAAATATATATTTTTGCTGAGGTTTATTCAAAGTTGAATTCCGATGTAAAAATATTGCCAACATCAGCACTACAACATCAGCACTACAGCTAAATTTTGTGTACAAAACATTTAAATTAGATAATATCTATAGACTTTGACGCAACATCTTGAATGACCACAAGCCGAGATATCGCATGACCACATTTTTAATTCCTTGCGTGCTCTTGCAAGTCTATTCTTGTGTAAAGATCCCAAAAGGTTGATCTCGAAGGATCGTTAATGGATTTTGTTGCAAGATCTTGAGCGATTACAAGCCAAACTAATTGTTTCAATTTCTTGTGTAATCCTGTAATGAGATCTTCAGGATCACAAGATTATTTTTTTAAGATCTTGTAAGATACACCTAGGGGTCAGTGCTTCGTTCAAGATGTAGGGTGGAGCTACCCGCTTGCTGGGCATCAACTCTCAAGACTATGCATGTGAAACTACACCCACCTTCATCTGTCTGATTTATTGTGCATTACACACTGTTATTCAGATGATTCATGAACCACGTGCATTTGTTGTGTGAAACGCATTGACAGTGAACGTGAGTACATCGCAATTTTTTAAAATTCACCCTGATAAAGACCGAAGTATTTTGGTTGAACTGCTGGTAATAAGAACAAAAAAGCTGATTTAAAGAGAACACTTAAAGTATGAATTACACTTGTCTTGTTATCAAGAATTGCTACATGCTACAGAAATATAAATGCAGTTTTGGGAGCTTTACAAGAGACAATGATGGTATGGACTACTGGGTTAGGGAGAGCATTGAGAGCTGGTAGGGATGTTTAGGAGTAGGTTATATGAAGTGAGAGGAGCAGCAGTTGTGGCTGTGTTCACCAGCCCTACGAAAGGCAAGAGGCAAGTGTTGGAAGTTGTGGAAATAGAAGTTGTGGAAACTACCTTGGTGTGTCTGGAAGCACTAGCTGTGAACATATTTATGTGTTCTCTTGTTATGCACCCAACAATTGCATCCATCAGGGAAGAGAAAGACAATTCCTAAGCGATGCTTTATACTTCAATGCTCATGTTGGGTCAAGGCTGAATAAAGATGAGAGTGAATAAAGATGAGAGTGAATAAAGATGAGAGTGATGGAATGTAAGGAGGCCAGTGGTTATGAGTTTTTCTCAAGCAAATATACTATGGTGTGCAATAATTAGAGTTGAGGAAGAATCGGGTCAACTCTTAAATCTAAAGCTTTAGACGAGCCCCTTAATGTTTAAGCTATGCCACTCACCTCTTGCACTAAATGAAACCCTTCAAGGAAGAGGATGGGTTGGATTCAGGGGTTAGTTCTTCACCTACCAACTCGAGGTACAGAAAGTATCTGATTCTGATTCTGCCTCAGCTGAGGCATATATAGACTTGATATATAGCTCAAAAGATTGGTCTCTCTGTGTGCTCTCTTTTGATACTAAAATATGTTTCATAGGTATAACTATAGGCAAGTTACTAGACCCTAAAGTGGAGGGACCTCAAAAACTATTCAATTCATTTTTCATTAGGTGTTAAAATTTTAGTACGTGGTCAAGCGTGCAGGTGGAAAATTGAGGGCGTTGATTTTCAACGTAACACTTGTCTTAACATGGCATCTGTTCTAGGTTCCTGATAGGTTCTAGGTTATCAGGTGATGGTAGGAATATTCGGGATAGTATTTGTACCTGCTTAGGGAACTTCCACTATTGGCACCAACTTTATATTTTGTATATTAAATGCAACTCCTTCAAGCCTAGTTGCTGTGTCTCACCAGTCACACTGCCCTGAGGGAAGTCATTAGATCAGGTGATTGATGTCATTCTTACAGTGGATGGATGGTACAGGTCCTCTCTAAACACTGCCAGCAGTAATTCAGTTAGCTAAACTATAGATCTGGGTTCCGGAGAGTTTCAAGGTTATGAAGTCTACAAATGTGTTTGCGGTATCAATTATGAAGAGGTCCTCTAACAGCATGGAAGTGGTGAGTGTAGAGCATATATGGCCATGCTCAATTGTACAAGAATTTTTTTTAAAGAGTGAAAGAATTGGCAGAAAATGGTGCTACTTGAGAGAATAAGGTGGGAGTTGGGGGAGGGGTGGGGGAGGGGTGGGGAGTTGGGGGAGGGGTGGGGGAGGGGTGGGGAGGGATGTGGGAGGGGTAGGGAGGGGTGAGAGGTGGAGAGGTGTGGGAGTGGGAGAGGAGTGGGAGGGGTGGGGGTGTGTGGGAGGGGGAGAGGTGTGGGAGGGGTGGGTGAGGGGTGGGTGAGGGGTGAGGGAGGGATAGAAGGAAAACTGTCTCTAAGTCTGATATATACCATGAAGGTAGCAGAGGGAATGCAGTCATCTAACGCTTTTCCTCACACAAGTGAGTGCCATCAGTTACAATGTAAACTATCCCTGGTGATGGCTACAGGTAGATGCTAGCTAACAGGGAGAGTGTTGGCAATGAAGAAGAGCTTGCATGGTTTGTGACAAGATTGATAATGGTGGAAAGATTACACATCCATGAAATTGATGTAGTGAACAATTGAGATGTGTCGCTACCCTACAACTGCAGTAGATCAAGTCTGGGAGGTTCTCAAATTGCCCTGGTGTGTCTGAAACGTAATAATAGTGATAATAGCCAAAAGGTAAGCTAAACACTATACCTGCCGAATACATGTTCACACAATTTACAAAACACCGTACCTGCAGCCATTAACCCAGGGTTGTATACAGAAATTTTGCCAAGGGGGGGCGAACTTGAGATATGGAAAAATAAGGGGGGGCGGAGAGCCTGGATGGTGCGGAAAGGGGACGTGCACCCTGGGCTTCCGCGTGGAGTACGAAAGTGTTTTACCCACAGGTATTTTTGCAGTACTAACTGTATATATAGCTGCTACTTATGATGGCATGCACTTTTTCTAAAATCTTTAGTACAACATTCCATCTTAAATATTTGCTGAAGTTGCATGCTACGGCAATCAGCATATATAGATTAGATATAGTCACTTGTCACTCGTATAATGGAGGTGGGCTTTTGTGAAATCGAATTATGTTGCATTCCATGCATTTTCTTACAAAATCATGGACAACAGGTTTCATACACAATTTTTCTCTAGTTCTCTAGGGGGGGGGGGGGGGGTGGAAATGGTTGGTCACTTGGTGCCCTAATTTTTGTTAATATTTTCTTAACATGTTCATAAGTCGTAAAAGGGGGGTCTGGGGGGAAGATCCCCCCATATTTTTTGTTGCTTTTACAATGTCTGAGGATAGCTATTTTGACTGACTACCAATGGCATTATGCTATACCGAACTATGGCTTGACTGTATATATTTCTCATGATATTGTAGCTGCTTGGAAAAAGGAGAGCATGTGTCATGACACGATGACATCACACACCACCACGTGCTCTCCTTTGTAGGTTTGTCACTTCTTTTGTTTCTCCTTCTTTCCCACTCCCTCTCTCTCAGTATTTTTAACTCAGTCCATTATGTCATGGTCTTCAAGTCTAATCTTAGACATGATGTCATCACACGCCACCACGTGTTCTCCTTTGTAGGTTTGTCACTTCTTCAGTTCCCTCCTTCTTTCCCACTCTCTCTCAGTATTTTTAACTCAGTCCATTATGTCATGGTCTTAAAGTCATCACACACCACCACGTGTTCTCCTTTGTAGGTTTGTCACTTCTTCAGTTCCCTCCTTCTTTCCCACTCTCTCTCAGTATTTTTAACTCAGTCCATTATGTCATGGTCTTAAAGTCTCTATAAAAGAAACCTTACTAGCTGATTTCTCTTCATATTAATATGGATATTCGCTCATACTTTGCAAGTACTTCTCAAGCCTCTTCTCATGCTAATAGCAGCGATAGCGAAGATAGCAGAACAGATAGCTCTGAGCATGTCGAGGCATCTAGTCCTAGCCTTAGTCCTCCACCTTCAAAGAAAAGCAAGCAAAACAAACACCGCTCTTCTGTATCCACGAAGAGAAAATACTCTAAGAGCTGGGAGAAAGATTTCAGTTGGCTCTATTATGACGAGGATAGCGATGGTGCCTTTTGCAAGGTTTGCAAGCAATCTGGTCTGCAGCGTACTGGAGGAGTGTGGGTCACACAACCTTGCAGAAATTGGAAGAAAGCTGTTGAAAAAATGAAAGCTCATGCGAGAAGTGACTTCCATATCCATGCAACTCAAGCTCTTTTTGCAGCTAAAGGAGCAGCCAAAGGTGGAACAGTTGTACAGCAACTCCAGAATGTTTTAGCTCGCAAAAGAGCTCAGAACAGAGCTGCAGTGAAGTGCCTGATCCTACTCACTCATTTTCTTACGAAAGAACAAGTTGCACATTCGACAAAATTTGAGAAGCTGGTTGACGTGGTGGTTCGATGTGGCAGCCAACATTTGAAGCAATTCTTAGAAACTGCACCAAGAAATGCTGTGTACACATCAAGAGTGGCTGTGGTTGAATTCATCGAATCATTGGGGACATGGGTGGAGGAGTCGATTCTGAAGCGACTTCAAAAGGCACCTATGTACAGCCTCATGGCAGATGAGTGCACAGATGTCACCAACGTAGAAGAATTGTCTGTGTTTTGCCGCTGGGAGGAAGATGGTGTACCAGTAGAGTGCTTTCTGGAGCTTATTCCATTGAAGAAGGCTGATGCAGAGACCATCTATTCTAATCTCATCGATTGTTTAAAGAAGAAAGGTCTACAAGTCGGAAGAATAGTTGGATTGGGATTTGATGGAGCTGCAACTTTTTCTGGACGAAAGACCGGGGTTCAGGCACGTATCAAGAAACATACTCCTCACGCTCTGTTTATACACTGCCACTGTAACTTACTGCAGTTGGCTTGTGTGCAAGCTGCCAATAAAACTCCTGGAATTGCTCATGTTTACAGAACATTGACTACTCTTTGGAAGCATTTTCGCAATTCCCCCAAGCGAGCAGAGTGTCTGAAGGAGGTACAGCACGTTCTTGAACTTCCAGAAATGAAAGTGATCAAGCCATCTGACACACGCTGGCTGGCACATGAAAGGTGTGTCAAAGCTGTCAAAGCAAGTTATTCTGCAATTGTAATCACCATTGGGAACATCTACGAGACGTCCCACGAGCCAGAAGCTCTTGGAATCCATGGTGCCCTCTGCAAATTGTCTACGATTGCAGCTATATATTTGCTTGATTTCACTCTACCACAAGTAGCCAAGCTCAGCAAAGCACTTCAGGCAGAGCAGCTTGACCTCTCGTTGATATCATTCCTTGTTGATGCTACTGTTAAATCCTTGGATGATGCAGTTTTGCCTGGAGCGAACTGGGTGTTGGAGCTTCTTGAAAACGTTGAAGACTTGAAGTCATCTACAAAGGTGTCTATTGACGCTGATAAAATACTTTCGTTCCAGAATGTTGTTGGTAAGCCTTTTGTTGCTGATTTAAAGGCCAACATAACAAGCCGATTTTCTTCATCCAACGCTGTTGTATCAGCATTGTGTATATTCGATCCACGGAAAGTTCCAAAACCAGATTCAGTATCTTTTCCCACTTATGGAGACACGTCTGTTGAGAAACTGATTGCTCACTACGGAGAAGATAGAGATGCAGAAACATTGGATGGAGAAGAAACAGTGAAGACAGCCATGATTTCCACTGAAATACTTACAGAGTGGAAAACATTCCGCCAGCTGTTAGTCAAGCAACCACGGGATACTACTGCATCACAGCTGAAAGAACTTGTTTCAAACGACATGCTCAAGGCCATGTTTCCCAATTTGCACAAGATTGCCTCCATCTGCTTATCGATTCCAGTTTCTACTGCTTCTGTGGAGAGAAGCTTCTCACAGATGAAGATGATCAAGACTCGTTTGCGTAATTCTCTAAGTGACTGCAGCCTTTCTCACCTTATGAGGATTGCTATAGAGGCACCAGAAGTACTCTCTGAGAGCGACCTTGAAGAGATTGTGGACGTATGGCAGAGAAAACCAAGAAGAACCTCAGTTTGACATTCCTATCATTTGAACCTGATATCATAAGCTTATTACACCTTTCTTGTATTACACCTTTCTTGACATTATTTTTAAAAATATCTCTAATTTCAAGGGGGGGGGGGGGCGAGAATGATACAAGGGGGGGCGAATGCCCCCCCCCCCCGCCCCCCCTAAATACACCCCTGATTAACCACATTCTAGCGAGCTGTGCCTGATCTATGATATGTATGAGGTTCTATAAGTGGGGAGGGTTAGTAATTCTATATATCATAATTATAGTGAATGAGGTGCAAATATTATATATGGGAGTATACTACTTTTTGTTAACTTAGGGGGTTGCTGGCAGAGATTGGGGGGCAGGGGGGGTTGGGGGGAACCATGGACTTATTTCTGAATCACCTTAATTAAGCTCTAGCATGGAACTAGTTCAACCCCAAAATAAAAAACAAAAAAATAATTTTAAAAAAGAAGGATAAAAAAGCAAGTAAGTTAGTAGAAGCTGTGGTCAGGAAAGGTCTAGCTAATGCTCACCCAAGCTTCTTTTTAGTTGCCAGAGGTGAGCTAGATACAGGACCAACAGGCCATTACAGGCTTCATGTTAATGATGCCACAACCTGCTCTACTACTACCAAAAACAAACTTCTATTCCCGGCACAGTTTGCCAACAAGGCTCAATGTGGTGTGCCAATGGCATGCTGAATTGAAGTCAGTGGACCCAAAGTGTGTGATAAATAGAGCACTTATAGAGTTTGGGTGCAAATGTCATGTTGGCCTTGACGTGAAGCACCACTACTGCAGGTGGGGGTGTGTTTAGCACTTGCACTACTTCATAGTCGGCTACACTGAGTAATTATCACATGCACACACACACCACACACACACACACATGTATGTATCCTGCGATAAAAAAACCCATTAAAAAAAAATGCACCCACTCATAATCAAGCTTTGATGACGACTTTTGTAGGAACTCATTAAATTTAGCAAACCTTCTAGTTAGGATTTATCAACAAAATTAGTGCAAGTGAAGCGACGTAATTCTTACCCGTAGGCATCATCCCAGCCTTTAAAAATATATAATATATATATATATACTTAGAATGATGAAGGCTACAAATAATGCTAAATGCTGTGTTAAAGCAGAGCTATTGAATAGTCATATATATAAAGCATGGGTACACACTGTAGCAGTTTCTGGGTTCTAGTCAGTTTTTCATAAATATATTTAATTACTTATTTGATTTGTTTTTTGTTTGCTGTTTTTGTTTTTGTTTTTAATATTATATTAAGGGGGGACATCTGCATTTTTAAAAAAAAATTTTTTTTACCTGTGGTTACAACTTTAGAGCTCAGTAGATTCTGCAAACTTCATGGTATGGACTTGATATATAGCTCAAAAGATAGGTCTCTCTGTGTGCTCTCTTTTGATACTAAAATGTGTTTCATAGGTATAACTATAGGCAAGTTACTAGACCCTAAAGCGGAGTGACCACAAAAACCTGAAGCGCTCCAACCTCCATAGAAACCACTCTGAGGTGCGAAGTGCAAAAAAATTAAAAATGGTACGAGTGGCTAGAGGAAGCTCTAGAGTACACAAGGAGTATATTGAGCAGGCGTGAAAAATTTATTAACGTGGTCAAGCGCGCGGTTGGAAAATTGAAGGCGTTGACGAGGCGACGCCTTCAATTTTCCAACCGCGCGCTTGACCAGGTAATAAATTTTTCACGCCTGCTCAATATACTCCTTGTGTACTCTAGAGCTTCCTCTAGCCACTCGTACCATTTTTAATTTTTTTGCACTTCGCACCTCAGAGTGGTTTCTATGGAGGTTGGAGCGCTTCAGGTTTTTGTGGTCACTCCGCTTTAGGGTCTAGTAACTTGCCTATAGTTATACCTATGAAACATATTTTAGTATCAAAAGAGAGCACACAGAGAGACCTATCTTTTGAGCTATATATCAAGTCCATACCATGAAGTTTGCAGAATCTACTGAGCTCTAAAGTTGTAACCACAGGTAAAAAAAAATTTTTTTTTAAAATGCAGATGTCCCCCCTTAAGTACTGTTCTTTTTTATTTATTAAATAATAATAAATTAGTTTACAAAGACTTTATCAATATTCTTCTTGATGAAGGCCAGAGCATCAAGTCGATACATCGACAGATTAACTTTCAAGTTGATTAATTGAGAAGGTCATTGTAATTTCATTGTCAACTGAGAGTCGGTTGAGTTAACCGGCCAACTCTGCAGCATAGATCAGGGAGGTGCACTATCATTGGATGGTGACCATGACTCCAGCAAGAATGCTTGTAATTGGTTATTATTATTATCATCATCATCATCATCATCATCATCATCATCATCATCATCACCACCACCACCACCACCATCACCACCATCATCACCACCGTCATCATGCACTCACAACTGCCCCACTGAAGCCAAGGTTTTGAAAGAGATATGTGGATGATACCTTCTGTATTGTGAAGAAAGGAAGTGAGCAGGAGTTGTTGGACCATCTGAGTTGTTGGACCATCTGAACACCATCAGGCCATCCCATAGCTTGAAGTGGATGGATCATTGCCCTTTCCGGATTGCCACCTACGCAGGAGAAAACGGAAGGCTAAATGCAACTGTTTACAGAAAACCCACACACACCAACCAGTACCTTGATTATAGATCACATCATCCTATCCATGGATCATCATCATCATCACCACCACCACCATCACCACCACCACCATCACCACCATCACCACCATCACCACCACCATCATCATGCACTCACAACTGCCCCATTGAAGCCAAGGTTTTGAAAGAGATACGTGGATGATACCTTCTGTATTGTGAAGAAAGGAAGTGAGCAGGAGTTGTTGGGCCATCTGAACAACATCAGGCCATCCATAAAGTTACCATGGAGCTTGAAGTGGATGGATCGTTGCCCTTTCTGGATTGCCACCTACACAGGAAGAAGACAGAAGGCTAAATGCAACTGTTTAAAGAAAACACACACACACCAACCGGTACCTTGATTATAGATCACATCATCCTATCCATGGCAGAAGAGGAGTGGTGAAGAGATAGAGCCAGGAGAGCAGTGGCTGAAAAGGAGGACCTTTAGAAGGAAGAATATTTGCATAAGGTCCATAAGGTCTTTATAGAGAATGGTTATCTGCAAGCCTTCATCAACCTTTCATCTGCAGAAACATCTAACGCAGAAAGAAAGATGAGTACACCAGTACAGGCAATGAGGGGTCTAAAAAGAAGGATCCTATGATAGTGATTCCTTAAGCAGCAGGGATGAGTGAAGACATCAGGAGGGTCTGCTGAAAGTTCAACATCAAAGTTGTGTTCAGATCGGGAAGAACTCCGAGGACACAACACAGGGGAGACCATCACAAGACTGGATACCAGAGTGAAGGAACATCAAGATGCCTGTAGAAAGTGTAATAAAGAGAAGTCTGCAATTGCTGAGCATGCATGGGATAATGGACATCTCATTTTGTGGGAGGAAGCCACCATCTTGGACCAGGCTAGAAGACAGAAGGAACTGCTAGTGAAGGAGGCATTGCACATCAGCCTATCACCAAAGTGTGAGCGGTTCAATCGAGACTGTGGAATGGACTTGCCTGGCTGCTGGGGAGTCACTCTCAAGTGCCTGAGCTTGAAGCCATGACCACCATAGCTATTTATTTATTTATTTGTTTGTTTGTTTATAATTAACCTAGGATGCAAAATAAATACATAAATAACTACTTTATAAATTTACTACTTTACTACTACTAATAATAATAATATTAATAAGAATAATTACAAAAATACCAAAAATAACTATCAAATAAATAAATACATATATGAATAATTAAAAAGTTAACGATAAGTTCAACTCCCGACTGACCACAAAAACAGACGAGGCATTCCCCCGCTGGACTGCCACTGAGAGACACTGAAGGTGGTGAGCATGGGCATTCACCTCCCCAGTTCTTAGCTTATCCTGAGTTTGAGCTGCTTCAGGAAAACCATCGACCTGTTCCCGATAACCCCCAATGACTCGATGGCCACAGGCACAAAAAAGTGTCAAGGATCTACTTGGCCACTTATTTCTCCTCAGCCATAGCAGCCACATTGTTTGTTTATATATTTATTATATATATTTTTTCATCCGGATCACGTGCTAGACGCATGTGCTAGTTCACATGTTGGATGCGTGTGCCAGTTCACGTGCTGGACGCATGTGCCGGTAGCACGTGGTGAATAGCTAGCTACCAGTATATACATGTATATAGCAAGATCATGCGAGTCTTAGCATCTCATTATTCCTGATGAAGGCTAGAGCATCTAGTCGAAACGTCGAGAGAATACAATTCCAAGTTTATTATTGAGAAGGTTATTGTAATTTAATTATGTCAACTGAGAGTTCATTGAGATTGTTATTATTATTACTATTATACTATTATTATTATTATTATTATTATTATTATTATTATTATTATTATTATTATTATTATTATTATTATTATTATTATTATTATTATTATTGTTATTATTATTAGTATTATTAGTATTATTATTTTTATTATCATTATAATTATCATTATATTATTATTATTATTATTATATTACCAGCATATTATATTACTAGCAGAGCCCACACCAAAGGCAGAAAGGGGCACATCCTTTTTGCTGATCAAAACTGATACATATCTGAAAATACATATCTGAAAACATGGAACAGCAAACATTGCAACCACCAATAATCACAATCACAGTTTATTTATCACTTCAAAGTGGATCCCGGGACTCTTCCTGTAGCAGTCCTGGTCCTGTTATCTTCAAGTGCCGATTCCTTAAGGAATGTTGTTGACTTGGGGGTGTTGGAGTATTAAATAAACTGTGATGGTGATATCTGCAGTTGCAGCATTTGCTATTCTGTTTCCAGAAATATATCAGTTTTGATCAGCTATAAAGATGCAGGAACCAAGCACCAATTCTTCCACCCTCTGATTCTTGGGTTCTTGTGGTGACAATCCTTACCTTCTAAATTTCTAGGCACTTTCACTCCTCAGATTCAGTTTGTCTTTAAGCATGGCTTCAGGATTGTATCTTCCCAAAGAATTCCATTTTGAGCACCTATTAAGAGAAAATATGCATTTTCAACCTAAGAATGTTTAATATACTCACACAATCCAACCTCCTTCTGTGAGGTCATTGTAGAGTGTAAGTACAGAATCTGATAACAAGAACTGACTCATTCATCGAGAACTGCCTCTCACTAAATAAAATGCCGGAAATGAGTAAAAAAATGTTGAGCAGAAATAAAATAATAAATAATCCATTTAAACCATCTCCGGCTGTGCTCACTCGGAATATGTATAGTTTGTGCTGTCTATTTCTGGCAGTAGTTTTCAAGCAAATGAGGACTAACATGCAGACGGACAAGGCACAAGATTTATTGTTTGCTTCCTTATTTATTGATTGATTTATTGATATGGGAGTCAAGACTATATACATAGTTTCATAAAGCCTACTTAAAGAAAACTACATGTAGAAAAATAAAGGGTCGGGTTCACGCAACTTGGTAAAGGCAAGTAGTGCTTCTCCTACCAATTACATTAATTGGTAAAGGGTCAACAAAAGGACTGAAGCAGCAACAGCAGAGGTTGTTCTCTCCCAACGTACTAGTTTAGCAATTGCCATTTTGTTAAATGTCCAAGAATAGATATATCCACACTGAAGCATGGTATTTCATATTTTGCCTCTCCTTCCTGGTGGATGAAAGTACAGACGAAAGCAAGATTAGAACGATTATTAATCCAGATCGTAAGGCTTTATCGATGGAGCCGTTCTCATCTTTGGTATGTTGTCTCTGTGAATAACCCACACCAATACCAATACTCATCAAAATCCAACCATTGAAGCACAGCCTTTTTGTTGCATAATGAGGGGGGAAAGAACACACTTTTACGATGCAGGAAGTGCAACACTTACCCAATCTCTCCCTGAAGTTGGATATGCATGCTGCTTCTATAGCGTAACATAACATAGCATAGATAATACATAACATTTTAAAGCAATTGACATTGTGTCATGTGCATTCTGTTTACAAAAGGGCTGCGATTTAGTTATTACTGCTGCTGCTACTGCTTAGAAGATGATTTTCCAGGAAAAAGAGAATTGAAACTCGGGAGAAAAGAGGTGAATATCACACGCTTATTCACTATCAGTCAAGTACCATCCACCATGATTTGCTCATTCAGTAAGTCTAGTTGACAGACCCCCTTACTCTTTCAGCACACTCAGCGGCTGATCTAGGGGGGTTCTTTTCTTAAGAAACCCCCTCGAGCCGTCGTAACAAGTCAAACGCACTCACTGACTGAGTCTGACTCTTATACTTTCGCGTGCCAGTGCTGCGGTTGGTAAAGGGTCTGTTCGCGAGACTACGGTTTAGCGACTGTGGGTGTGTCAATAGCCTGCCCTAGAGTCAAACTTCTCTGGGTACTCTATCAAAGAAAAAGAAATCCTCAGAGGAAAACTGTAAGGCTTTTAATCCTGTCTATACAGATAATAATTTATACTCAACTACCTGTCAACCTATATACTGCAGTTTTTCACCTCAAACTGAATCAGCCCAGTTGGATCCTGAACCTAGTTCATCAAGTGTGACATCTTCTCTTCCACTTCTTTCTTCCCACCCTCCTCCTGCCTATCTGGATATTGGCATTTTGCTACAAAGTGGAAATTTAAATCACCTTACCATAAAGTGTCATCAAGTGCATTCCAGATTCTTCATATCATTATCTTCTAAGAATTTTTATGGCATCAATCGTTAGCTGAGTGGGTTAGGTGTCATCCTCATCCATGTTTGCATTACAGCATTTCTCAAGATGGTGTCTACTGTAAAGCTTGTGCTTTGTTTGCTCCCAGCGACATTAGGCAGCAAAAGTTAGGGATCTTGGTAACAAAGCCTTTTCAGGACTAGACTAAGCAGTCTTCAGCTTGTCTTAGCCATGAAGATCATCTATACCATCATGATTCAATGTCAAGAATGGTTGCTTTCAGAGGGTCATGTTCTGCTGCATCAACCCAGAACGTTGCTTGCATTCTCAGCAAGCAACGTGAAGAGCAAGTGGTTCGACGGTGGTGAAGTCACTGTTGGAGTGTGTTTGGTTTTGTGCAATGGAAGGTCTTTCTTTTCAATGTCATAGAGATGATTTACATCAACTGAGTTCAATAATAAAGGTAATTTATCCAAATTAGGGCAAAGATGGATGAGGTGCTGCGCATACATCTGGAAAATGCACCTCGAAATGCAATGTACCTCTAAGACCATTAAAATGAAATTATCTCCATAGTAGGTATATAGCACAATCCGGAATAAGATTATTGAAGAAATAAAAGATGCACCATAAGATTATTAGCAGATGAGGTAACAGACTGTGCTAATTTGGAGCAGGTTTCAATAGTGATACGATTTGTTGAAGCTGAGAAACAAATCGGAGAAAAATTTCTTGATTTTATTACTGTAGAACGTATTACAGGTGAGTCCATCTCAACTGCTCTTCTTTCTTGGCTTCAAGCATATGACACAGATGTGGCGGTCAAGGCTATGATGGTGCAGCCAGTATGTCTTCAAGCAATGTGGGTGTTCAGGCAAGGATCTGTCAAGTGTGCCCTTTAGCTTTATATACTCACTGCCAGAGTCACCAGTTGAATCTATGTATTATGAAAGTGTGCTCAATTTCAATATCAGAAATGCTAATGGTGTTATTTCAGAAATTGCGATTTTTTTTTAAGTGTTCCCCTAAACCATCAGCATTTTTTTGAGCATGTTATTGAATCAGTTTCACCTGCAGAGAAAAGAGTTAAACTTAAGGACTTAACCCAGAGGATAGGGCATTTTATGACTTGCAATTATCAAGACTGTGGAATCGATTAGTACCAGTAGTTCAGAGTATGGCAATTGGTCTTGGGATTCAGAAACCTTGGCAACAGCAAATAGTTTCCTTCATCAACTTACATCTTTTCAATTTCTTGTTTCGTTCTGCGTTACAATGAGAATCTTTAGTGGTCTTCGATATGTTGCAATCAACCTTCAAAAGAGGACTCGTGATGTTATGTCTGCACATGAACACATTCCAGATGTGCTACTGGAGTTGGAACTGTTTAAAACAAACTGTGAAGCAGAATTCCATGCTTAGTTGAAAGAAATCAAAACTTTTGCAGACAGCATTAACATACCTGTTAGCATTCCCTTCCCATGATTACATCAAGACAAGTACATAGAGCTGCAGACAGCCCTGAAGCATACTATTGCACAGAAACATCATGATGCCTTTCTTTCTGCTGTGTCTTATGCCTTCTCCTCCATTAAAGATGGAGGTGAACTGTGCAAGTCTGACGTGCCTTCTCCTCCATTAAAGATGTATATAGGTGAACTGTACAAAACTGACTTGCCTTCTCCTCCATTAAAGATGGAGGTGAACTGTACAAGTCTGATTTGCCTTCTCCTCCATTAAAGATGTAGGTGGACTGTGCAAGTCTGACGTGCCTTCTCCATTAAAGATGTACATGTATATAGGTGAACTGTACAAGACTGACTTGCCTTCTCCATTAAAGATGGAGGTAAACTGTGCAAGTCTGACTTGCCTTCTCCTCCATTAAAGATGGAGGTAAACTGTGCAAGTCTGACTTGCCTTCTCCTCCATTAAAGATGTAGGTGAACTGTGCAAGTATGACTTGCCTTCTCCATTAAAGATGTATATAGGTGAACTGTACAAGACTGACTTGCCTTCTCCTCCATTAAAGATGGAGGTGAACTGTACAAGTCTGACTTGCCTTCTCCTCCATTAAAGATGTAGGTGAACTGTACAAGTCTGACTTGCCTTCTCCATTAAAGATGTAGGTGAACTGTGCAAGTCTGACGTGCCTTCTCCATTAAAGATGTATATAGGTGAACTGTACAAGACCGACTTGCCTTCTCCTCCATTAAAGATGGAGGTAAACTGTACAAGTCTGACTTGCCTTCTCCTCCATTAAAGATGGAGGTAAACTGTGCAAGTCTGACGTGCCTTCTCCATTAAAGATGTACATGTATATAGGTGAACTGTACAAGACTGACTTGCCTTCTCCTCCATTAAAGATGGAGGTAAACTGTGCAAGTCTGACTTGCCTTCTCCTCCATTAAAGATGTAGGTGAACTGTGCAAATCTGACTTGCCTTCTCCATTAAAGATGTATATAGGTGAACTGTACAAGACCGACTTGCCTTCTCCTCCATTAAAGATGGAGGTAAACTGTACAAGTCTGACTTGCCTTCTCCTCCATTAAAGATGGAGGTAAACTGTGCAAGTCTGACTTGCCTTCTCCTCCATTAAAGATGTGGTGAACTGTACAAGTCTGACTTGCCTTCTCCTCAATTGCTCTCTACAGAATTTAATAGATGGAAGATAATTTCTATGTCTCCAGATGACAGGCCTGACACTCTACGAGCAGCTTTACTATGCTGTGATGAAGATGCCTTCTAGTTATAGCATGTAACATGTAACACTACCAATTACTACCTGTGAGTCAACAGCCAGCTGAAGTTGCTGAAGACATATCTTCGGTCTACAATATCTGAAGAGTGATTTGGTGCTTTGGCAGTAATCAAAATCTATCGTAGAATGATCCAAGATCTTAATTTCAACTACCTGGTTGCAGCTTTTGCAAACAAGCACCCTCACAGGATGGCCACCCTGCCTACTAACACAGTAAATGTTTATGCAAATGTCTGCATGCATGTTCATTATTTAAATGACTTTTGAAAACTGGGTGTGGTTTAACAAAGTGAGTGTGGCGGTCATAAAAAGAACCTCCCCCCTCTTCAATTTTCTGGATTCGTCTCTGACACTGATTTCAGAAACACAGTATCAGCAGGTGAAAGGTTAGCTGTAACCTTTAGGTCTACTGGAGATTTGATGCAAACAGTTATCAGTTTGCTGTCTGTAACATGATTGAAGACACATGCAATGCCATTTGGAATGCACTCTCCACTGAATACTTGAGAAAGCCTTTAGAAAGCCTTTGAACAAAAGCTCATAGCACTTTAAAATCAGGGTACATAGCTGGTGTTATATATGCAAGAATGCCCTCTAACCAGTTTCTCATCTTCCATAGTACCTAATTTTCTAATAGTGCACACTGTTTTTAATGTAAAAGTCAAGTCTTATGTTATGCTCTGTGTTGCAGTTCACGTTATGTTATACGTATTATGTGTTCAATGTAAAATTTATACCTAACTAAACCTGCACCTTAATTAAGTTAGTTAATTTAAAATGGCTTCACCACAAGTTGGTGAATGTCCATCAACCTCATCTTGTATTGACTCCATTTATCATCCATGTTCTTATATCGCACTTCCATCATCAGTCATAATAATAATTATAATATAATATATATATGTAACAGAGGCTGCTAGGTAATTTTCAAGTTGTCAGGACAGAAACTGGGTATGGTCTGGATGTGAGTAGTATTGTACACACAATTGCTGACAATATCTCAGTACAGCAGAGAAATGACCAAAATCTTGTCGGTTCACCCTTGCCTACAAAGTCATTGGATTTATATGCACGCTTCATTCATGAGCATAGATAGGGGGAGCTCGGATAGGGAGCATATTCATCCAGACAGCCGAGTTCCCCCGCCACAGGGTTATGACTAGCCTCTGAAACAAATGCCGAGTTGTTGCAGCTAGTGGAATGCCTAACCTCTGACTCTGCCGCCGTCCGGTAGCCTTATGATCTCCGCGTACTATTCGAGGGGGCGCTCTATTACCAAAGTTTCATGGTCTCCTTCGTCGTTTCTAATCGAGAGTGCGTTTTATTTGAGTGCGCGTTCTAATAGAGAAAATATAGTAAGTTTGTCTGATATCCTTGTGAACATGAAGTTGCTTTGTCTTTCTTCTGACAGTGGGACGCAAATACGATTTCGCTGAATTGTACGAAATGCGCATGCGCCTCCTGAGACCACACCCTGAACTTACCTTGTCATAATACCTACCTATTTTGTGTCATTGAAGAGTAACTGTAACTATTTGTCAGCTTGGAACCAAGATCACATGCACACACAATCATTGGGCGATGTAATCATATTAAAGCAATAGTGAGAACTTTAGAATGCTCATTGGTCATGTTCATATCATGTTCTTATTTAGTCATTTATGTGCTGGAGCCAGCCAGCCCTATAAAAGAGACTGACTGGCTCATAGTGACAAGTTTTGATGGACCTATCTCTACAAGTACTGCATAAACTACCCTTCAAATGCTACATCCCTGCTCTAGTAAGGACAGACCTGCAGTATAAGGTCTCCATTTCTCACACTATTCCATTTGTCCATGGACTCCATCCTTTCTGAACATGAGAGTAGATTTCCAAACGATAAAAGAGCACATTTTGAACTATATGTCCTAAAGAGGTTATCAAAGCCAAAAACAGTTTAGGTAGATTTTTTTCCTGGTGAAGACTAGAGCATCTAGTCGAAACGTCGAGTGAATAAAAATTGAAGTTGATCATTGAGAAGGTGATTTTTAAAACTGTTATGTCTTGACTTTCAAGTGGAAACATCTAATATCCATGGAAGACACTTTGACTGAATTTTCTCCAAGGGGGAAAGAATGATATGTAGGGATTGAGAATGAGAAATGAAGATGATGACCCTACTTTTCAAATATTCAAAAACCACTTAGTCCCCCCAAAGCAGATCCAGAGTGCAGAACACACTCAACAATATGTGTAAATATTTTGACAATTATTGAGTGGTCTTCCCATCAGTAATCTGCTAACTCAGCAAGCCATGACCAGTCTTGTGTGCTTAGTGTGCTTGCCACCATCGGGGGTCTTAGTGTGCTTCCCACCATCAGGGATCCTAGTAGTTCTCCCAATAGGCAGCGCAGAAGTGAAGAGATGATTTAATGCCATAGTGATACAAAGGGAGAGACTAGGAAATCTGGGAGTATGGACAATTTACAGCTTTTGACATTCCATTCAACACTGACAATATTTGTGCAACTTCTAATAGAAAGAATCCAAGGAAAATGTGGTACTTCTATTTTGGATGATCAGTGATTTGATTCATGGTCACAACATAGAATACAAAGCACGAGAATAGTAATACATGTGCACAACAAAAAAAGGCCAAAAGGTATGGGGGGTGGGGAGGGGGGGCGGGGGGTCTAATCACCCCTCCCCCCTCCACTGTATCAGCCCCTGTGCATCTGCAAAGAGTGCAGCACACAACACATGAGTGCATTCTAGCTGGTAGTTTATTCTTCACTCTGCTCAGTTCTGCCCTCATATTTCTTCCTGATCTGAATGATGTTAACCTGCTGACCCTCCTGTTGTCTTCACTCATCCCTGTTACATAAGAAATTACTCATAGGACCTTTCTTTTCACCTCCTTGATTGCCTCTATCAGTGTACTTATCTTTGTTCCTGCTTTAAGATGTATCTACAGAAGGTTGATGAAGGCTTGCAGATAACCTTTCTCTTATTCAAGTGATGCTATAGTTCCTCCTTCTCTGCCATTTACTCTCTTGGCTCTATCATACAAGTTCTTCACCACTCTCCTCTTCTGTCATGACATTATCTATAATCAAGGTACCGGTTGGTGTGCATGGGTTTTCTGTAAACTGTTCCACTTAGCCTTCCGGCTTCCTTTCTGTGTCTCCATGTAAGTGGCAATCCATGTTTTTAAATAAAGCACCTTTTGTCTTGTTCCAAGCTGTTTCTGAGTGAATCGAACTCCCAGTGGGGAGTTGGATGGAAAACTTTGTGTTGCCATGCATGACAGATGATCTATGATGTATCTATGTTTCTATCTATTTTTTCGCTGATGTTCGCCTGTATAAAATATGAACAGGACACTTGCCACATTGCAAACATATGTAAACCTGGAATGATCATCATAGTGAAGAAAAAAATCAGCAGCACTCCAAAGCTAGATGAAAGAAAACTGCAGGCATGTGAGAACATGAATAGCAAATGGGGAAGGATGATGTGGTTTATTCTTCATGCCGATAGTTACTCAGTTCATCAGCATGCTCTTCCTATAGATTTGTGATATTGCCTGGGCTTGCTAAATTGGAAAGGATTGTCTCAGTGAACCAGGAAAATATCTGAGCATGCTCTCACCTCAACCTTGCACAAGTGAGAATTTGCAAGGAATATACAATACCTTCCTTTAGCATAATTCAAGCATTACGATATGATGACATGATATACAGATCCGTGTTCTGTATTAGGTAGGATTTCAAGTTTTGTCCAATAGGGAACCAGTTGTTGTTGTTTTAGTTGGGGGGTTCCCTTTCTCCATCCTCCTACCTTCGCTCGCCATTCAATGTCTAGCATATATTACTAGTTTGTTTGTTTTGTTTACTGTGTATTAAAGTTGAGGAGAGGTATTTTAACCAAGTATGAGTTTCAGTGTCTTCAGAACTTGACATCAACAAAATTCCATGTCCTTTTGCTGTTGCTGATCTGTATCCAATGTACACTATGTGGTCCAATACACAAGAATCCAATATGGTGGCTGTGGTAACTCTGACTGCAGCCATTCAATTGCAGATAACTTAACTTGCCATTTAAATTTAGATACAACCATTGGCAGGCCTCACCTCCAATACTACAAGAACCATCTATTGTTAACAGTCTTCATGTAGGACCAGCTACAGCAAGTCTTGGTAACAGTTGCATGGGAGAACTCAGACAGTAGATGTTTTGGAACAACATCAGTTACAGTTTCCATAGTACTTATAACAGTTTCCCAGGAATGAGAAGTCCACAAACCAAACAGCAGAAATGAGTATGGAGCATTTATTCTGCTTATAATACAGAATGTGTGGTTCCGATTATTTAATAGTACATGAGCTAGCTTAATTAAGTGAGTCATTGACAAACACCACTTCACATGCTTTTTACGTAAAACAGTATCAAGAAAATGAAGTAGCCATGGATGTCGTGCACTGTAACATTTAGATATGCTCAAGTTTTATGAGTGGACTTATTGTATGCAAGTTATGGGAGTAGAAAACCAGAGATAAAAACCACATAGATATTTCAAAAGCGGGGCATTATATCAATGCATTTTTTTGCACTGTCCTTACTGAGCCATGCTGGGAGTTGTTTTTAGCTGTTTTTATTGCCTGTGAGACAACAATTTAGGCAGCTGCCTATTTGAGTTTAGCTGCAGTTTGAGTTTTGGTTTTGGGTCATTCCCCCCCCGGTCAAATCAATATAGATACTTAGACAAATATATATATAGCACATATATTTGCAAACCTTTTCCATCCGACTCAACAGTGGTGGCTCACTTCACTCACTAATTATTCAACCATTATTTTTATAGTTACATTTTCAGGGACAGCATTTTCAAACTGCTCACATCATTAGAGTGCAAGCATACTATTGGCATAAGAATGAGTTAAGCCAACAACAGCTACACAGCACTGTCTGCTACCTAGCTATGTCTACAATAAAATGTACCGGAAAGAAACCCATCTAGGAACACCTCCTTTCTCAAGAGTCAAGGGATTCTGAGTCATTCCCATTAAGTATGGGTTCCTTGGGTCCTTCCTCAGCAAAAGAGCTGTCATAAACAGCAGTAAAGTACTGCAAGAATGATCATGATGGTGGTTGCAACCGCTAACCATAATAATGGATTCTCAAGATCTTTCAGTTGACATAGTAGACGTTCTTGATAAATACTCACTGAGTGAGTAAATTTAAGTTGATTATCGTTGATTATCGAATAAATCGAATAAACTTTTTGAATGATCATTGCGATATAATTGCCAAAATGTACTCTGATACCTAGTGCTTCTTGTGAATAGAGCACACAAAAATGCCACTGCACATTTCGCCTTCATCATCTTCACCTTATGAAAGACTGCAGCTTCTAGTGTAAGAAAAAGACTCTAGTCTCAGTTCTTGGAACTGTGAGTGGGATTGGACAAGGTATCCCACACATGGAGTAGCTGTTTGGGACCCTCTATTTTAAAATTGCGGCCAAAAAGGTTCATTTTGAAACTCCTTTGGTAGCTTCCATAAATGGTGTCTTCAGCAGATTTTGATCCCAAAAGACTTCTAACATGCCTTGAATCCCTCACAAAGATAGTAAACTGGCAGCACAAAACCCCTATTAAAGGCGTGAAAGTTCATGTTCAATATCACTTTTCTTTCCAAAACCTCCCTTAGTATGGTATGTTCTTTCATAGTTTTATTACCAGAAGACTCCAAACTGTCTAATGCATTGCAAAAACTGTTTCTAGATTCAGCAAATAGAATTCAATAAACATGCTTGTGCCCAAGGGTTTTTGAGTCTAGCTGAGCTGAGTGCAAGCAGCTGCACATTCAGTTAGTTTCCTCATAACTTTCCACTTGTGACAATAGATAACAGCACAAACATTCATAACCTCTTAGTTAAGGGGGGAATAATGTCAAGATGCTAATTTTTCACTTTTTTAACAAACTATTTTAATTGGAATCATATTCCAAGTTTCAGAACATTTGAAGATTCTATGATGCAGTTACGACAGCTTTTGTACTCACTATTTTCATAGATACCCAGCAAGTAATGAAGAAGAATCGCTTCGCGTTAGATTAGAAGAATTTCCACATATTTCCACAAATTTCTCCTTATATATGCTCTTTAACCTAAAGTAATTTATTTTCACTGTTATGAGAATGTGTTGGGTGTGGTTTGTATGGGATTTCCCCCCCCCCCCCCCCTCTCCTGTGGTGCATTATCATACTGATTCAAATAGTTTAGGTGAAACTACTACATGTACTCTTACCACCATAAACAACCTAACAGCCACTTAGCATTATTAATGGATTTTTAATTCTTGGACAGGGCAAAAGTTGCTGACACTTTGGCATAAAAAATATCTATGACAAAAGTTAAATACATCATTAAATAGCTTATTTACTAAGCTACATTTTGGTCAAAAATTATGTTGATAGAGTGTAGTGGGTGGAAGTTATGATTGGTATTGTCGAGGTGTATTTTTTGGACATTATTCCCCCCTTAAACCCATTCCCCCAGAAATGTCTGCAGCTATATCCAATCTTACACCATCCTGTATACCATAAAGCACTTCCCCCAAGAATGGTTGTAGATGGAGTGACTTCATTGCAAATATGATATAGGCAATAAAGACTGTGATTTCATTGTGGCAGGATATGGCATGCTCAACCTTGATGTTTGCTCTGCAGGAGCAATCCTGATACCTTGGTGTAGAGCAAAACCATGTGCCTCAACTGGAAGCACAGTGAGCCAATTGGAGGTACCTTTTTGTAAAGTTCCATGGCCCATTGCATATCTGGTAGAAGTATAGACCTCAGGTTGTCAGCATTTGTTACTTGACTAGATCTCTGTCATTTGTTAGAATACCATGGGTGCAGATGCTTGAAACATGTGTTCAGTGAGAGAAACTCCCATGCCTCCCAACCTAGCAGGAAGAGCAGGGAGGTCTCTTTTTTAGTGAAGGCTTTCCAAGGAGAGAAGGGGTAAATTTTGTTCTCATAATCTTCTCCAATGGACAGAACAAGGCGCTAATGTTATTTGTGGTGCATGTCAGATACATCGACTTGCTTAACAGGACATGTGTGAAGCATTATGCTGCATTGGGTTTGTGTTGGCAACAGCGTAGAGGCATGTGACTACTGCTGCATCTGCCTTTGACATGCCTTTCCAAGGTATGGTTTCCCTGCAGGAGAAACTACTACCTGTGGTCCCCAAATATTGATGAGCTGCCAGAGTGGTAGTTTTCCTTGATCTGGTGTATTTTAAGGATTTTAAACGGTTATTATTGATTAGAGCTTGAAGCATTAATTTTGGTGAAGGTACATGTGTGGGCTGGTATTATGAGAGCCCTAACAAAGCAACATAATGCTGAACCACAGGAGGTGAGGGCATCCCACCCTTGCAGAGAACAGTGAGGCTGCTTGTTATCGTCGCATTTGTCAGCACACAAAGTTTGGATGATTGAAGTGTCTTGATTGACCTTTTCCAACCAGTAGAATAGCATACATTGGCACAGAATTTCGCCCTGGAGTGTACCCTCCTACGAATAAAATAAAAAAGTTGTGTAATCCCACAAAGGACTATATATGCATTCCTACAATAAGTGTCGAAAGCAGGACAAACGACACTGGCATTCCTTAGAGCGACCCGAGTTAAAGGAATTACCACAACTCCACTAGTCTTGTCATGGTATCCCATGATGTCCATCATAATATCCCATGACTCACTAGCACCGGCATAGCACCTCATGACTGTCTAGTGCCTGTTATCTAGCGCCTGTTATAGTATCCCATAACTGCTTGCATCTATCAAAATAGTAGCTTCACATTTGCTGACTCCCCAGTGTAGGTTTCATGGTACATGTCTCACAGATTTAGTACCAGCAAATTTAAGCTGCATGCAAACAATGCCTTTTGGATATCACCCCCAAAGACTGAGAGAATTGCCTTTGCAATGATTTCCTAACTGTTTTGGCCAGGACACTAGGGTTCCTGTCGAAGGCAATCAGGTGATATGTTATTAGTTGAAGTCAAGAGGATTGACAAAGAGTATGGAGAGTCTTCTTGTAGTAGCTACAATGAGAGGCCAATTGCGAATTAATGCACAGCTTTTCATCGATTCCTCCCCTTCAATATAAAGTGCTACAGGCATTGATAGCACTTCCATTGGACTTCAGGATGTATAAGCTACACAAAAGGGTTGGTATTACCATCTGGAGTTTTTGCTACTTGCTAGATCAAGTTTTGGCCAACTAATTTCCTGGCTATAAATGCCAATATAGACCGCCTGGACCAATGGTTTATGGTGCTGTCTTGCAGATCCTCCCTTTTTGACACCAATTTGATAATAATATTTTGTCGCTTACTGGATAGTTTATTTACAATAATTATGTCTTTCAGCTAAAAAAGTGTTTAACTGTTTTATTTTAAAATGGTTGGTTTATGTACTTGGTTTGGGGAGAGTGGAGGTTTAGATAAGCTGATTTCCTAATCTGTATGATATACACTCTCAGTTGACATAATGAAATTACAATGACCTTCTCAATAATCAACTTCGAAATTTTACTCTGGACATTTCAACTGCATACTCGAGCACTCACCAGGAATAATGAGATTCTAAGACTTGTGTGATTTTGTTATAGCTAGCTATCTCTCACATGACACTGGCTGCTGGGTGGCAATGCTCTAGAACCTGAACTTGAAATTACGACCACTATAATTGTCATTTATCAATATTTTTGGGTGAGCATACTTGCAATATGTTTTAGTTAAGTGTTCTAGCATCTTATTATTCCTGATGAAGGCATCTAGTCGAAACATCGAGAGAGTAAACATTTCTAAGTTGATTATTTAAATATGTTGTATATACAAAACATGTTTTACTTAAAAGAAAAAATATATATTATATATTTTTTGATTGAGGTTGAAAAAAAAGTTTACCAATGAAAAGCAAGATGCTTTACAATCAACTCCAAAAAGGCAGTGTATATTATAATATTGGTCTTCCTTATATAAAATTAATGTTTGTATATAGTCTCATTGGAAATTTTTCATTTTATAAAACATTTTTTGCGTCTTTCTATATATTTGATCATCAAGCAACCACAAAACACCAGAACTAACCAATCGTAGATGTCATTATTTTTCCATGTTTATTACTGAAGTAGACATGCATGCACATGATACGTGCATCATAAGTAGTTACCTTATTTTGTAGGTCTGTGCTGTTGGCTAAGTGGGTTTATTATGTTGATGACCTCTATATACCTGTTTTACATCGAAAACATTGCAATGCATTGGACAGTTTCAAGTTGTCTGACATTAAAATTATAATAAAAAGCATATGTATGCAAGTCATGTGTGGCAAAAAAGTAGACATACATAGATGATATAAGATTTTGAAGATGACTTCTTTTTGGGATGTGGGGTGGGGGTGGTGAGGTGGACTCCAGGCGTGCTTGGTATGCTTGGGGTCAAAGTTACCATTCAAGGATATTAAGAAGTTACCAAAATGAGTTTTAGCCGAGGTACAAACTCTGTTGTTGTTGTTGTTTTTGTCAGCCAAGTGTCAAAGCAATATGGCGTGCTTCTGTGCTCGTTAACGTGTAGTGCATAGAGCAATTGTAATTTATTAAATTAAAGACATAGTCTCCATAATTTTAACAAGACCTCAATGGACTCAACATGTTCTGATGTACGTCATGATATTCTGTTGCTTGATTTCAAGGAAAAAAGCTGTTTGGTATAGATCATCAAGTGAATAGACCATTCACCAATCATAAATACAAGCAGTACAATGTTGGTGTACACGATTTTAAATGGTGAAAGTCATCTAACTGGTTGTGGTCAATCTACATGGGTACACGCTTGTTTCCTTTCCCCCCTTTTTTCCCTTTAATTTTTTTTTAAACGCTACGTGGTAATGTCTGCTTGCTCTACATGTCCTGTTCTCTGTGACTTTGATGGCCTAGTTTGTACTCACGGACCCTTGAATAGCCACTGCCCTGGATCGAATCAGCCATCAAGAGTTTCCACTGCAGCATTGCCACCTACAGGTAGCCCCACGCCATGTGGTGAGGTTGGTCCACCTCTTTCCTCTCCAGCATCCTCTCCAAATGGTGAGAGCCGCTGCTTTCTGGTTCAATTTTAGTCAAGTACATGCCTAGATCTAAGATCTAAGATCCTAAAGAGGATCCCTAGTGGATCCAGAGCCCTTTCCTTTCAAAGTTAGTTAACAAATTGGAATGTGTGCTTTTCAGCAATTCTCAAAGTGCTTGGGGGAGGATTTTCCTCTTCACTTCCAGGTGCCTAAGAGTTGCCCCCAAGGTGGGGTTGGCATTGGTCCTGGACTCCTGGTTAATAAGCAGTCGAAAGGGAAGGAAGATTCCCCTGCTCCAAGAAACCCCCTTAGGAAGAGTAGAGCTATTGTTCTGGATCCCTTGGAGTCATTGGGTCGCCGAGTGTCTGAGGAGAGATATTTAAAGGAGCTGTTTGCTTGGCTTCCTCAGAGGTTTCCATGGCTGAGAAGTGCGATGCCACCTTTTCTGCCCTCAGACAGAAGCACTCCTCTTCTCATCTTGATGTGTCCATCCCACCACCCTGATGTCTTTCCTGTGTCATTGACTGTTTCAGAAGGGGATGTTGCTCAAGCAAATCAGATCCTTCCCATTTCGGTCGGCTGGTGGTTGCCATGGGTCTCTGTTTGGGAACCACTTTGTGTCATCTCCATAACTGCCAGCACTGTGAACAGAAGTGGATCATCTCTCCATGCAGAATATTAGCTGCAAGAGTAGGACAAAAGGATATTTCTACCATCATACCACCATGAATGATATCCTCTTCCAGGCATTGTCATCTGCAGGTGCCCCTTCCAGGATGGAACCATCAGGTCTCTTTCGTTCTGACGGGAAAAGGCCTGATGGGGTAATCAGTCCATGGTGCCATGGAAGAATGGCAAGCAACTGGTGTGGGATGCGACCTGTTCAGATACGTTTGCCCAGTCATATCGGAGTGCGGCAGTTGTAGATCCCACTTTTTGTGCCTGTGGTCATCGATTCATTGGGGGTCATCGGGAACAGGTCGATGGCTTTCCTGAAGGAGCTCAGCCACAGGATAATGCAAAGAACTGGGGAGGTGAATGCCCGTGCTCATCTCCTTCAGCATCTCTCAGAGTGGCAGTCCAGCGGGAGAATGCCTTGTCTGTTTTGGGGTCGGTCGGGAGTTGAACTTGTTGTTAGCTTTTTAGTTTTATTGTTTGTTTGTTAATTAGTTATTTATTTTGGTATTTTTGTAACTTGTTATTATTTTGTTGTTATTGTTATTTTATTGTCATTATTAATTAGTCGTACATATATAGTTTTTTTGTTTTTTTTGCTTTTGGTTCAGGTTTGTGTTTCTCCATTTGTTTTGTTCTTTGTGTTTCTGTGTGTTTCTGTTTGAGGCAGTGGAGGACTATACTAAGTCAAAGATTCAGGCTTTTAAACACATTTTCTATGGGGGGGGGGGGAGGCCAGTGATATGAGATAAACGAGGTTGGGTCAGTACATATATAAGTGGAATGGGAAAGTAAAGGTGAAAATGAGAAGGATGGTAGAAGGAAGTAAATGGCAAGAGTATGCTGAATTTTCATAAATCGGCAAATGGTAGGTGGAGAGGTATGGTCAGGAAGGTGTGCGGTTGCAATTTCGACTGAGGACTGGGTTGTTAGAGGATAAGAAGAGATGTGGGATAGCTGTTTTTAATGGTGCCACCCAATTGAATGTTACAGATGGCCCAACTTAGTTATTGAAATTCCTAGAGTCACGACTTCTATGTTTTAATTTGAGACCCTGAGGTGCGGCAGAATTGCAGGGGCAGGACAGTGGCTGGATGAATATAGAAGAGTGGGTAAGGATGGAAAGGTGGCATTGCTGTTGGGGAAAGGTATGGAGGGAGTAAGTGATGCAGTGATGGAGGAGGTGGGCGAGTGTGTCATGTATTGGGTAGGAAAGTGGTGGCAGAGGAGAAAGGAACTGTTGTATGGTGAGCTGAGGGAATGATATTTGATCCCCCCCCTCCTCCCTTCCTTGAGCAGCAGGACACTCATAACATAATAATTATTGTGGTTATTAATTAAGTATATACTGTTTTTTATTATTAGTGTTAGTTACTACATAGTCCCACACTGTGTGATGGCCTTTAATAACAGGCTCAGCAATATCAAGATTAAATCATAAATTTTGTCTCAAAACAGTGACCCCGTATTTAAATACCTATGACATCATCCATCAGTATTTGCCAACCCTCCCATAATAATTATGCCAACAGGATTTATCCACACCTTCACAGCCACGCTAAATTGATTACTGCGCATGCTTATAGCTGAACACGAGCAGAGAAAGCAAGACCTCGTTTAGCATTTGGTGGATATATTAGTGCCGCACCTGTGGAGATAGTTAGGTGAGACCGATACATTTCAATTTATTAGGTCCTTAAAGGAACTTGAGTGGGCTGGAACCCGGGAGAAGGTGCTGCTAGGGCTGTACACCTCGAGAGCTGCTAAAGATGGCGGCCGAGGTGGGAGCCGCCCCAGCTATCGGTAGCGTGGGCCCTCCGGCAGAAGTGGAGCAGTTGCGGGCCTATCTTCTCCGCACCGTTCCAGTACTTCTTGAGGAAGGCGTTCTACCTGATACCAACTCACTCCAGAAGGAGTTGAAGATATCCGAAGCCAAACTACGGAAGTTCATAGAAGACCCTCAGGAGAAAGTTCTATTTATTGTGAAGACCCTTCCTCCAGAGGCAGCTGAGGGAGAGACTGGTGATTTTGAAGGGACATTTGATATCAGGTTGGGCCTCAACTATCATCCGGTACGTTTCAATGGAGTCACATTCATCAAGCGTGGAAGTGCTTTGGAAGCAGACAAGTCCATCCGCTCCCAACTCCGAATTATGAGCGTCAGTGAAGATTCACCTTTTGAGACCCTCCACTCTTACGTGAAGGATGCAGTTGCCCCATTCTTCTCATCATTTGTTGTAGCCACCAAGAAAACGGGGTGAGTTTGTTGCGAAGAAACGAGTGTGTCGGTGGAGGGACTTTGAAGGGACTTTGAAGGGACTAGGAGTGTGTGCCATTTTGTGTGTTGTAAGGGAAAGACGAATTGGTTTGGTGGTGACTTGAGTCACTTGGCTGGTGTGAGGAAAACTGAGAACTAGGGGGGGGGGGGGGGGGGGGAACAAAGGAGTAACAATGGACATGGAAGGTTTACATGTGTGTTGCATTGACCTTTGGGAGTGTTGAGGTTAGCAGCTACATACTTGTGGTTTTGTCTGAAAGCTTGAGGTGCGTATGTGGTATATTGACCAGCTGCCTGGGTCAAAGGTCACAAGTGTGAGGGCTCCAGCTGCCTGGGTCAAAGGTCACAAGTGTGAGGGCTCCTAGTGCATAGGAAATGGTGGGGGGGGGACAACTTTAAAGTACTATTAGTAGAGCACCAAACATATTAATAAATAAATAAAAACAAATAAAAACAACCCATTTAACATAATTTGTGGTTGTATTGGTTACTGGAAGAAAAGATGCTCCATATTAGGGAGTTTGGTGCAATCTATCTATAATGTTCAGGGAGGGTTATCATGAGCTCCTCTCCCAAGAAAAGAAGCTGGACATATTTAACCAATCGATTGTTGACTTAATTATTATTTTTATATCTGTAATTTATGTGCCCTGTATATATGTGCCCTGTAACTTTATTTTTAGAATAGACATTTCAAACTCTTCGTAACATTAGAATACAAATGCAACACACTGCAGTTTGGTATACAAATCAGCTCCACTGAGGTGAGCAAGCGAAGCACTACGCTGCACTGTCTACATCAAAAAAGCAATCCATCCAATTACCCAAGAGCTAAGGGATTCAGAGCAACTGCGGATTAACATAGATACTTAACAGAAGGGCTTCCATAATAAATTTAAAAAATAAAATAAAAAAATAATAAAAAAATAATAATTAAAAAAAACAAGGTCCTGATGGCAGTTGCAATAAGCAGCCTTTATCTCATCCTCCCTCCAATCCATCAAAGATGGTTTGTGACTAATTTTGATAAGGACGTGTGGAGGTGAAAATGAATTGAGTTTTTACACATCGGTCATATTTATCTGATCCTCCCCCTCGGAGGTGCTTATGACGCTCATTCAGTATGGATGTGTATTCCGATAATGGATAGCTAAGCATTGCCATCATCCTCCCTCCCTCCACCCCCATGCCTTCCAGGTTGAGAAACCTTGTTGAAGGGTACTATAACCTCAGTATAAGATTTGTTTTTGATATTACTACCCATATCTCCAGTTACACATCGTTGTTGCTTGCCCCACAAGCTTGCCCCACTTGTGCATCATCGTCCTAGCTGTAGTTAAAGGATTTATGGTAATACATTCATTCCATGTTTAATCATTCCATGCATTTCCATCTGATGATAAAAATGCTGATGATAAAAATGCATAAAATAAAAATGCATACATAAATGCATACATAAAAGCATACCATATGTTCTCTAATAGGAACCATGGTTAATATTTACTTTCGTCCAACCTACCTGCCTGTTGGAAGGGTGATTACAATTAGAAGGGCAGTTACAGTTACAATAGAAGGGCGGTTACAATTAGAAGGGCGGTTACAATTAGAAGGGCGTTACAATTAGAAGGGCGGTTACAATTAGAAGGGCGGTTACAATTAGAAGGGCGGTTACAATTAGAAGGGCAGTTACAATTAGAAGGGCAGTTACAATTAGAAGGGCAGTTACAATTAGAAGGGCGGTTACAATTAGAAGGGCGGTTACGATTAGAATGGTGGTTACGATTGCAGTTGTGAAGGACTTCAAGTACCTGTGGAGGACTTTCAATCATTTGGGTGGCCCCATGGCTCCCATGGCTCGTAACGTGCCTGGAAAGCAGAAATCAAGGTGCTGGTGCTGCCCAGAATATTCTTGGATTTCCCCCCCATTGTCTTGTTAACAAATGGGGGGGGGGGGGGGGGCTAAAAAAACAAATTTATAAAAACAACCAGAAAGAAAACTAGATTGTGCCCATGTTGACCACAATAGATGAAAGTGGTGCAATATTGGCGAGCATGATTTTAATTGGTAATAGATTGGTTGTGGGCAACATTTGCTGCAATAAGGCCGAAGTGTCGGTTGAAAGCCTTGATTAAAAAAGAACAACTGATTAAGGCCAGTATGGCCCATTTTTTTCTTCAAAAAACTCGCACCTCTTTCAAGGGCCATAACTCCTGAACTACACACCCTATGCCAGTGATTTTATGCTCAAAAGATAGATCTCTCTTAGTGCTTCAAAACAACATTTAAAAAGTGAGGATAGGGTCTGTATACAGTGTGTGACATGCAGAAAAGCTGGGAAAAGTGAGAAAAATCAACCTTAAAACCCTACAAAGCCTAGCTAAAAAAATAAAACAGCTATGGCTTCCAAAACTCTTGGTAATATTGCTTAGACACTAATGAGTGATTTGATAGAATTAAATAGTGCTTGCTAAGTGCACTACCAGCTGTACAATTGGCTGCGTGCTAGCGCTTTTAATTGCCACTAAGGACAGTTGTGAATAAACTTATAACTTGGAAGTGCTTATAGCTACTACTTAACTAACTCTATTAAATCATAGAGCAAAGACAGAGCTATAAAATGATATATAATTAAGTAGGTACACACTAATTTTTCTTAGAGATATCCTTCTTTGAAATTCAAAAAGGCTCTTTTTTTTGAAATGTGGGAAATCGCTGTTGAAGTTGGACTATATACTTTCAAGGGGAGACAATGGTATTTTTTAATAGATTTTTTTAAACTTGTGATTACAACTTTAGAGCTCCGTAGATTCTGCAACCTTCATGGTATAGACTTGATATATAGCTCAAAAGATAGGTCTCTCTGTGTGCTCTCTTTTGATACTAAAATATGTTTCATAGGTATAACTATAGGCAAGTTACTAGACCCTGAAGTGGAGGGACCTCAAAAACCTGCATCCCAAAGTCCCCATCCAGAATAACTCCAGATTGCTAAGTGCAAAAAAAATTGAAATTGTTATGAGTGGCTAGAGGAAGCCCTAGAGCATGCAATGACCTTTTTTATTAGGCGTTAAAAATTTATTACCTGGTCAAGCGTGCAGGTAGAAAATTGAGGGTGTGCAATCAACGCCCTCAATTTTCCAATAAACGCCCTCAATTTTCTACCCGCCGCTTGACCAGGTAATAAATTTTTAACGCCTAATGAAAAAGGTCATTGCATGCTCTAGGGCTTCCTCTAGCCACTCGTACCAATTTCATTTTTTTTGCACTTAGCAATCTGGAGTTATTCTGGATGGGGACTTTGGGATGCAGGTTTTTGAGGTCCCTCCACTTTAGGGTCTAGTAACTTGCCTATAGTTATACCTATGAAACATATTTTAGTATCAAAAGAGAGCACACAGAGAGACCTCTCTTCTGAGCTATATATCAAGTCCACACCATGAAGTTTGCAGAATCTACGGAGCTCTAAAGGTGTAACCACAAGTAAAAATTAAATTAAAATAAAAAATGCCCTCCTTCAATTTTTCAGTTGAATGAAGTGTAGGCCTGGATAAAATCCACCATAACTTGAGACTTGTGCTTCCTAATGTTTCCAAATTTGAAAGACAATTTGTACAGGTGTTTAGAAATTATATAAGCACACAAAAAAAAGGTCAAATATTGAGGAAAAATGGGCCATACTGGCCTTAAAAGATAAATCTTTGGACCAAAGGGTACGGTCGTGTTTCCTTTCTTGCTGAGCAAGTTTGATTTGCGATAGTTGAGCAGTGGAGGATAGCAGTGGAGGATAGCAGTGGAGGATAGCAGTGGAGGATTACACAATAATTTTATTTTTTCAAAGTCCAACTAAGAACCTTGTTGTTGACACTACACACATCACAACACCAACTGCCATGTCATGTTGCTCTTGTTGTTGACACTACACACATCACAACACTAACTGCCATGTCATGTTGCTCTTGTTGTTGACACTACACACATCACAACACTAACTGCCATGTCATGTTGCTCTTGTTGTTAGACACCACACATCACAACACTAACTGCCATGTCATGTTGCTCTTGTTGTTAGACACTACACACATCACAACACTAACTGCCATGTCATGTTGCTCTTGTTGTTGACACTACACGCATCACAACACTAACTGCCATGTCATGTTGCTCTTGTTGTTAGACACTAAACTCATCACAACACTAACTGCCATGTCATGTTGCTCTTGTTGTTAGACACGACACACATCACAACACTAACTGCCATGTCATGTTGCTCTTGTTGACGGTAGTGTAGGAGAACTCCACCAATCAAACAGCAGATGTTTTGGCAGATGATCAACTACATCCTCCTTTGGACTTATAACAGTTGCCCACTGAGCAAGGGCACTTATCCCTGTTAGTAGTGCAGCAAGTTCATTAGGTGTTCATTAGCTTGATTACATCGTCATTGATGATGATCCTTCCCATTTAATTTTTTTTGCCGGAAACTATCATTTAGATGCTCGAAGCTGTTGATGTGAGTTTTAGCAGAGATGTGAGCCTATTATATATATATATATATATATATATATATTTTGCCTTTATGAAATGGGGGTCAAATCGATATGGAGAGTGAGGTTGTTATCGTACAACTCTGCTATTGTGAGGGTTGCTGAGAACTACAGGGTTTCAATGGTACTATTAACCCTTTGAACGCCGAGTTCCTGAACCTTTTGTAGCCTATACACTGACTTCCTGAAAGCAAATTTCACAAAAAATTAAAATAATATTTTAAATGTTTTCTATTTGCAAGTTATTATATATAAAAAAAATTATAATAAAAAAAATTATAATAAAAAAAAAAATGTAAAAAATTAATTTTTTAAAATTAATTATTAGCGGCCGATATATAGACCGCTCGGACTTCTAGCGGCAGTAGTTGACGGCCGCAATAACGGACGCTGGTGTTCAAAGGGTTAAGTGTGCATCTCATCATAGCCTTATGGCTGGTTCATAACACAACGCTGGCCGAGCGTTGCGTGTTGTAAATTGACCAAAACTGCTGCTCAACAAAGATGGACACGCGATGTTCTGATTGGTCCGACGCTCCGTTTCAGACACTGGATTAGAAAAAGGTTCTAATCCAGTGTCTGAAATGCAGCGTCAGACCAATCAGTGTCCATCTTTGTTGAGCGCGATTCGAGGGTCAATTGACTACATGCAACGCAACATCGTGTTGTGAACCAGCCTTTACCCTTCATTTCTGAATAACGAATTTTCTTAAAAGAACATATGGCAACTAACATATTTTCCATATTTCCCTCCTATTTCCCTCCTATTTCCCTCCTATTTCCCTCCTATTTCCCTCCTATTTCCCTCCTATTTCCCTCCTATTTCCCTCCTATTTCCCTCCTATTTCCCTCCTATTTCCCTCCTATTTCCCTCCTATTTCCCTCCAAGTTGACATGTTCTTCCCTTCCACACATACACACACACAAAAAAAAAAGAAGTTACAAAGAACGTCTGGCAATTAACACATTTTCTCCATGCCCCCCCCCCCCCCCCCCCCACTTCCAAAGAAAGCAATATCCCAGATATAAAACTATTATTGAAGCATCTGTGTGATACAGCACCTTGAATCAAGGTGTGGTGAATTAGTGTGTAGTGAATTATGTGCTTCTCTATCTTGCCATGCAGTGACGGCGACAAGCTTGTTCCCACTGTGCAGAAGAAGATCAACGAGCTAGAAGTGGGCCTCCTTCATCTCCAGCAGAACATCGACATCCCCGAGATATCTCTCCCTATCCACCAAACCATCCAGCAGCTGGTGGAGAGCAAGAAGAAGCCGTGTGTGGAGGACTTGGGCTCGGCTGTGTCTGACTCAACCTTCCTCAACACCCTTCAGAAGGATGTCAGCAGGTGGATCAGAGAGATACAGAAGGTCAGTTGGTGGAGGAGGGCAGTGTTTGGAATTTGTGTGCCGATTGTATTGGGAGGCAATATTTAGAGTTTGTGTGCTTGGTGTCATTTTCATCTTGTGGTTTTAATAGGACTGCCAAGAACAAAGGCTGTAATTAATCGGGTATCCATTAGGAGGGGTTTGCTAGAAAGTCATGTTCACAATGGTGAGTGTTTGATGTCTTGATCGAAGGACACCAGAGCAAAATGACACCAGAGCAAAATGACACCAGAGCAAAATGATTGATATTTCACCCTTACCTGAAGTTGAAAGTCTTCACTATACTTTCTCATGCACTTAATTTGTGGCTTTCATAATTAACAATTAAATCGCCTAAAATAAGAATTATCTATAAAGAATGCGATTACAATAAGTTGCAGTTTTATGCAAGAATCGGCTCCATTGAGCCGACAAGATATGCATCACTACTGCCTCGCTCTGTGACGACAACAAACCTTACAGCTGGAAAATCCATCCAGGAGCACCTCCTTCCCTAGCAGTAAGAGCTTCCAGAAATAGCAGTAAACATCTGGAGGCGTCCGTGTGACAGCAGTTGCAATCAACATATTGCTGTATTTCCTATTGGGAACCGCCCCTCCAGTTGTAACCGTGGAGACAAATAGCAAATGGACATGCCCAAATAATTGCTGGGGGGGACGTTCTGGGCACCAGCAGGGCTTGAATCCTTTATTATCCTTTCCGGGCACCGTTACTCGAGTCACGGGCACCCAAACAATTAAAATTCCTCAAACAGGTACTTGAACTCCTTCGCAACTGCAATCAATAGTAACCACCCTTCCAGTGGTAATTGCAGGTAATGGTAATGGGACGGAAGTAAACCATAGTAACAACCCTTCCAGTGGTAATTGCAGGTAATGGGACGGAAGTAAACCGTAACTGCGGTTTCTAATATGAGTGCATTAAAAGGTCTGGATTTTATAATGATAACTGCGGTTTCTAATATGAGTGCATTAAAAGGTCTGGATTTTATAATGATAAGAGCATCCACTTGGCATGTGCGAGTAGAAGATAATTTGTGTGTGTGTGTGTGAAGGTCTGAGTTTGTGGCTTGACTTGCTTGTGGTAGTCGGTCTCTTAGGAAAAACATAAAAGAAACCAAAACTTCAGCTGACATTCTTCGGATTTTCCTCAGCTATAGCAGCTTTGTTTGTTTTTGTTTTCCAGCTGATATAGAGAAGTGTCATGAACGATGTTGCTGATAATCACTGTTCCATCTAGCATGCAGGTGAATTTAAGATGGCAACATTTAGATCGCAGAGAGAGCGATTTCGATGAAGCGCACTATGCAGGTCATAATGATGTTAGTGCTTGTCTTTATTTTTATTAGCTACACAATCACCAATTGTTTATGTAAGTAGCTTAGCTATCTTGGTCGTCCTTACTTGGTGGTACAAACAGGCGGGTTGAGAGGCCCAGGCACAAAATGTGTATATGCCAGGCCCTTACAGAAGTCCGGTTTTAACATCGCTTTCCTCATGGTTGCTTGTTTTAGGTGACCAAGCTGGAGAGAGATGCCTCAAGTGGGACAGCTCTTCAAGAGATCACCTTCTGGCTGAACTTGGAGAATGCCCTCAACAAGATCTACCTGAAGAGGAGAAGTCTTGAAGTCAACCTCACCTTGGATGTCCTCAAGGCTGGCAAAAGGTTTCATGCCACAGTCAGCTTCGATTCTGATACAGGTGTGTGTGCGCGTGCATGCGTGTGCTTGCTAAGGGGTGGTGGTGGTGTTTGTTTGCAGTGAGTTGTGTGTGAGATGTGTTTGTTGTTAGGGTGGTGTCGTGTGATAAATGAGCCTCTCTTGTTGCACAGGTCTCAAGGAGGCTCAAGACAAGGTGAATGATTACAGTCCTCTGATGAAAGACTTTCCCATCGACGAGCTGCATGCCGCCAGTAGCCTGGAGGCCATCCAGGTCGCTATCTGCACCATTTTCACTCACCTGCGCAAGATACGGACCACGTCCTACCCGGCACAGCGTGCCATCTTCCTAGTGGAGGCCATCTCCAGGGACCTGAACGTGCAGCTCCTCAAGGTATGCACTAGTAGGTCCAGTTTGAGTTTTCTGGTGTGGGGTGCAGGTAGTTGAGGCTGATAGAGATGCTAACAAACACCGTGCCTGAATATCTGATCTGCCAGGACTAGAGTCATGGTTTGCTTGCTGGAACATCCAAGTCCCTAGTCCCTGGCGAGGCTAGGGACCAGCTGAGGCAAGGTGGTTGGGGTGGGGTGTACATGCATTTCTAAAAAAAGGTAACAACTAGCGTGTGCCAGAGTAGACGCTGTGATAGAGGTGTGTGCCCCCCTCCCACGGGGAAGCCAGCCGATCAACTTCGTTTTTCGATAAGCCTCTAATAGCAATAATATTTTATTTTGTCCACAAAACAAGTGTCAGGCAAAACCCGACCATCCTGGTCAGTGTCTCTAACCCTGTCTAGGACATCTCATATCTGAAGAAAATCGGAGTCTCCTGAAGTCAACATTCTCTTCCCGTCCTCTCCCAACCTTCATATATATCGTATTAAATATTCACACTGGCAACAGCTGTTGCAAGCTGTTTGTTTGATTAATGCCTCGAGTGATCAGGTTGGGTTCTAGGTATTGCATATTCTAATGTTGGTGCACATCAATTTGTGCGTACTCATTATGTTGCATGAATCTGTGAACAAGATTTAAAGTGTGTGTGTGTTTATATTTATATTTGTGTGTGTGTGTAATATTTGTGTGTGTGTGTCTGTGCCTGCGTGATGCATAGGTTTTGGGAACCAGAAAGCTGATGCTCATTCCCTATGAAGTATTCGAGCAAGTGAGTTTGTTTGTGTATTCACACATTTCCCCAAGCTTTTCTACGTTCCCCCCCCCCCCCCCAAAGTTCCCTGTGGAAGTGGAGGTTGAAGGCATCATCCAATGAATATTACAATAACCTCGATATCAACTTGAGATTGTATTCTCTTGATGTTTCGACGAGATGCTCTAGCCTTCATCAGAGCATCTAGTTGAAACGTCGAGAGAAGACAATTTCGAGTTGATTATTGAGAAGGTTATTGTAATGTTATTATGTCAACTGAGAGTTCATGAGACGAGGAACGTTGTTTGTCATGCAGGTGATGTCTCGCTGTAACTCCGTGTTCACCACTTACGAGAATGACTTTGAGCGGTTCATGGTCCAGCTCCGTGAGATGACCAAAAAGAAGAGGGAGGAATCACTCAAGTTCTCTTGGAGGGTCAACTCCGCCCACAAGAAGCTGCAGGATCGAATCTACCGCATGCGAGAGTGAGTCCGAGCATGATAAATTCTAATTTTAGTTTATGGAATGATTTTGCGAATGACAACATTGTGATTAATTAGGTTCCGCAAGCAACACGAGCAACTGCAAGCGGTCATTGTGCGTGTACTGAGACCTTCTGCAGTGCAATGTCCCCCCACTCCCGGGTCTTCAGGAGGGGACCAGGGAGACACCTTGGAGACAGACGACCTCTCGGCAGTGAGGGAAGTGAAGCTGGCATACGAGAATGTGAAAGTGGTGGACTGTCTTGATCTCATTCCGGAGGGGAACGCAGCCTGGGAGGCAGCACTCAAGAGGTGGGCTGCAGGGAGGGCCATGGCACGGCCATGGCACGTGGGGGAGGTGCCGTGTATAATACCACTTTAGCCCTTATAACCCTAGCCTTAGCCCTGGCTTATAACCCTAGCCTTAGCCCTGGCTTATAACCCTAGCTTATAGCCCTAGCTTATAGCCCTAGCTTATAGCCCTAGCTTATAGCCCTAGCTTATAGCCCTAGCTTATAGCCCTAGCTTATAGCCCTAGCTTATAGCCCTAGCTTATAGCCCTAGCTTATAGCCCTAGCTTATAGCCCTAGCTTATAGCCCTAGCTTATAGCCCTATAGCCCTAGCTTATAGCCCTAGCTTATAGCCCTAGCTTATAGCCCTAGCTTATAGCCCTAGCTTATAGCCCTAGCTTATAGCCCTAGCTTATAGCCCTAGCTTATAGCCCTAGCTTATAGCCCTAGCTTATAGCCCTAGCTTATAGCCCTAGCTTATAGCCCTAGCTTATAGCCCTAGCTTATAGCCCTAGCTTATAGCCCTAGCTTATAGCCCTAGCTTATAGCCCTAGCTTATAGCCCTAGCTTATAGCCCTAGCTTATAGCCCTAGCTTATAGCCCTAGCTTATAGCCCTAGCTTATAGCCCTAGCTTATAGCCCTAGCCTAGCTTATAGCCCTAGCTTATAGCCCTAGCTTATAGCCCTAGCTTATAGCCCTAGCTTATAGCCCTAGCTTATAGCCCTAGCTTATAGCCCTAGCTTATAGCCCTAGCTTATAGCCCTAGCTTATAGCCCTAGCTTATAGCCCTATACTTACAGTGGGGGATCTAGGATTGGTGAAAGGGGAAAATGTGGTGTGTGCTCATTCACCAAAGGTTTTACTGACCATGCCCACTTTATGGCATAGTGAGGATGTTCTGTGTGTGTGTTTTGGAGGGTGATAGTGAAATAATTCAGGAATAATACTCATATAAAAAGATTATAATGATAGTTAGCAAAGTGTGATAGATGCTAGGTGTGAAAATTGAAATACATTACATTGTTCAGTAACCATTAACTATTCTGCCAACAGAAAAGGCAACTACATCCTTCTTAAATTTAATAACCAATTCTTTCATTTTTGTAGAATTCTGTAGTTTTTAGTCTTTTTGAAGTCATTGTAGAACGATATGATGTTTTTCCAGCTAAAACTTCTTTCACATTCACAAGATGTTCACATTCACAAGATGTGATAGGGACAGTTTTTAGTAATATTTTGGGCATTTTCAAAAAAAAAGTATATAAGTCACAAAGTAATATTTACTAAAAATTCATGAAAAATGTCCATTTTGTGCATTAATGAATCACTATATGTAGAGGTGGTACAAGTTATTCGTGTACACCCACTCGTCGATGGGATTTATATCGTTTCTTGTGTAATTTAACCTTATTCTCTAGTTCTTGGCCTGCATTATGACCCTCTAGGTATCCAAACATATATTGACGTGCCTTGCGGGAAAAATTCTTAATATTTTCGACTAATAAGCCTTCAGGTATATTGGTCCTAAGGCAAGGTATTCTGTAGTTAGAGTACGCCCTTGTGTATCTTTTGGCCTGCCCCCAGCACCTTTCTATGGGGTTTAATTCACAATGGAACTTTGGGAGCATGATGCAAGCGTGTCCGTGATCATTCAAAAAATGTTCCAACTTCGTTTTTTCGTTTGCAAAGTCAGGATGACTGGCAATCTCCTTCCTCATGTCCTCTAATCTCATTGACCTGTTATACTTACCTCTCAGTCAGTTCTTGAATACACTGAGTGATATTGAATATCAAATGTTAAACTTTTCCCTGCCACATTGTATCATGCAATCGTGGTTTTTTCCCACCTGGCTTGGCATTCATACGAGAAGCATTAAGGGCATCCTCTGCATAAGCATTGTGACAACTGCTGTTGTCAAGTACCCATGTCATGCCCATCTGCGGGAGGATACTGGACATCAGCAATTTTTACAGCATCTACCATTTGAGAAAGAAACTTAAAATATCTAGAGACAATGGTTTTCCGTGAAAATGGAAAATGGACTGAATACAAGGAATCTACATTCTGAAACTGAATTTGCTGTTCTGAGATTGCCAAAATCAATTAAGGGGGGGCTTCACCCATTTTAACAAAAAAACGTTTGTCCTCTTTGTAATTGCCATAACTTTTTTTCTCTTTCCACTATGCAGATAATTTTGTTATCAAAGTGTTGCTTGTTCCGTCTTCTTTCCAATGGTATCTAAAATGTCTATATAGACACATTTTATTAGAAGGTACAAGTGACAGACCAAGACCCCTACCACTCAAGCGTTTGGCGGACCTAACTCACCACCACTTGAAGATCTTGAGCTCAAATTTGTTTTGTGGTTTCCTGAAACACTTGGCTGTAATTTGAGCGAAACAAATTTGGCCTGCTTAGGACCATTGGTCAGTTGCAATTGACTGGGTGGGTTGAACTCATTAAACCCAAAAGATCATCTCTTCTAATGACCATAACTTGGCAATGCTAATTTTTATAAGAAGTCTGATCCGTTCAAATCACAGAACACACAAAGAGCTTTCAAATGTGACTGGTTACTTACATTGATCATTACAGGGTCTTGTCTGGGAGAACTGTCCAGTGTGACTGGTTACTTACATTGATCATTACAGGGTCTTATTGTGTCTGGGAGACTGTCCAGTGTGACTGGTTACTCACATTGATCATTACAGGGTCTTATTGTGTCTGGGAGGACTGTCCAGTGTCAATGAAATGTTTGGGTTGAAATGGCAAAATGTGTTCTTATTTTTGAAGTTTCTTGATCTGTTCTTGGACTTCCATGCCTCTCTTGATCTGTTTTTGTACTCGACGACTTTCTTAGCTTTCTATGCCTGTTACATGTAGGAAAGGGAAAAAATTATATGATAAAATTTGATATTAGAGATGTATGCATGTAGAACTTCCTACAGCTGAACATGTCCCTCAATGTAGTATAAGAGCGTCTTCGTTTCTTGATCTGTTCTTGGACTTCCATGCCTCTCCTGATCTGTTTTTGTACTCAACTTCTTTAGTTTTCTATGCCTGATTACATGCAAGAAAGAAAAATATATATATGATAAAACTTGATATTAGAGATGTATGCATGTGGAACTTCCCTTTACAGCTGAAGATATCCCTCAATGAAGTAAAAGAGTGTCTTTGTTGTATGTGCATAGTTTTTGATTTTTGTAAAAGAATAGGTGGCAACGCAGTGTTGCAGGCACCTGGTGGATTCTCAAAAAAAAAGTGTGGCTTTGAAAAAAGCCGGTTGTGGAATTCAAATCAAGGGACAAATAAAAATAATAGAATCCACCAAAATAAAGAAAAAAATAATAAGTAGGGAGGGATTAAAAGGCGCCTGGCTCGTACGTCACTCCCTCATCTGCGATACACTCCTCTTCCAGCGACAGGTTTGTCGATCTCAGGGCCTGTCTCCGCCTCCTGCTCGTGGTTTCTGCCTTGAGCATTGCCTTCGAAGCCCTCTTAGCATCCTGAGATGCTAAGAACTTCGAGGTGAAGGCAACTGGAGGGGAACCCAACAACTTCTCCAACATGGGCGAGAGGCCTACAAATCCATGATTGTAGGTGAGAATTGCCAGACCCAATGCAGCCTCCACTGTCACTAGGGAGCAAAATCCCGTCTTGGGACAACGAGACCAAAGGATACCATTGAATGACTCATTCTGGTTTTGTGTGGCGCCATCGATGCACTTCTCCAACAGTTCAGTTTTGGAGAGGTCCTCAAACACTGACTTCACATACGGAGCCAGGTCAACCGGGATGGTTGGTCGTTTGTGTGGCAGTGGTAGCTGCTCCTTAGCAACAGCCTTGTTGAACGTGCACCAAGAGTATTCTCCAGTGGGACAATAGGAGTGATCGTGGCAGTCGTCGGTGGCAGTGCTGTGGTAGAATACAGCCCAGATGGCCTTACGCATTCCTACCACATTGTGGGAGTTCTCACGGATAGCTCCGCCATAATACCTCTGAAGATTGTCGATGGTACAATCTGTCAGACGATTCTTCCCACCCCACCGCAAGTTGAGCACACGGCCCGTGTCGTCCTTGAAGGTCCTCTTCTTGAGGTCTCGCAACCTCTTTCCGAGTCGCTTCTGGACATGGCCCACACACTCCAACTTCTGAAATTGTCAAAAACACAATAATAAATAAACAAATATGAAATCACCTCAAATTTAATTTTGTAAATTACCTCAATCACGACATCACTCCCATAGGGTTGCTCGCAGTTCACCCGCGCCACTGACTTGGCATCCCCGTCACAGATTACTCTGGTGTATCTCAACTTGAGACGTTCAACTGAGCGAGAAAAGAGCCTGGATGTGCCCTCGGCCTCCATCGCTGGAGACGAGCCAGAGAAGTTGGAGTTGCAGGAGTCCTTGTGTGCCACGTACCAGTCAAGAAACTCCTGCTCACCCATTGTTCTCTCTTTCTGCTTGCAGAGACTGCATCTCTTGCTCAGTACCACTGCATCAAGGACCTGGCCGGATTCCCACGACATCACTACTACAACACCATATGTAGCAGTGAAGCCTCTCTTCGACCAGGTGCCGTCACATGTCACAGTCACGTCAATAACATCCTTTGGCTCGGTGCCCTGCAACAAGTGGAGTTGGGTAGAGACGGTCTGCCGGCTATCCATGCTGGATTGCTCTACCGTCTCCTGGAAAGAGTTGTTGAGGCCAGAGAAGGGTGCACTGGCTAATGGGGGAGGCAAGCCCAAAAAGCCCGAGATGGTCTCCAGCCCAGCACGCCCTCTGCCACACATCCTCCCTGCTACGAGAAACCTCGAGTTGAAAGCGTTCGAATGCTTGGAAGGGTCGCAAAAAACATCATCACTGCCTGCACACAACGAATTGGTACAGGACAGAGAGAGCTTAGTGCACAGACCCCTCCTCAACTTCAGGTCTTCTCTAACAGTCATAGGAGAACCACAGACATTGCAGCTAGCACGTCGTGAGACAGATGCTAGGAGACTCTGCAAGTCAATCAGCCGTAGTCCTTTCATCTCACACGGAGAATCAGAACTACAGGCTTCATGAGCGCTGGGTTTACTGGAGGATGATGGCCGAGCTAATGCTAGTTTCTTCCCAGTAGCTGTCACCAGCGAAGCTGGAACAGCTACTGGAGAAGATGCCTCACCTCTTTCCGAGACCGCTCGACAGAATCCAGAGCGCTTTTTGTTCCGGGAATGACGCTGCTTTCGGTACAAAGACATAACTACTTTGGACCAAAAACTGAAAACGAGGCGACTGGAAATCCCGCGTGCGCACCAGAATTACATATCCAGGGCCTCTGTGCAAATGGCAGGAAATGACTCGGCAAGAAATTTGGGTATTTATCAGTTGAGAGATGAGCTTCCAGGTATAAGCGGTAGCCATTTTATGGCGCCGAAAAACTTACCTTTCCCGTAAGCCTTCTCTGTGCGCGTCTCTTCCAATTTTGAATCGAGATAATGAAATTGCATGGACAAATAGCCCCATAACTTTGAAATGGATGCTCCAATGCCTATAAAACTTTGGAAATGGCTAGTAGATGCTTACAACAACATTTATAAATGACAAAAAAAAAGGGAAAAAAAGGGGGGTGAAGCCCCCCCTTAAGCCCGGCATTACCGCGCCACCGCGCCAGAGGTTGATGAAGGCTTGAAGGCTTCTTACCCCCTGTTTTTGCACAGCCGGTGGTGACGGAGGACCACTGAGGTTGTTGTGCTCGGCCCCACGTTGTTATCCCCAAGTTCCCTTGAGTCGCTTAAGCGTTCATAGCGACGTTGCGTTCACCGCAGGGAGTAACTGACCCTTAAGAGAGTCATAGTTACTCCCGCCGTTTACCCGCGCCTGGTTGAATTTCTTCACTTTGACATTCAGAGCACTGGGCAGAAATCACATTGCGTCAACACCGCTCACCAGCCATCGCAATGCTTTGTTTTAATTAAACAGTCGGATTCCCCTTGTCCGTTCCAGTTCTAAGTTGGCTGTTAATCGTCTGCCGAGAGACCTCCCCACGAGAGGGAGGCCAAGCTGTGGCCATCCACGGGCGGACGCTCCACAGTCCGGCTTCGACCGACGCGGAAGCGCCGAGCCTCCACCAGCCTCCACCAGCCCGCTTCGCGTCCTCCCGCTTCCGACCACAGCCCGACAGACCCAGCCCTTAGAGCCAATCCTTTTACCGAAGTTACGGATCCGAAGTTACGGATCCGTTGCATGTTTTTAGTGGATCTATACTTTGCTTGAGCAATAATAAGTTCACCATCAGTGAGGCGTAAGTATCCATTGACTTCATCCACAAAGTCTGAAACCATGATACCAGTGCCCTTGCTTTTTGGCCTGATAACATTCATATCCTTACTGCCCCACTGACGTCTAAAAATGGACTCATCATGAAAAATTACAATTGATTTCTCCAACTTTTCACCCGACAAACATTCAAGATCTTCTGGAAGGGTCTGAGCAGCCTCAAGAATAGGTGCATTTTCTTTATTTAAAAATCCAACACCAACCATCTTACGAAGGAACTTTTTCCTAGCTTCATTGATTCTGCTCAAAAGATAGGTCTCTCTCTGTGTTCTTTCGTGATACTACAGTTCCATAGTTTCTGCACACTTCACTGTATCGACATGATATATAGCTCAAAAGAGAGGTCTCTCTGTGTGCTCTCGCTTGATAATAAAGATCCATAGATTCTGCACACTTCAGTGTATGAATAAAAATACATATGTATACATACATTATGTGTGTCCACTATTAGTGTAGGAATACAAATAGATATGTATGCATTATGTGTGTCCACTATTAGTGTAGGAATATAAATACATATGTATGCATTATGTGTGTCCACTATTAGTGTAGGAATAAAAATACATATGTATGCATTATGTGTCTTATAAGGCAGCATTAGCTTCCTCGAGTGAATTTCATTTATGGTAAAATGATAAATCTTCTGCAAGGAAAAAAAGTGTACAGATGGAAGAGATTAGAGAGAGATGGAAGAAAGAAATTAGAGAGAGAGAAAGATGGAAGAGAAAGATTAGGTTCATATAGCGACACCAAGTAATGTAATATTAGTTTCCGGGCTCACTTCGTTGCCAGCTTCACTATCGGGGGGGGGGGGGGGAGTGTGCCCATTCTTTTTGTCACTGGGTGAATGATGATCTCCTCCCCAATGAGGCACTAGATCCTGGATATCTTTGCAGGATTAGTATTGAGCTGGCTCGCAAGGGCTACACCATCTTGAGTTTCATATTCTTGATCATAAAAAGGGTGTCTACATGGTCATGAACGTAGATGTAATCGAGTACAGTCATATTGGGTCGACCCTTTACAAAAGCGTTCTCCTGAACATATTTGTGTGCACATCGATTTAGCTCCTCATTGTGCCACAGCTAGATACCATGGAAAAATAATATATTCAAAATAATAATAGTTGGTGACGTGCCAGTGGGGAGCAGCACATCGTTCAAAAACAGCACCCACTGACACGCCACATTATATGCACATTACAACGGTTCATATTTCAGAAGCCCAGGTCCTTCAACCATCTCTTTATAGCCACTTGATGGTCTCCATAGAGGACACGGACACCTTGTCGCTGATACTTTCCCTGCAAAGAGTCTTTTGAAAGCTAATACCATTAGTTAGAAATGTACCTCTCCATTCACGAATTGTGCGGTCAGACCTCCCAATAATTTCACCAATGAGTTTAGCTGCATTGGTTGATAATAATTATGTTCATACGATGAACCAAAAGATGATGAAGAAGTAGTGACAGTGACATTATGTCATCACGGTGCAGAGATTCAACCCATTCACATGAAAGCTGATGAATAGCTGCCTCTTCATCCAAATCTTCTGTGGAGGGATTGTAAGTAGAATCTTCATCAGACTGAATTCATCCTGGATTGAATCCTACAAACAAACAATAAAATATCATTAGGCATAGGTATAGGGTGTGTGTCCAAGTCTAATACATACCAATCGATGGTTTATTCTTGTTTCCATCGTTGTCTCCATCTCCCCGTCCTACTGCATTCGTATTCACTGAAAGTGGGGATGACATTTTCCTTACCTAGTACAGATGCAGGTGTTGCACTCTCATTCTCCAAGAATCTTTGCTGTTTTAGAGCCCTAGCACATGCCAATGGAGACTTTCTCTTCCTGGGTGGCATGGTAAAAGAACCCAATAATCACCATAAATGTAAACAATTAGTAATCACCATACATATAAACAATATGAAATCATCTGGATCACAATATCACTGCCATAAGGATGCTCGTTATTGAGCCTAGAGATTGACCTGGCATCCCCATCACAGATTACAACCGTGTACCGCAGCTTGTTCCTCTCCACTGACCTCGCCCAAAGAATTGAGGCACCTTCCGCTTCCATAGCTGGAGAAGAACCACTGAAGTTAGAATTGCAGGAGTCCTGGTGCTTGTCCATCCAATCCAGGAACTCCTGTGACTCGTTGCCCATTGTACGCTGATTTTCTTTGCAAACCTTGCAGGATTTTCTCAGGACCGTCGTGTCTAGTACCTGGCCTGTCTCCCACGATGGCACTGCTACCACACCGTAGGCTGCCACAAATCCACGTCGGGACCAGGTACCATCACATGTGACTGTTACATCAACAACAACATCTGGATCGGCACTCTGTGCAGAAGCAGACCTACAGCTCTCCACGCCCACTTCGTGTGCGATTTGCTGGAGCCTGCTGTTGTGTTCGGAATAACACTTGGGGAATACTGGAGGAGGCAAGCCCATTATCTATCCCCACAGATAGTCTCCAGCCCTGCACTCCCTCTACCACACATTCTCCCTGCCAGAATCTCCCTGCCATAATAAACCTAGAATTTAAGGGGAGACGGTTGTATTTTTTAAACTTTTTTAATTTTTTACTTGTAGTTACATGTACAACTTTAGAGCTCTGTAGATTCTGCAAACTTCATGGTATGGACTTGATATATAGCTAAAAAGATAGGTCTCTCTGTGTGCTCTCTTTTGATACTAAAATATGTTTCATAGGATAACTATAGGCAAGGTACTAGACCCTAAAGTGGAGGGACCTCAAAAACCTGCATCCCAAAGTCCCCATCCACAATAACTCCAGATTGCTAAGTGCAAAAAACGGATTGGTGCAGGAGATAGTAAGCTTAGTACATAGACCAGACCCTCCGATTCGTCAGGTTTTCCCTAACAGTAGGCCAAGCCAGATCCACAGACATTGCAACTAGCCTGGCATGATCTGATGTTCTGTCCCGTCTTTTTGCAGTTGCTGCATACCCTGCACATCAACCAGTGGTTGTGCATTACAAACAAATTAAAAACCAACTGCGTCTTTTGGTATGTGGTAGCCATCCTGACCCTGAGCGTTCTTGCTGTCTGGCCGACATATCTGCCTCTGCTGGGGCACAGCTGACATTGCAGTAGATAAATCACTCGTCTGCTTCCACAGTTTGTATTGGGGGGTAGCTGGAATGGTCTGCCTTCTCCCGACCTTCTCCCGAAAAGATTGTTTCTTTTTTTGAAATCATTGCGCACGTGCGGCACAGAGCTACAGATAATGCCTCATCCTCAACTTCAGGTGTAGCACAACGACTGCTCGGCCTAGGAACCAATGGTTCTGGACAAGTCATGTCTTTTGACTCATCGGGGCAGAATTGTCTGATCTGGTCAAACAAATACCATTCTCGTTGTGTTGAAAGGCCTTTTGGTACAACAACATTAGGCAGGTCATAACCTCATAACCTTGTTGCCAGTGGCCCTTCAAGAGAACAATCCTGATTTCATCCGTATCAGCCTGCACCTTGACTGTGACTGCACCTGGATCAGCTGCGTCAAACATAAAACGATGGAAACGCTTAATCCCTAAAAGCTTCCTCACATGTGGAGCGAAGAAATCTGTCCAGTTGTGAGTTGGCACTTTAGTTGAACCATCTTCATTGCAAACTAGTTGTGCACTGGGCTGAGGAGTTCACAACTTTGCTATGTCATTGATGTTGCCCACCTTGGATCTCCTGAATAGCCTCTTAAAAAGGCCAAAGCGCCAGTGTATGCCCAACTACCAGAAAAGATAAACGTATCTTTGTGTGCTGTCCTGTCAGGACCCGCCATAAGAGGTACTGCATCATGCAACTGTTTTTATTTTGGCCAGTGCAGTTGTCGCAGTGCATAAAAACTTCCTTCTCTCCCATCCCATGGTTGGTAAAGAAGTAGTGCAGTTGACTGACAACAGAATTAGCACCCTTGCCGCAATCTCCAGCCTCATCAGTCAAGAAATTGACTTGCCGAGGAAGTGCTTCGCAATGAACACCAAAAATACTGCATTTCCTCGGCGTAAGAAAGTAGATTGGCCCTGGTTGCAGTGGATCCGATGGGAAGTGAATCTGCTGGGCATAATCGAATGAATAATGGTCACGAATGGGTTGTGAATTCGGAGGAGATGAGAGGAGAGAGTCGGACACGCAGCCAACAGTAAAATATGATAGGACATCATCTCTGCATCGGTCGTACACAGACTTGTACAGGGATCACTCCAATTTTACAACCCGGAGGTGTTCCAGTGCATCTGCATATGCCTTAGATTTGACTGCATCAGCGTTATTGCTAGTCCTCAAAATGGCAGTGCTGTTTTTCTGGCACTGCCAACACAAATCAGTCATTGGTTTCATTACAACCACGGAAGGAAGCAATGACCTCCAAAGTCGACAGAAGGTGGTGTAGGCCACACTTTTTATGGCAGATTCCAGGAGCTCAGCAGCACTCTGATATTTTCAGCGTTTACTCATACTTGGAAGGTAAGAGTTTGATGTCAGATCTGCTGTATCCGGGAATTCTACCTGGGAGAAGCTGGTCAGCAAAGTTAAGCAGAAATGCTACAACATTTTGAACCGAATCCAAACTCAAAGTATGTTGCGGCAACTCTGGTAGTTGCCATGCACACGTGGTGCAATTCCATTTTCCCTGAGACTTAGCGAGATTCTTGAGACGTTTCTCACCTATGCCATGAAAGAAACGAAAGGTTGTTGCACAAATAACTTGTCCTTGGTGGCAATAACCTGTGTGTGTGTTCTCTCCCTAGGAGTGGGACTCCCATTATCTGTGGTAACATCACTACAACTGTTAGACAAAGCTAAAAGTTGCCCAAGAATGAGCAGGTCTAGTTCATTTTACTGCAGCTCAAAACATGACGATCGAGTTTACTAGGGATTCGCATGTAAAATGTGTTCTCTTTGTAATTTCTTGATCTGTTCTTGTAGTTTCTTGTACTTCCCATGCCCTGAAAATCATAAATAACATCCACCTCAAAATAAAATAAGTAAAAAACCACCTGCTTCATAAGCAACGCCTTCAAGAGCTACTTGTGCCTCCTCCGACTCCTCACACACAGATCTGAGCGACTTCCTCCGTCCCCGGGCTTTTTCCTCAGCCTTTTGTCTAGCCTTACGTCTTCCTCCGAACATCCTGGAAACTCAGGAAATCCGTGATTAAACGTGACGACAGCTAATGCCGTGGAGTGGAATTGGCTGTTTGATTAGCTCTTGTAGGGTGTCGGCAGGTACATCTGACTGACTGAGCAAGGTTGAAGTAATCAACACAAATAGACTTGATAATTATTTATGCTAATATATATATGGTCAATTTTGTGGAGCCCCTCCCTTCAAATCCCTGCCCCACCTGTAAACTGTGAAACCACAATCAAGACTCTGTAGCGTGCCCTAATTGGTGTTGACACCTCCCATTTACATACATTCCCTCTAGTTTACATACCACTATGCTACAGCAACCGTCACCAGGGAACAGAAGCCAGTCGTGCAGTGCCTCTTCGAGCGACATACGCACCCTGGAAGACTAGTGCATGCACCCTGGTTACGCATCCTGGTTACACTCCAGTAGGGGAAAGCACTATAGGAATTTCAGATGCTTGCTGATGAATCTTAGGACACCGAGACCAGATGATGCTATTAAAACTCGTTTTGGTTCTGAGTTGCGCCCAAAACAAACAAATCCCTTTTCAAGAGGGCATCAAAAACTGGCTTGATGTATGGTCCTAAGTCAGAGGGTACGATGGGCTTGTGTTGGGCAGGTGAAGTGTTATTAAAAATTGCCTTCTGATACTTGCACCAGGAATCGTGGCCAGGAGGACAGAAGTCATGGTTGCTGCTGTGATCGTCGGAGATGCAAGTGGTGAAACACTGCCCAAATTGCATTGTACATGCCATCCACGTCACCCGGGAAGTTCCGAATAGCTCCACCGTAGTACACCTGAAGTGTATCAATTCTGGCATCGGTCAAACGCCCCCCCCCCCAAACACTTCAAGTTCAACACCCGGCTGTCGCCATCCTTGACCACTTTCAGGTCATGGAGCCTCTTCCCGAGCCGCTTTTGGACGTGTCCCACACACCCATCTTCTGAAAGTGCCAAAAACACCAAAAAATAAATATGTAATCATAAAAATCATCATAAATATTGTAATTACCTGGATCTCAATGCCACTCCCATACGGTTTCTCATCATTCAGCCGCTCTGGTTTGAACCGGCAAAGTGGTTATCCTTCTTTACAACGACTGTACCGATAAGATGATGGATCAGAACTTGGCTTCATCATTCATCATTAGTAGTTTGTATTTGTGATCATTACAAAGCTTCTGAATTGTCAACATTTGACTCGAATAGCTTACCAAAGTACTAAAAACACAAGAAGAAAAAGGGAAAATGTTTACTTTTTTAATTAGAGAGTGGAAAAAAAGCATAAAAAACCGCGGAAAAGAGAGAAAAGAGACATAAATACAATAGCGCATCCATTAACAAATAAACAAAACAAAAAATGGTAAATCAATCGGATATAATCTGCATGTTTCGGTCAAACTTGGTGTATATTTTCCTACAGCATAAGATAAGTGGGATTTGAATAATCAGTAGTACAAAAATATCAGCCTTTTAGCAGTCCAACACCTGCACTTACACCCCATTGACGATGTTTACTTGGCCGCCTGGCAGCACCCGTACATTATTTTTATGGTTCTTCATATGCCTCTCGTACGTCACCGCAACCGAGCTCTCGTGTTGGCAAATCTGCACTTTCAACAAAGCCAGGTATATCATGACAGCCACGCGTAGCTATGCATAAATATAGAAGCAAAATATATATATATCTATATCTCATTCTAGTGTAAAATGTAAATGTGTTTTATGGATTAATAACAAAATTCATTTTCCACCCGCGCGCTTGACCACGTACCACGTAATAGCCAAGAGGTTCAAAACCCGCCAGTCTTGTACGAGGGTCCTTCTGCATCCAGGTGTCCTTCCTCACACGACAACTCCGTCATATGAAGGTGCTGCCTGTGAACCTTCATGGATTCCAAGGCCGTCCGCTCTGCCTTCCTTACTCTCAAAAGATCGGAATCCTCTAAGAAATCCTCTAAGAACTTGGCAAGAAATGGACCAACCGAAGAACCCACGAAGGATTCATAGAGAGAGGCAACACTCTTCATCCCGTGGTTGAACGTGATGACGGCCAAGAAAGCGGAGGTCATCACAGACGGCAAGTGCACAAATTCTGTTTTCGGGCAACGCTTCCAGATTGTTGAGTTGAAGGACTCATTCTGGTTCTGCGTTGCACCCAGCAGACACTTCTGGAGAAGTTCCTTGTCACAGAGCCGTGTGAAGACAGATTTCACAAACTCAGCAAGTTGCTCAGGAATTGTGTGTGTGTGTGCTTGGGTACTGGCTGGCCTCTAGCAACATCACGGTTGTGCTTGCACCAGGACTCCTCACCATCTGGACAGTACTGGTGGTTTGGGTTGCTATCGGTTGAAGATATTGTCAGCAAAGTAGAATATGTTTTGTTCTAATACTATTCTCATGCAAGTGGTCAGGCATTCCCCCGGCACCCTGACCCAAGTTGGGCCCAGGTGTCTGAGGTAGAACCTTGTGACCTGTGCTATTCCTTCTCCCTGGGGGATGTTGGTGTATAGTGCCTTCACGTCGATCACAGCCAGGATGGCATGCCTTGGCACTTGTACCCCCCCCGAGTTTGTTTAGGAAGTGCCCTGAGTCTTTTAGGTGGCTGGCCACCAGGTCGACTGCCGGCCTGAGGACAAAGTCCAGCCAGCCAGACAGTCCCTCGGTGGGGCCTGAGCACCCTGAGCAGATTGGTCTGATTTGCATGGGGGGTTTGTGGGCTTTTTTGAGAAAATACATTCGCTGCGTTCTCACTTTTCCCTCCCCCATGGTCAGATCCCTCATGGTGTCCTGGTGGCTCCTTCTTCAGTGCTGTTTTACAGGTGCTTTACAAGTGCAACATGTGCTTAGGAGGGGGATGAGGTGCGGTGTATATGTCATGAGGGTGCTGTGATGTATGTGGTGTTTAATTAATGCCTGTTAGAGTAATTGCAGAGGAATGGTAGAACACTGCCCAACAAGCGGCCGTCATCGCTGCAAGGTTCCCCGGGTTGGCTCTTTATGTGTTTCCCGTAATATTGCTGCGGGCGCTTTATTTCTGCCTCGGTGATACCTTTGGCACCAGTCCACGGGAGCTGCTTCCGAACCATCACTGGTTCTACAGAGGCGGCTGGGGCAACAGTCGACCCCCTGCCACGTTTTTTGGCTCTCCCCTTCCCCTCAGCTCCTGCGGCAGCAGGCTTAGCAGCATGGGTGGCTTTTTGGTCCACCACATAGCCAAGCACAGGGGTATTTCGCAGCTCAAGCAAGGCCTTGCCCATACGCTTTTGGACATGCCCTACGCATTCATGCTTGACAATGGCAACTCCATCTCACCGTATATTTGCTTTTCATTGAGCAACTTTAAGTCGCCATCGGAAATGATCTGAGGAGAAAGAAACAACATAACAGTGAAATCAGGTGTAAAGTTATGCATTCCCACCGTTGTGTAACGAAGTTTTAGTTTTTCTTCCGACCGTTGCCAAATCCTCAGTGCACCGCACCTTCAGGCTCCAGCATGGGCGAGGATCCATCATAGTTCATATTGCACTTATCCCCGCACCCGTCCCACCAGAGCCTGCATGAATATATATATATATAAATGTGTATTATACATGTTTTGTGTGTGCATGTATGTATGAACCTGAATTCATCCGATGCTTTGTCTAGTCCATCATGAGCATGAGCTGAGCACTCTGGACAACCCTTGCTGAGGACTGCAATGTCAAGCACCTGTCCAGTCTCCCAAGACAGTACTGCTGCAACACCATATGCCGCTGTGTGACCCCGCTTGGACCATGTTCCATCACAGGTGACGGTGATGTCAATGACCTCCTCCTCGGAGACCCCTCTCAGCCTATGAAGGTGTGCAGAAGCACAAGCGAAACAGGCCCCGGCTTTTATTTCTGTTAGCCTAGCCAGCTCCCGATTGTGTTTTGAGAATGCTGGTGCACTAAGTGATGGAGGCAATTCCACCACTCGACAGGATGTATCCAGACCTTTGCTCCCCATACCAACAACCGGGTGGCAAGAACAGTCTCACTTTTCGAGGACTGTGGATCTGGAAAAAACGCTCTGGATGTTACACTTAGGGTTAGCGCACATCAAGAACATCTTCGTCACCACGTACCCAAGTCTTCCCTTACCTCCATTGGAGAATAGCAGTCAGCACACACAATGAGTATATACAGATAAGTGATTATATAGAATATACAGATAATGCAAAAATGCACTCCATAAATCAACTCCCCCCCCCAAAAAAAACGGAAAGAAGGGGGAAAAAAGTTGGAGGGAAAAAAGAAGTCTTCACTGAAGCCTGCAATTCCTGACAGTCTATAATTCTGGAGCCTTGCATTTCTGCACGAGTTTCAGAAGGAAGGCTACCAAGAATGTCAGTCTACCTTAATCAGCCACAGGTCTCTCTTCTTCACAACATTGGTTGTCAATTTCACGATCAATTGCTTCAAGATCACCATTCCTTGCCAGGCAGGTCGATTGATTTCCAAGACAAGAAACACTGACATCAATTAAAATGCGTGGTTCATAATTCTGTTGAGTTGAAAGTTCGATTTCAGCACCCGTTGAAGGCGAGTTGTCGCGGATATTGTGAACGGCTTGAAGCCACGCAATGCGATGAATGTTGTCACAAATGCGCTGCAGTGCAACATTGAAACAGCCTTTAGGCCTAATTCTATCAACTGCCCCTAGCCTGGTTTCAGAATTTTCTTGAGCAGGGAGCGAGGATGAGGGGTGAAATGTCGGGGGGGGAAGCCCGAAATTATTCTCTTTTACACAAAAGGCCACAACACTAGAAAAAGATGGAGGCCCCAGAAATGAGTGATGCTCCTCCCTGTGTAGAAATCCTGATCAGATTACATGCTAATAATAATTCTTATTTATGATGTTGCTGTTCTCTTTCAGATATGATGAACGTATAGATCGCGTGGAAACTCGCATAGCGGCTCGGCTGAGGGACCAGCTCGGTACAGCCAAGAATGCCAACGAGATGTTCCGTATTTTCTCACGGTACAACGCCTTGTTTGTGCGTGCCCACATACGGGGGGCCATCAGGGAATACCAGACACAACTGATACAGAGAGTCAAGGACGATATCGAGTCTCTGCACAATAAGTTCAAGGTCAGGAGAAGTAGATGTGAAGTAGGAACGTCTGTCTGTGTGTATGTATGAATGTCAGATACAGACAAAACTTCACCTATGGAACTAGGTGCATGGTTTCTAGATGCATGCGTGGATGGTTTATAGATGCATGCGATGGTTTATAGATGCATGCGATGGTTTATAGATGCATGCGATGGTTTATAGATGCATGCGTGGATGGTTTATAGATGTATGCGTGATGGTTTATAGATGCATGCGTGGATGGTTTATAGATGCATGCGATGGTTTATAGATGCATGCGATGGTTTATAGATGCATGCGATGGTTTATAGATGCATGCGTGGATGGTTTATAGATGTATGCGTGATGGTTTATAGATGCATGCGTGGATGGTTTATAGATGCATGCGTGGATGGTTTATGGATGCATGCGTGGATGGTTTATAGATGCATGCGTGGATGGTTTATAGATGCATGCGTGGATGGTTTATAGATGCATACGTGGATGGTTTATGGATGCATGCGTGGTGTGGACATTGTGTTTGTGGTTGTCTCTGTGTTCTAGTGTGCACATCTGGAGTGGGAGTGGATATTGGATGGTTTATGGATGCATGCGTGGATGGTTTATAGATGCATGTGTGGATGGTTTATAGATGCATGCATGGATGGTTTATAGATGCATGTGTGGATGGTTTATAGATGCATGCATGGATGGTTTATAGATGCATGCGTGGATGGTTTATAGATGCATGCGTGGATGGTTTATAGATGCATGCATGGATGGTTTATAGATGCATGCATGGGTGGTTTATAGATGCATGCATGGATGGTTTATAGATGCATGCATGGATGGTTTATAGATGCATGCGTGGATGGTTTATAGATGCATGCGTGGATGGTTTATAGATGCATGCGTGGATGGTTTATAGATACATGCGTGGATGGTTTATAGATGCTTGCGTGGATGGTTTATAGATGCATGCGTGGATGGTTTATAGATGCATGTGTGGATGGTTTATAGATGCATGCATGGATGGTTTATAGATGCATGTGTGGATGGTTTATAGATGCATGTGTGGATGGTTTATAGATGCATGCATGGATGGTTTATAGATGCATGCATGGATGGTTTATAGATGCATGCATGGATGGTTTATAGATGCATGCATGGATGGTTTATAGATGCATGCGTGGATGGTTTATAGATGCATGCGTGGATGGTTTATAGATGCATGCGTGGATGGTTTATAGATGCTTGCGTGGATGGTTTATAGATGCATGCGTGGATGGTTTATAGATGCATGCGTGGATGGTTTATAGATGCATGCGTGGATGGTTTATAGATGCATGCGTGGATGGTTTATAGATGCATGCATGGATGGTTTATAGATGCATGTGTGGATGGTTTATAGATGCATGTGTGGATGGTTTATAGATGCATGCATGGATGGTTTATAGATGCATGCATGGATGGTTTATAGATGCATGCATGGATGGTTTATAGATGCATGCATGGATGGTTTATAGATGCATGTGTGGATGGTTTATAGATGCATGCGTGGATGGTTTATAGATGCATGCGTGGATGGTTTATAGATGCATGCGTGGATGGTTTATAGATGCTTGCGTGGATGGTTTATAGATGCATGCGTGGATGGTTTATAGATGCATGCGTGGATGGTTTATAGATGCATGCGTGGATGGTTTATAGATGCATGTGTGGATGGTTTATAGATGCATGCATGGATGGTTTATAGATGCATGTGTGGATGGTTTATAGATGCATGTGTGGATGGTTTATAGATGCATGCATGGATGGTTTATAGATGCATGCATGGATGGTTTATAGATGCATGCATGGATGGTTTATAGATGCATGCATGGATGGTTTATAGATGCATGTGTGGATGGTTTATAGATGCATGCGTGGATGGTTTATAGATGCATGCGTGGATGGTTTATAGATGCTTGCGTGGATGGTTTATAGATGAATGCGTGGATGGTTTATAGATGCATGCGTGGATGGTTTATAGATGCATGCGTGGATGGTTTATAGATGCATGCGTGGATGGTTTATAGATGCATGCGTGGATGGTTTATAGATGCATGCATGGATGGTTTATAGATGCATGCGTGGATGGTTTATAGATGCATGCGTGGATGGTTTATAGATGCATGCGTGGATGGTTTATAGATGCATGCGTGGATGGTTTATAGATGCATGCGTGGATGGTTTATAGATGCATGCGTGGATGGTTTATAGATGCATGCGTGGATGGTTTATAGATGCATGCGTGGATGGTTTATAGATGCATGCGTGGATGGTTTATAGATGCATGCGTGGATGGTTTATAGATGCATGCGTGGATGGTTTATAGATGCATGCGTGGATGGTTTATAGATGCATGCGTGGATGGTTTATAGATGCATGCGTGGATGGTTTATAGATGCATGCGTGGATGGTTTATAGATGCATGCGTGGATGGTTTATAGATGCATGCGTGGATGGTTTATAGATGCATGCATGGATGGTTTATAGATGCATGCGTGGATGGTTTATAGATGCATGCGTGGATGGTTTATAGATGCATGCGTGGATGGTTTATAGATGCATGCGTGGATGGTTTATAGATGCATGCGTGGATGGTTTATAGATGCATGCGTGGATGGTTTATAGATGCATGCAATGGATGGTTTATAGATGCATGCATGGATGGTTTATAGATGCATGCATGGATGGTTTATAGATGCATGCACAGTTGCACAGTTGGTTTTGTAAAGATTTGGTCAATATTCTTACTTGACCATCATGTGCCATGGCACTTGGCATTGTCAGCCATTTTGTTTATCAGGGGTTACCTAGCGATCCTCGTCATGGTCACTGGCCAGCTGAGAACACATGCTCAAATGTTGACCAAGTGTTGTGGACAATACTGTCCTGTTTATATGATGTAGTATGCACCCGACAGCATGTTGTAGACCTGCACTGTTGCTCTGTTTACCACGACACCTTCTGGGGTTGTATGCCACAAACTCATGAATTTTTCATGGTATTTGTAGGACTTCGTAACTTCCTTGCTTACCTGGCAAAAGTGATTTGATCCCAATTTGTAAATACTTGTTATATGTGACAGGATCTGAGAAAAGGGCCCTTATCTGGCGAAAGCTCGTTTTGTGCTAGGAGTAAAAATAGCTACTAGGTAATTAATCATAAAATTTTACTTTTTAGCGTCAGTGGCATCTTGGGTCTTTCTTCTAACTTCCTACAAACTTTCAAGGCCTGGAGGCGCTTCTTTCTAGGCAAGCGCGCAGTTAGAAAAAGCTTACTGAAAGCTCTTTATTGCGTCTATATACCGCCACGGAATAGTATACTAGCGCAGGGGGAATTCCCCCGTGGTTACCATGCAAACCCCAAAGTAAACACGGCTCCTTTGAAGCTGTGAATGCTCTTTTTGCACTTGGTTGTGAAGATCAGCAATCTCTCTTGGAGGTCTTAGAGGACTATTTTTGTGCTCCTGGAGGAGATAGCTTGAGTGATGAAGAAAATGACAGTGACAATGAAGAAGGTAATGACAGTAACCTATTTACAGGTTCAAATAAGTATAACAATAACAGTATAATAGGACTAGATGCAAAACAATAGAGTGCATGTATGTGTGTGTATGTGTGTGCACTTCCATTATACAGGAGAATTGAACATAGAACAGGATGAGCTTGAAGAGGATTCGATCGTGGAGAGTGACAGAGAAGAGGATATCAATCATGATGGCCTTGTGGGGCTGGAGCTCTTAATCGATTGCCTTCTTTGTCCTCAACCAGGTTATGACATGCCTAATGTTGTGGTTCCAAAAGGCCTTTCAACAGAACGAGAATGGTATTTGTTTGACCAGATCAGACAATTCTGCCCCGATGAGTCAAAAGACATTACTTGTCCAGAACCTTTGGTTCGTAGGCCAAGCAGTCGTGGTGCTACACCTGAAGTTGAGGATGAGGCATTATCTGTACCACATACCAAAAGACGCAGGGTATGCAGCAACTGCAAAAAGACAGGACATAACAACAGGTCATGCCGAACCAAGCAATAAACTTGTAGTGCGTGTAGGTATTACTTTTTATCACTTCATACTGTTCTTATAATAGTGCATGCAATGTTTACCCCAATAAGATTGTCGAGTACACATGATTTGTAAAACATTTCAAAACCTATCATCCACTCTCCATTCTTATACCTGGTTAGGGGGGGCTAGTGTATAGCTACTGCTTAAAAAATAAAATAAAAATAATACAGCTTTATAGTTAGCAATAGGTGCATGCAGCTCTAAAAACCAGCTTTAGGTCTGATTCAGCTCCAGCATAATCACGATAGAGTTCAGCTCCAGCATAATCACGATAGAGTTCAGCTCCAGTGCTATCATAATAGAGCTAGCTATGTGCACAGAGAAATGGACCACACCCTCACATGCACAATAGATTTGCAACAAAACAGATACACTGAGTAATACTCTACATTCATGGCTTAGTCCCAACCTAGCGCCAAAGAAAATAACCATAGCTAAAGCTATGTAAAGAAGGAAACAAGAAAACTAGTAGTTTAGCTAGCAAAACATTTTAACACCTTTTAAAAGATAATTTTTAGGCTAACATACCTTCTGTAAAACACTCCAGTGGTTCCTTCTCTTGTTCTTTAGCTGTAAGTCAAGCCAGAATGCCAAAGGGCTGCCTCAGTTAGTTACGTGTGACTGACAGAACTGAGAGCCTGTGCGTATCGCCATGCGGAGAGAAATTAATTAAATTATGACGTCACTGGTGCGTGACACGGAGTTTCACGTGAGAATTCCCCCAAAAATTGCGCATGACTTTGGAAACGTTTTTTCTCATTTCGGGTGTGGGGGAGGAAATGGAATGAAAAGGTCTATAACATTAAAACGGCTCCAGATCAAGGTATGGTTCAAGTTCCATTCTGCTTAGCTTTTTTGGAACTTTAACCCCATACCAATAATGGGGGAAATGTAATTTTAGGGATAAGGGCCCTTTTCTCAGATCCTGTCACATATGTTGAAGCCTGGAGCTACGAAGTCTTAACCACAAAGTTTTGTTATAGTCTATTTTTATTATAATTTAGCTCCTCCCCCATCCCAAACAGGAATATAAATCACTACATATTTTAATATTTTTTTACTTTTATCGATCTGTAGTGTTTGTATTGCTCTATCAGTCACAAGTTGTTTAGCCACTTTATTAAGACATGATGCAGAAAGTAGCATTCGTAAAGGAGTTTGTGGGTTGATTTCACTTCACATTCCATCCCTGCAGTTCCAAAAGAAAAACGAGTACAGTAAAACAAAAACACCATGCAGGGTTTCATTTAGAAAATTGTCCAAGGGGGGCAACTGGAAGGAATCTGGATATTAATATTAAGGGGGGGGGCATGATGTCAAGCACTTATCAACATCAATAAGATAAGAATTTTAATAATACAATTTCCAAGGGGATGGGGCGGGACGGGGGGCAAAAAGGATCCAAGTGGGGACAGCCACCCCGTCCCCCCTATTAGGATGAAACCCTTAGAAAGCATATTAAATGGGCTACATTTTGGTATATGAATCAGGACCATAGCATGAATGTAAAGCTCCAGGTTGGGATGTGTCCTGCAGATAGGATACTAAACCACCTGGTCAGTGTGGTATAAGTAACAAAAGTGTTTTGCAGGCTGTGTACCGAAGGCACAAAATGTGCATATATGTTGTGTGTTGCAGGTGCAGTACAGCAAAACCACCACTCACATGATGTGCACCAAGTTGGACTTCCCTCCAGTCTCCAGCGCCATCATCTGGGCCAGGCAGGTGAGCCAGGTTCTAGTCCTGTCACGCATGTGTCTGTAGGTTGAGGTTTGGAATTTGTACAAATGCATCTTTTCCCCCTTTCTCCTAGATTGATCGTCAGCTACAGATGTACCTGCAGCGAGTGGAGGCTGTGTTGGGTAAAGGGTGGGAGGTGCACATGGAGGGACAGAAGTTGAAGCAAGATGGAGAGGCTTTCAGGCAGAAGTTGAACACACAGCAGCTCTTTGAAGACTGGAAGAAGAAGGTACTAGATCCTTATTGTGCTCGTCTAATCCCGTTCTAAACACCTCCCTCTCTCCTCCCGCTCTCCCCTCCCGCTCGCTCTCCCCTCCTCCCGCTCGCTCTCCCCTCCTCCCGCTCGCCCTCCCCTCCTCCCGCTCGCCCTCCCCTCCTCCCGCTCGCCCTCCCCTCCTCCCGCTCGCCCTCCTCCCGCTCGCCCTCCCCTCCCGCTCGCCCTCCCCTCCTATCCCCCTCGCCCTCCCCTCCTATCCCCCTCGCCCTCCCCTCCTATCCCCCTCGCCCTCCCCTCCTCCCGCTCGCCCTCCCCTCCTATCCCCCTCCTCCTTCCCCTCCTATCCCCCTCCTCCTTCCTTCCTATCCTATCCCCTCTACGTTCTCTCCTCCGCCTTCTGCCTTGATCACGTGGTTCCATCCTCCCCAATGGCTTGTCCAGGTGGAGTCCCGGCAGCAGGTGGTGCAGGGCACAATCTTCAACATCACCAGTCAGAGGACACGCCATGCCACGCTGCTGAAATTGCAAGTGAACTTTGCCCCAGAGACCATCACCCTGGCCAAGGAAGTGCGGAACTTGAAATGGCTGGGATTCCGTGTGCCATTTGCCATCGTCAACATGGCCAATCAAGCCAACCAACTTTACCCTCAGGCCGTGTCCCTCATGGAGAGCATCCGGACCTATGAGCTCACCTGCCAGAAGGTGGGCAGAGGGTGTGGTTTTGGCATAGATGTGTGGTGGTTCACATCGCATAGTAATAAGCCGAGAAACGTGCTCTATATAACAACAGGTCGAATCCAGACTGGCATGTGGAGAGCTGTTGATTTTCCATGCCACTTAATTTAAAAAAAATAGTAATAAAAAAATATAAAAAAATATATGCCAAAGTGGGGGAAAGCCTGTCCATCTGTCACGTATAGAGTGTCATTAACCCTTTGAACGCTGAGTTCCTGAACCTTTTGTAGCCTTATACACTGACTTCCTGGAAGCAAATTTCACAAAAAATTAAAATAATATTTTAAATGTTTTCTATTTGTAAGTTATATATTAAAAAAAAAAATATATATATATAATTATTGGCGGCCGATATATAGACCCCTCGGACTTCTAGCGGCAGTAGTTGACGGCCGCAATAACGGCCGCTCGTGTTCCAAGGGCTAAGGATTTTATTTTTATTTTTGTGTGATTAGATCTCTAACAACAAAGGGATCTGGCCCCTTGTGGCCTCCATGAAGGCTGAAGTGCAGGAGCTGGTCAAGGAAGGAGTCAATATCCTGTGGGACTCTTACAAACTTGAAGGATTTGTCATGCGTTTCTCTGAAGTCGTGTTCAACTTCCAGGAGCGTGTGGATGACGTGCTTCTGTACACCACGCAGATAGACAAGCTTGTCTTGTCCCTGGAGATGTGCGAGTATCGTACGGTCGTCTTCAAGGACGTGCTGGACCAAATACAGAAGCTGATCGATGATCTTAACCTTCGCTCTTATTCGAATTTGCATGCCTGGGTCATGGAGGTCGACTCACAGGTGCGTGAGTTGGCTGTGCGTGAGTTGGCTGTGCGTGAGTTGGCTGTGCGTGAGTTGGCTGTGCGTGAGTTGGCTGTGCGTGAGTTGGCTGTGCGTGAGTTGGCTGTGCGTGAGTTGGCTGTGCGTGAGTTGGCTGTGCGTGAGTTGGCTGTGCGTGAGTTGGCTGTGCGTGAGTTGGCTGTGCGTGAGTTGGCTGTGCGTGAGTTGGCTGTGCGTGAGTTGGTTTTGCGTGACCCTGCCCGTGTGTACCCGCCCAGGTGGAGCAGCAGCTGATCAGGCGCCTCTCGTTTGCCATCATCTCGTGGACGCTCTGTCTCAAGGGTGTGGCTGTAGACGGGTCTCAGGACACCAATATGGACACCACACCCACTAGTGCGCAGCAGTCACAGCACAAGCTAGGAGGCACCCCACAGTTACAGGTACGTTGGCATGTGGGCATGGTGTGGGTGCATGGGTTCTGTGCACTGAAGGGGCCTGAAGGTTACCCGTGTGCTTGTCTCTGTGTGCACGTATCCAGTGATGACGTGGACAATCCTGCGATCATGTATGGATGTTTGTAGTTCTTGCCACCTAATACTGGCTGGGAATAGGATAAGCGAACAACTATATTCATAGATGTCCTGGTATTGTCCACGGCACAGCTGGACCAACCTGACTAATGTACCAACAGTACCATCTGTCAGTTCTGTGTGCACACATGTGATCTCATGTTGCTTCTCTTGCTCCCTCAGGTCATTCATCATGAGCTGCACATCACCAATCAGATCATGCATCTGAGGCCTACGGTGGAGTTGGCGAGGTGTCGTCTCGTGGAGCAGCTGCATGACTGGGTGAACACCATCGTTGGACTCCCACGCATACAGAGCTCTCGATACCAGGTACAGAACATGGGTGTGGTTTGAGGTATAGTCTTGGGGGGGGGGGGGGGGGGGTTACAGTTGTATTGTATTAGGAGCTTGCATGTGCGACCTTCTCTAGTTGGAGGATCTCTTGCCGGTAAGGTTATTGTGCTGGCAAGGTTTTCTAGCCGGTAAGGTACAGGTATTTTGCTCCACAGTGCACTGCTCCGTGGCACTGCTTGGCGTTCCCTCTTGCACAGACTGTTCTTAGTCCCACTGGACATTGTCTCTGCACTCTCGTTGTTGTTACATGTACTGGGCACTTGAGTTTGGTTCTGGTCGACTTACAAACATCGTCAGCGTGTAGCCATAGGTTTCAAATTATTACCCATAGATAACCATATTTTCCCTCCCTCTCCTCCTTCCCTCCCTCTCCTCCTCCTTCCCTCCCTCTCCTCCTCCTTCCCTCCCTCTCCTCCTCCTTCCCTCCCTCTCCTCCTCCTTCCCTCCCTCTCCTCCTCCTTCCCTCCCTCTCCTCCTCCTTCCCTCCCTCTCCTCCTCCTTCCCTCCCCTCCTCCCCTCCCTCTCCTCCCTCTCCTCCTCCTTCCCTCCCTCTCCTCCTCCTTCCCTCCCTCTCCTCCTCCTTCCCTCCCCCTCCTCCTCCTTCCCTCCCCTCTCCTCCTTCCCTCCCCTCTCCTCCTCCTTCCCTCCCCTCTCCTCCTCCTTCCCTCCCCTCTCCTTCCCTCCCCTCTCCTCCCTCCCTCCCTCTCCTCCTTCCCTCCCTCTCCTCCTTCCCTCCCTCTCCTTCCCTCCCCTCTCCTCCTCCCCTCCCTCTCCTCCCCTCCCTCTCCTCATCCTTCCCTCCCTCTCCTCATCCTTCCCTCCCTCTCCTCATCCTTCCCTCCCTCTCCTCATCCTTCCCTCCCTCTCCTCATCCCTCCCTCCCTCTCCTCATCCCTCCCTCTCCTCATCCTTCCCTTCCTCCCTCTCCTCCATACCTTCCCCTTGTCAGGTTGGCTTGATTGAGATCAGCCCCACTGAGGCCACCTACCGCTCCCTTCTTGGAAAGTTGGTACAGAAGGATCCGGTTCCCCTGGTGAACGCGTATGCTGCTGTTGAGGACCTCCTGGTGGAGGTGACCATCTATGTGAAGGTGTGGCTTCAGTACCAGAGCCTCTGGGACATGGAGTCTGCCAACATCTACGGCAAACTTCAGTCTGACCTCTCCTGCTGGCAGAAGCTGCTCATGGATGTGAAGTATGATTTTCTCTCGCCTCAATTCTAGTTGATATGACATTTGAAATAAGATTGTTATTGGCATTAGCAGATTAGCAGATAAAACTTGGTTTCCACATAGAGCTGTTGGTGATGTAAGAGGGCCAACAACTAGTGCTGACTCTCCTTTACCTGTTTAAAAGAATAGGGGAAGAGTCCATTTGACTACATTTGACTACATACCCACGATTTAGCGCCTAAGGTAAATACTTGTCCCATAGAGCAGAGCTCCCTCTAGCCACAGATACCAATATCACTGGTCTAGCAAGTGTTCTCCAATCCGGAGCTACACTTGCAGCAAACCCGGCCTTCAAGATTTTGAGGTACCCCCACTTTGGCATAGTTATATCTATGCAACTTTTTTTTAATGTCAAAATAGAGCACACAGAGAGATCTATCATTAGAGCTATGCATCAAGTAAAGTGTGCAGATCTAAGTTGTACCTTTTTAAGAATACAATTGTTGTGTCCCCACTTATGCGCTAAAACATGGTTAAGTGGTCAAGCAAAGCGTTGTGTTGCGTCTTTTCGTGATGTTGCATCACCTCAAACGCAACGGAGCGCAACGCAACGGAGCGCAACGCAACGGAGCTGTATTCACGATAGAAAAAGGAACATTCAATGGTGGTCAGCTGTTCTGTGGTTTCATTAGTTACTAACCACTAACCAGTAGTCAATGGCATGACAGTGGTAGCATTGGAGCCATGCTTCCAATGATCCAATGCCCAATTGAACTTCACACACATTGAAGTATTAGTATCGTTTGTTAATATTTTTAACATGATGATTTTTTTCTTTTTGATATAGTAAAGTGGATGTTTACACAGGGTTAAGTAAATGCTAAAGAAATATCAGAATTAATTTTTTCTTTTCCTTATAAGACAGGAAAATTGATGTTCCACGGGTTAGATAAATGTTTGCCACTTAAGAAATATCGGAATAAATAACATTTTAAGACATTGCAAATTTAAGACATTGCAAATGTGTTCTTGTTCAGTGGGAGGTGTGGAATTGCTGGTGACTTCATGATGTCATCAATGTCAGGTTTCAGACTATTTGTGGATATTCTGAGGATGTCTTCAAGATGTTCATTGGTCAAGTTGCATCTGTACTTGGACTTTGTCATCTTCGTCCTTGAGAAGAGCTGCTCGCAATTGAAAGTCGAGCCAACCAGGGCAAGGAACTTCAGGACATGCTTGATCAACTCAGGGTAGGATGAGTGGGGAAGGGAATTCTGGTAAAACTGCACCAATGTCTTAGTCTTGAAATCTGCTTCCAAATCCATATTGCACTACAGATCGATCAGTTCCATTTGCAGTGCCACCGGTGCCTCTGAAGGTTTCACAGAGAAAGGCCTTGAAAATATCTGAAGATTTTTCTTTTGTGCTCTGAAGTCCTTGAAACAGCCTTCAAACTCTTTCCCCAGTTTCTCCAGATCCTGACCATACTCATCATTTGGCACTAAGACACCCTCCTCCTGCATGATCCTCAAGCAGGGGAAGTGGTACAAAGAGCCAGAAATCATCTGTGCTTGCCAAAGCCTGAGCTTTGGCTCAAAACCCTTGACATCAGCATGCATTTCATGGACAAATTTATCTTTGCCTTGGAGAGAGATGTTTGAGTTGGTTCAACTTTTCCGTCAGATCAACTAAGAAGGCAAGATTGGAGAGAAGCCCTGGCTCTACAAACTTCTCCTTTGATTTTCCCTTCATTTCTAAAAAGACTGGTAAGTATCTCTTTTCTGAGTGATCAAACTCTCTTCAGAGCCTTGCCTTGACTGAGCCACCTAACAGAAGATAAGTAAGGAATATCTGGGTAACAGGCCTCAATTTCAACCATCAAAGCCTGGAACTGGCGGTGCCTCAAGGCACTCCCTCTGACAAAGTTGACAAAGTCGATGACAACCTTCATATCCTCGCTATATCCAACAGTTTTGGTGCAGAGAGCTTCCTGATGTATCACACAATGATAGAAGACAACATTTTCCTTGCAGGACTTGACGATGTTCACACCGACGGTATTAGACTCTCATGACGGTTAGGGATGCCGTGCATTTTCCCAATGTCCGTACACACAACACAATTCTTTTTGTGTCTGCCTGAAAAGGAGTGTGGTTCAGGTTTCTGTTCAGCCTGTCCAGACGACCATGGTCTACAGAGCGGGGATTGGGGATGCCCAGCTCGCTGTCTAGAGGAGAAATTTCCAATAAGTCCTTAAGCCGTGAAGTACTCATCGTGGAGTACTCATTCTAGTTTGAGCAGCATGGTGATTTGTTTCTGTAACTAGCAATTGCCACACCTCACCAGTAATATAACGACCAAAAAGTTTACATGCCGAAGAACTAGATGTCACTTCACATGATGTTGGGCCTGGAGTAACGGAATACGCGCGTCTACGCTGTGAGGGTTCCTGCTTCTTCCACTCTCCGACTGGAGTAGCCAAAGACCCAATAGAAACTCCTAGAGGAACAGGTGAGGTACAGTGGAAGCAGTAGAGCTGGAATAAAATAAAAAACAGGAGGAAGCAACAGAAGTAGATGGCTCAGATCTGGAGGAAGCAACAGAAGCAGATGGCTCAGATCTGGAAGAAGCAACAGCGGCCGATGGCTCAGATCTGGAGGAAGTAGGAGAGTTAGTCGACCATCTTGAAAGTGACTGGCTACCACGATGTCGACTTTGTCGTCTACTACGTGCATTCTGCCTGGTAGGTGTACTACCAGACAAAAGTAATCTTGGGTGCACGAGATTGGCAAGGTCTACGCAGATTTCGTGCTGGAATGTTCCTAAGTCTATCCTTCCCAGTAGGGCCACTACTACTCGAAGGAGAACCAATTGCTGCTGCTAGGTTCAATGATGAACCAGCAACTGGGGCAGGTGAGACGGACATAGAACTAACGGACCCGGCTACACTACTTCAATCTCTGGAGGCATGCCAGCTTCTGTCACTGAAAGAGAGAGAGCAGCTGTTGTAGACACTGGTGGAAGCAGCACAGGCTGTCCAGTATCCATCATGTTGTCTGTATGTACATACAATAAAAACTTATTGCATGGATGCATGCACAAGCTATCCTGCCTGCTACCAAAGTAAAAAATAAAAAAAGAAGCCCCACTTAGCTACTAGAAAGCTAAATCTTTATCTATAGCTAGCTAGAGTCCATGACAAACCTGAGTATCCTTGTTCATCATTTCCTTCTTCATCATCGGAGAGGAAAACATCGTGATCAGCTGTAGCGCTACAATCATCTGGCCGGCAAGCAGATGCAACCACAGTAGCAAAGAATTCAACTGCTCCACAGCTAGATGTTCTCTCTCTCATGGATCCCATCCCCCTCTTCATCGCTGGAAGAATCCTCATAGATGTCAAAATCGTCGTCTTAAACAAAAGCAAGGACCTTTTCGAGAGACTCGTTCAGCCATCGTGCGATTGAAATAATCCAAACGCTTGAATAATTTTTAACCTTAATTATGGGGTACATACAGTCACGTTATTTGGTGCATAAATAGAGTTTAAATCAGGCTACTTTATGATATAAAAGATGAGTCATTCCATATGAATTCAACCAGAGGCCCCATGGCGGCCGACTCAGATTTGACTCGTTTCCCCCCCTAAGAAGTGAAGGCAACTGGAGGGGAACCCAACAACTTCTCCAACATAGGTGAGAGGCCAACAAACCCATGGTTGTATGTCATGATAGCTAGTCCCTCCACGGTGACGAGCGAGCAGAATCCGGTCATGGGACACCGAGACCAAAGGACTCTTTCTGATTCTGTGTGGCGCCATCGATAACACTTCTCCAGCAGTTCCCGTTTGGAGAGGTCCTCAAACACGGGCTTCACATATGGAGCCAGATCGACGAGGATGCACGGTGGTTTGTGAGTTGCTGTTGCAAGTGGGCACCCCCCGACCCCTCCTCCCTGAGGTATTTCGCCCTATGGTCGAAGGAGACGGACCGGAAGACTCGCTTGACGAGTCCACCAGGGTATCCCCTCATTCTGAACTGGGTTTCTAAGAATTTCATGGTCGACTCATCAGGTGTCCCTGTCCGAGGAGGCTCTGAGGGCTCTCACCACCTCTCCTTTGAGGATGCCCCCAAAGGTGTGTCGAGGGTGACAGCTGCGAAAGTGAAGGTACTGAAACCTATCGATTGGTTTAAAGTAGATGGAGGTGTCTAGGGTGTTTGTGAGGAGGAAATGGGCTCCCTTTGTCACAGTTACATCTAGGAAGCTCATGCCTCTGGGGGAAGACCGTGGGTGAATTTGATGGTGACGTGCTGTCAGACTGAAGAAGGTGCACCAAGAGCTTTCCCCAGTTGGGCAATAGGAGTGGTCGTGGTTTTCCTCAGTGGCGCTGTTGTACATTGCATCCACATTGTACTAGTTGTTGCGGATAGGCCCCCCCCCCCCCCCATACAGCAACTGTTGTCCGTCAATGCTAGCTCCTTAGCAACAGCCTTGTTGAACTTGCACCAAGAGTATTCTCCAGTGGGACAATAGGAGTGATCGTGGCAGTCGTCGGTGGCAGTGCTGTTGTAGAATACAGCCCAGATGGCCTTACACATTCCTACCACATTGTGGGGTTTCTCACGGATAGCTCCGCCATAATACTTCTGAAGATTATCGATGGTACAATCTGTCAAACGATTCTTCCCACCCCACCGCAAGTTGAGCACACGGCCCGTGTCATCCTTGAAGGTCCTCTTTGAAGGTCCTCTTCTTGAGGTCTCGCAACCTCTTTCCGAGTCACTTCTGGACATGGCCCACGCACTCCAACTTCTGAAATTGTCATAAACACAATAATAAAAATTAAACAAATATGAAATAACAAATATGAAATTACCATAAATATAATTTTGTAAATTACCTCTATCTCGACATCGCTCCCATAAGGTTACTCCCAGTTGACCCACGCCACTGACTTGGCATCCCCGTCAGAAATCACCCGGGTATATCTGATCCCATGACGCTCAACCGAACGAGCAAAGAGACGAGATGTACCTTCGGCTTCCATCGCTGGTGACGAGCCAGAGTAGTTGGAATTGCAGGATTCCTCGTGCACCACGTACCAATCAAGGAACTCCTGCTCATCCATGGTACTCTCCTTCAGCTTGCAAACATTGCACCGCTTACTGAGTACCACTGCGTCAAGGACCTGGCCGGAATCCCATGACATCACAACCACTACACCATATGTTGCTGTGAATCCTCTCCTTGACCAAGTGCCATCACACGTCACTGTAACAGCAACAACATCCTTTGGCTCGGTGTCCTGCAACGAATGGAGTTGAGGGGAAACTACTAGTTGGTTATCCATGCCTGATTGCTGAGCTATCTGGTGGAGGGAGGAGTTGTATTCTGAGAAGGCTCTGGGGGCTAATGAGGGAGGCAAGCCCAAGAACCCAGAGATGGCCACCGGCCCAGCACGCCCTCTGCCACACATCCTCCCTGCTAGAAGAAACCTGGAGTTGAAAATCTTCGAATGCTTGGAAGGGTCACAAAAGGCATCATCACTGCCTGCACACAACGAAGTGGTACAGGACAGAGACAGCCTAGTGCATATTCCCTTCCTCAACTTCAGGTCTTCTCTAACAGTCATCGGAGAACCACAGACATTACAGCTAGCACGTCTAGAGACAGATGCTAGCAGACTCTCCGGGTCAATAAGCATCGGATCCGTTGCCAGTGGGTGGTTGTCTGGCTCTGTCGTTTTTCATCTCTTGGCCCTCCTGAGCTCCTTCCTGCCACCGCCTTTCCCCTTGTTCCCCCCCGCCCTCCGCATCCCCGGGGCCATCGCTGGCACCGGGGGTGGGGGTGGTGTCGGTGGAGATGGAGCCGGGGTCCAGCTGCGGCAGGGGTGCGCCGGTCAGGTTGGGCAACGCTGATGTTGCTGTCCAGACGGGTACGGGTGGGATGACCAGGACCGGTGGTGCCAGGCGGAAGTTGTCCAGTTTGTACTGGGCCCTCTTCCTCAGTTTGGCCGCAAACCTTTTGAGGTTGCACACGGTCCTAGCCCAGAGGTCCTCGTCGTTGCCCTCCCGGCGAAGCACTTTTGGAGCCCGAGCTCCATTCCTCTTGCTTGTGTGACCTTCTCGGCTTTGTTTAGTGGCCTCGCTCAGCTTCTTATTCGAGGTTGCATATACAACTTTTACTCAATATGTGCATATTCTGTAGCACAATGTCTTTGTCCTCGGCAGGTCGACGGAGAGTTTTGGCATAGTCTGTGAAAACACTGGAACAGGAAGAATAAGGAGAAAACACCCTTAAAAACAGACATACACATAATTGTGTACTTCAACAGAAAGCTTCACCTCCCCCTCACCTGGACACGTCTTTTTCCACGCCAAATATTTCGCCCACTGCTCGTCAGTCACCTGAGCCGCCACCGGACATCGGCACTGAGGAAGGGTAGTTGCAGCCCTCTACAACACCCAACCCCAGACGTAACTGGAATCCAGCATGGATTCACGCTCATTCCCTTGCCAAATCCTGCCCGCACTCGCAACGGGATACCCCCCTCCCAAGGAGCATTGGCCGAACCTTGTGCTCAACCCAATCAGATCCCTGCACCTCCCACAATCGTCCTGGGATGGCCCAGCCCAGTATTGGCGGCTGAACCTTAGGTTTTAACACCTCGGCACGGCCATACACATTTTTCTCTTAAAATTCTCAAAGGTACCACGCTATCCCCAGCACTTTCTCCAGAAGGGAACATACAGCCGGTGTCGGACTAGCCCAGTAGGACCATCCAGTTGTGACAGGCGGCGGGCATGAAAACCTGCAAGCCATGTCAAGGCACCGTCCTTCCCAAGGCCGCCAGCGCCGAAGGACGACAGCGTACCTGCCCTGCACCCCATTAGACCGTCAAGGTCCTAAGACCATTTAAGACGTGAGGGTGAGACTCTCTGATGAGTAACCCCTACTGGCCCGCGTAACCAAACCAGTAGGGGGTTAGGTTCTATTTAGCTGGCACCGGTCCAACATCCGTACCTGCCGTTACACCCCCGGACCACGATGAGGTAGAACCTAGCACCGGGGGGCGACTTTTACTCAATAATGCACATTCCATAGCACTGCTTCTGGTCTAGCCGCCACCGGACATTCGCACTAAGGAAGGGTCAGCCGACTACAACACCCAACCCCAGACACAACTGGATTCCATGCTGGATTCACGCTCATTCCCTTGCCAAATCCTGCCCGCACTCCTAACGGGATACCCCTCTGCCGAGGGGCATTGTCCAAACCCTGTGCTCAGATCCCCGCACCTCCCACAATCGTCCTGGGATGGCCCGACCCAGTATTGGCGGCTGAACCTTAGGTTTTGACACCTTGGTACTGCCATGCACATTTTCTCTTTAAAATTCTCAAATGTACCACGCTATCCCCAGCACTTTCTCCAGAAGGGAACATACAGCCGATGACGACCAGCCCAGCAAGGACCATCCAGTTTTGACAGGCGGCAGGCGTAAAAGCCTGCAAGCCTAGTCAAGGTGGCACCGCCCTTCCCAAGGCCGCCAGCGCCGAGGGATGACAGCGTACCTACTCTACTCCCCATAGACCATCAAGATCCTAGGATCAATTAAGATGTGAAGGGAGAGACCCATCAAAGATGAGTAGCCCTCACTGGCCCGCGTAACCAAACCAGTGAGGGTTTGGGTTCTTATTTAGCCGGCGCCGGACCAACGTTCGTACCAACCGTTACACCCCCAGACCACGATGAGGTAGAACCCAGCACTGGGGGCGCCTTTTACTTCCTCTAAATAGCACAGTTTGGCCTTTCATCTCACAATGAAAATCAGTCGTGAGGATCAGAACTACAGGCTCCATGACTGGGTTCACCGGTTGAGGATGATGGCCGAGTTAGTGCTAGTTTCTTCCCAGTACCTGTCACCAGTTCGCTGGAACAGCTACTGGAGAAGATGCCTCACCTTTCTGAGACCACTCCTGTACGCTGACAGAATCCAGACCTCTTCTTGTGCCGCGCATGGCGCTGTTTACGGAAAGGGCACGAAGAAGACATCCAAACACTTTCACCAAAAACTAAACGCGAGGCAACGCGTGTGCACCAGAGTTATATATTCGGGGCCTCTGCGCAAAGGGCAGGAAATGTCCCGGCAAGAAATTTGGGTACCTTTCAGTGGCACATGAGCTTCCAGGTATAAGCAGTAGCCATTTTATGGCGCCGAAAAACTTACCTTTCCCGTAAGCCTTCTCTGTGCGATTTTGAATCGAGATAAGTGAAATAGCGTGGACAAAAAGCACCATAACTTTGAAATGGAAGCTCCAATGCCTCTAAAACTTTGGAAATGGCTAGTAGATGCTTACAATAACATTTATATTATGATAAATATTATATTATGATAAATAAATAAAATGAAAATAAAAAATAAAACGAGGATAGACCCCCCTACCCTCTCACCGGCGGATTTCCAGGAGAATTGTTGGAAATCGACACAGCTACAGTTAAAAAATTAATATAAAATCAGGATATAAAATCAGGAATGCAATAAAGTCCATAGCAACCATATATTATGGGATAGCATTATTGTAGCAACCATATATTATGGGATAGCATTATTGTTGATAAACATCACGTGGTAATTTTTTGACCACATGCTGACCACAAAGCATGAATATTATTATGCTCTTTTATCAATATAGGAACATTGATTATGATGCTGAATATCATATTTGCCTAAATATTTTTTTGTTGTATTTCAAACAATGTGGTCAGGATGTTGTGACCACATGCTGACCACATCCAGTGATCCAATGAATATGATTGAACATAACATTGCTTCTGCTTCTAATGTTTTTTTAACATAAATAACCTCCGTTACTCATTGTATCATTGTAGCCTTGGTTGCCGGATCTCTGGGGGAACACTCTATTTATTCTTGCAGTGCCACAAGCATCTATTCCTCGGTTGTAGAGGGTAAAGAAGAGGGTAGGGCTGGTGTAAAAGTTGTCTGTATACACCTGATGGCCGCTGGATTCCTTCCCTTCCATCCATTCCAGCACCACTCTGGTACAGAGGCCAACATCTGGGGTGTTTGAAGTTCCAATAGTAGGACCCAATCCCTTGCCAGTATATATTTGGAAGTTAGCAACATAGCCATTAGTTGAATCTGCCAATACATAGGACTTGATTCCCCACTTGGTGGGCTCGTCTGCTTGAAGGCCAAATGTCCCTTGAAGAGAATCATTGCCTCATGAATGGCCACCTGCTGGTGAAGGTTATACTTGGATCTAAACTTAGGTATAATAACAATGTCCAGCAAAGGGCGTACTTTGAAAAGTCGATCATGTCCCTGCTGAGATGGTGGAGGGACTAATTGGCTATCAGCCAGGTGCAAGAAGGGAAAAATCTGTAAAAATTTGGTTAGAGACATAAAGCACGCTACACCAGGTGTTTACACTATACCAGGTGTTTCCAGATGAATATCATTGGCAGACCACAATACATTTCAAGACAGGGCAACTTGATAATGCTCATATATATAAGAACCCCCAGGAATTCCTTCGTCTGTGACGTTTGACCATGGGCATTGGCGTGGAGTATTGCTCTGCTGTTGCGCCGCATATCTGTTTGTTTCTGCAACCAGAAGCTGCCACACTTGGTCAGTAAAGAAACGTCCAAATAGCTGACATGGTGATGTCGGTGTAACTTCAGGAGAAGTTGGGCCAGGAGTTAGGGAGTACCGATATGGACTCTGGCTAGTTGACTCTTCCTTTCTCCAAATTCCAACAGGAGTTAAAAGAGAAGCAAGAGTAATAGTTGATGGGGTGGTTGAAGTTGAAGGGGTAGATGAGGAAGCCACAACAGAACTGGTAGAGGAAGCAACAGGACTAGCAACAGAACAAGACTTAGTTGTTCTGGTTGAGGTAGCAGATATTCTAGGCACAAGTCTGCGTCGAGCATTACAAGGTGCAGGTTGCCAGTAGGGGCAGAACAAATGATTGGTAAAGCAGATCCCGTACGACAAGAGCGCATTGCATGCAAAACCCCACCTGATTTAGTTTGGGAAGTGCTAGGTGTAGAGCTATGCAATTTAGATATGCTAGCAGTTACACTTACATGACCAGATGCATGAGATGGAGTTATGACAGTTCCTGGAGTGTGAGAACAGTTCCTGGACCTGGAGGAGGAGCTGTGAGAGTTGCTTGAGAGGAGGTTGCAAGAGTAGCTGGTGAGGGAGTGGCAACAAGAAGCAACAGGGATGTTTCTTCAGCACCATAATCCATCACCAATTCTGTCAAAATAAAAATATTCAGAGTAAGATTTCAACAAATACTAGTTATAAAGCTAGTAGCAAAAAAAAAATACTGGGCAATACCTGGGTCAAAGCTATAGAAGATTATGTACCGCCTTTTAAGCAGGAAATATAGCTATTGCTCTTTGGACATTACAAACCTGAGAAGCCTTCTGGATCCAAGCCTTCCTCGACATAGAGGAGGTCATCACTCCCAGCTTGAGCGCTACATGTTAAGTTGAATAAATATGGGGGTAGTGATGAGGTCCTTCAGTGCTCTTCGGTGTGCTCATGACCTTGGGCTCTGAAAAGACTGGAACAGGAACAATAAGGAGAAAACACCCTTAAAAACAGACATACAGTACTTTAACAGAAAGCTACACCTCCCCCTCACCTGGGCATGTCTTTCTCCACTTCAAATACTTCGCCCACTGCTTGTCACTTACGTTGGTTTTGGGCACATATACCTGAGGAAGGGGGGCAGCTTGAATAGCACTATTTTACGGTATAAAACGTATGGCTTATAAACGTTCGGAAGTATTTCTTTTTGATTTATGAAAGTTAGACCGTTCGACTAGTAGCTGTTTCAATTTCAAATCAGTACTGATTTTACAGTTGTGGAGCATTTGTATCTGTCCTATCAAGGTTATCACGAATCCATGCAAACTGTTTTGATCAATTGCTCGTCTGTTTTTAAATGATGACGAGGCATAAGATGAAAAGGTCTTTGAGTCATGAATTGTTCTAGTCGTTGTAATTAAGTTTTTTGTGGCTCTGTAACAGATGGAAACATCCTCCAACTTTGTATATTTTTCCACGTCACGTTCCCAAAATATTCAGTTGCATGTCCATTTTGATCGACAAAAAGATCATAAGAATCGTCATCCTTTTGGTAGTCGGTTTGGGCATGGCTGGTACATCCAGGGCCCTGTTTCTGTGAGACATTTTTTGGAAAATCTAATGGGTGAGGGAGAAGGAGATGGAGGAGAGGGAGAAGAAGATGGAGGAGGGAGAAGGAGAAGGAGAGGGAGAAGAAGATGGAGGAGGGAGAAAGAGAGAAGGAGATTGAGGAGAGGGAGAGGGCTAGGGCTAGGGCTATCTATATATTCACCAATTTACCATAATATTGTATTACTAATCAGTACGTGGTACGAACAGCGTAAGTGGGACCTCAGGTTTTTCACATATACACGGGGAGGTTCGGTGTGTTCGAATTTCACAGAAGCGCCTATGAGTACGTCTCTGTTCTGTACCCATGTTCCAAGTTCAACAACACCACTACTACCAATTGTGTTGTCGAGCATCACACGTCGTAGAGAACTCTAATCATACCAATAGATTGGCTGGGTACTAAAACCGAAGATGGTTATGTATCTGCTTCGCCAGATGGTATATGTCCACTGAGACATGAAACCGAGAAGTATATGCTGATAGAATTGAAGACGTCGTATGGACGACATGTCAGAAATGCGACACGTGGTTTTTGTCAACAATCATGAAAATAATCTTAAAGGATGTCAAATGTTGTGATGCTTTGTCTAGTTTAAGACCAACCATGCACGCTTCTGGTATGTATTTCTTATACATTTAAGCGTGATCTGATTATGACCGAATTGTGTTGTGAGGCAAATTGTTATTGTTTTATATCAATGATATCAATGACAACACTACCAATGCCAAGAGTGGTACTGATATGTTATATTATAACTAATTGTATATATGGGTTTATTCTTTCAATTTTGTTTCTTAAAAAAACAACAATATTATTACATATTAGTTTGTTATGTAGCACAACAATGAGTTGCTAATAGAGCCATTTAGACAGAAAATTCCACGCTTTTTCATAGTACATTTCTCCGTTCACGAACAGAAGTACTGAGAAACGCTCAGGATTGCTATACAGTACCAGTAAATCTTTATGAAAAAGATCCCAAAGTTCTCTATGCCCGTTCATCATAGGAGTTCCATTGATGTCAATGTGAACAGTGTGGGTTGTTAATGATTTTTTAGTATCACAATCGTAGAGACAAAAAGCTACTAGTTGCTTATACGGCGTGTCTTCTTTCTTATTGTCGAATTCTGGTATCCCTGTACTGGCTTTTGAGTTACACACGATCAGAGGAGTTGTCTTCTCTTCTTCTGACTCCTCGTCTGTAGTATCTTCTGACTCCTCGACAGATTCTACGACAAGTTTTTGGTACATCTCTAGCATAGTCTTCTTGTCCAATATGTTTTTTCTGGATGTCATAGGTTCCTTCTCATCATCAGATTCTAGTACCCCTGTAGTGGATTTTGATTCACACATGCTCAGAGGAGTTGTCTTGTCATCTCCTGGTTCTTCATCTACATTGTTTTTCTTCTCAGAATCCAGTTGTAGTTTATCTGCATTGCATTTTGGATTGCCCAAATCCAGAGGAGTTGTTTTGTTGTCTTCTGTCTCTTTGTCCGGCATGGTTGTTTGCGACCTCAATGAATTGACAGCTTTGTGGTCAACAGATCTGTTTTCCACAGGTGAGAAGTGATGAGGCTCTGCGTCTACCTGCATAGAAAAATCAGTGTGTTTCTTCGGTTCATCTTCATGATTCTTGTTAGTTGAATCGTCAGAGTCTCTATCATCATCATCATTTTCAGATTGAGACCCGGACTCGTAAGATATACAAGTTTTGTCTTCCGATATCAGCAAATCTAACTCACTGTCCTCGGCAAAGATCTGTCTGGTCACATTGCAAACGATTCTTACCATTTTCACTCCATGTGCCGTATCACTAGTATAAAAATCACGTGGAAGCTGGTACGGTTCAAAACCTGCTGTATTACAGAACCAATCATTAACACTGACACAGCCTTGAATGTGCTGTAGCATATTCTCAATATCTGCCTTCCAATTGTTCTTTGTAACATCACAAAAGACAAATTCCCTTCGAGAAATCCGATCCACATTTCCTACCCTGAACAATTCGCTCTTGGTCAATTCTTTGAGGATATTCACTTGATACACAGAATACTGACCATCATCTCTGCAAACATCCAGATGTTCTGGAAAACTATCCTGTGTCAGATCTTTCAATGAAACAAAATCGTAAATCAGCTCTGTTGGTGTTAGTCTTGGGAAGAATTTCACGTGGTAATACACCGCACCTTTAAAGATGATATGTATAATCGGCTCCATTTTATCCGAAACCAACCAGCATTGATTGTTAATATTATATATTAAAAAAAAACAGCAGCTCAGAACATTATTGCAAAACCTTACAGAATATCATCTGGTGTCCCAATTAAAACCATCGCTCCAATAACAATATATTCTGTCATAATATGTACGTAAATAATTATCTAACGTATTTTTGTTCAAAGTCGGAGATACAACTTTAAGATAATGATACACAGATGTGTCTTGAAGATGTATTTTTGTTCTGCCACCAGGAAAAATTACAACAGCCAATGTTCGGTCATCGTTATCATGAATCTCATGATGTTCTATTTCGTCTGTTATTTTTTTTACAAATACTTCTATGTTTGTCCAGTTTTTGAAGAATTCACCAGAAAGTTCATAATTATTAGAAGTGTCAATTATAACAGGGAGATCTGTGATAACCATAGGACGCACACCTACCAGTGGAACTGCTTCATCTACCCATGAATGTAAAATAGTGTATATTTTTTTAGATGGTTCTGCTGTTTTTTCTTTTTTGCCCATCTCAGCAGAAATACATCTCAGCAGAAATATTAATTTTTTCATTGTCATTCAGTGAAACTGTACCGGTTACCACCCTGTACTGGCATAGACAGTATACGTTCTTTGATGTCCTTTTTTTAAAACAATGTGGCTAAAATCACTACCATTCTCACAGTAGCAGGTGTCCTGTGCTCTGGTTTGTCTTTGAGCATTTTCATCATCTTTGGTAATAATTCTTCATAATCAGGTGATTCTAATATTTTTTTCAGATCAGACTGATTGATACCGATAGGTGCCAAAAGCAAATTTAAACTCCTACTGAGTTGCGATATGTCTGGTAATACAAGACACAAATAAAGAAGATCTTCTAAATCCGTACCAGGTCTTAGATTCTCTTCAATGTCTGTGTATTTTTCTGCCAGGGATGAAAAACTCCTCTGTGTCTGCTCGGGTAATATCTGGGATTGAATCGCACTAGAGATATCCTGCATAACCTTCAATGCCATCTCGAGTATCTCCATGTCACTGTTTTTGTATTCCCTGGTATTCCGCATCCTATCTATGTGACCAGAAGTCTGAATCAGCATATCCGACAGCATGTTGATGAGATAATTGCCGATTCCAATGTTGTGCATCATCATGATACTACCATTAAACAGTAACATGCCCATAAGATCATGTGCTAAGCATATCCAATTTTCAATAGTCATACTTGCTACAGCGTCCTTTGTATCGGGAAAAAGACGCATGTTGATTATGTCATTCGCCTTCTGAGCGAATGACAGTAAACACGTTCTGCATATTTTCACATTGTGTCCCATTGGACAAGGATTTGCTGGCATTCGGTGAGATTGGAAATGTTTACTCCGAGCAACGCGTCTTGATGTTTAGCAATGTCTGGAGTAGCACGTATCAGGCTTTCTATCCTAGCTATCGTAACACCAAACTCACTGAGATGGTCTCTCAGAGGTAACAGTGATATATTTGGAACAGAACTATCATAGCTTATCTCGCACCAAGACAATCCTATTTCTCTCCCAGAACCATAAACATACAGGAATTCTTCTAAGCTTTTAAAAAGATAGTCCCAATTTAAAAGTATGAGTCTAAACAGATGCAGCTTCTCCCAGCTATCATTGACAATTTCTTCTTGTACACGAAGATTCTGTATCTCTTTGTTGACAACTGCTGGAAAAATATTTAAAATTCTACCGTTTGGTGCTGCATTGTGTAGAATTGGTCGTTGTAAGTCTGCCATGGTCATTGGGTCTATATGTGCTAGACCTCTAGATTGAAAGATCAACTGTGACACATTTCCATCAAGAGTCATATGCTGTCGTGGAAAATCTACAGGATTCGGACCCCATGTGATTTTATAAAAATTAGACTTTGGTACTACACACATCTTTACCGTGCGGCCTCCTGTATGTCCTCCAAATCCTGGTTTTTGTGTGAGCACTAACAGGCTTTGTATTGTCACACAGACTAATCATGGTTGGTCTTAAACTAGACAAAGCATCACAACATTTGACATCCTTTAAGATTATTTTCATGATTGTTGATTCCCAAGGAGTTTTCATTATGAGCATCTCATGTTTTGACATCGCGTACAATTCGCTCATGAAACATATTTTGGCATCAAAATCGGTTTTGTGACCGTCTCTCATTAACATGTCATCATTGAACGTGTCTACTTTTTGTTTCATGTGTTTTATGAAGTTAGTTTTTGTTTTATGCCCAAGATCTAATTCTGTTTTCAATTTATTCCATGATAGCTGTTGTCCATCCGTTCCTGTGACAATGATACCGGTGAGAAGATAGGTATTCCCGATCCTGAAAAAACACAACCAAATTCGAAAGTTCTCAATTACAACACAATTGGTAGTAGTGGTGTTGTTGAACTTTGTTGTTGAACTTGGAACATGGGTACAGAACAGAGACGTACTCATAGGCGCTTCTGTGAAATTGACAGAACCCAGGGAAGGTTTCGGATCCCGTGATGTTTCTGTGTATTACACCGGTGATTTTCCTGCGCAAGTGTACAAAATACGCTAGATTATAAGAAAAATGCAATACCACAAAAAATGACGATACCATTTTAACTCTCGTATCCGAAGTTAGACGTAGTATTTTACGATTGATCTTAGTTCCATCGCACGGCGTGGAGTTACATTTCAATGTTGATTTTTCATTCTTATCAGAAAAAAACAGAAGCTCAATCATTGATACCTTTGCTTCTACTACATGGGCAGACTGGAAACAAAAATTGGTATCAGTAGAATCTACGCCGTTCGGCGGCAACGCCGGTGAGTGGGTCAATGAAAACACTGTTGCGTAGAGCAGAGAGAGGGCTCTCATATGATAAATAAAAAGTATAACATAGAAACAAATATGGACAGAGCTATTTATGCGGCAAATTCAAATAGTGTGTAAAAAAAAAGTTACAGACTATTGAAGTTCGAGGTAAATTTACAATGTTTTACAAGTGAACAGGCACAATTCCACCACCCCCCTCATTTTCTTTAGGTTCTTCTTGCAACCAAGTCTTGGGATACTGCCTCTCTCTTGTGCACTGCATGAAGGAGGGAAAGAGAGGAAGATCAATAAATATGAGTTTGCAAATGAGGCCTATAAACTTCCTTTTAGGTTTCTTGTGCCATCAGCATCAGCTAGTCCCTTGATGGTGTCCACCCTGTAAATGACGTGGTGCATACTCGTTATAAAAGTGTAACTGTTCTTTCCCCCCTTCTAAGTTCAGGTTCGAAAGCCCTAAAAAACTAGGATAGCGCCAGCCGATCGGGGGAGGGGATATGTCCAAATATCTCAGAATCCACCAGCATCATAAGTCAGTCCTTCCTCCTTGGCATGCCTCGATTCTGACGTCAACGCCCTAGATCGCAGAGACTTTCTACTTTCCTTGGTAGCATCCATAGCTTTATGCGCTGCCTTCCTTCCTCTTATCCTGTATTTAGATTCAAAGAGCTTGGCTACAGAGCCACTTATAGGAAAACTACAAACGACTCATACAAGTCAGCTATGGCCTTCAAGCCGCTATTGAAGGTGAGAACTGCTAGATGGACAGCAATCTCAACGCTAGCCGAGGAACAAACAATATCCAGTCTTTCGGCACCGTTCCCAGACGAGATTGTTGAAACTTTCGTTCTGGTTTTGTGAGGCATCCGACTCGCACTGTTTCAGTAGCTCCTCATCGTAGAGTAACTTTGTGAACAACGGCATTACACCTTCTCCTAGATAGATGAGGAGGGATATGGGGTGTGTCTGGTGGAGGATTCTCCCCAGTAGCAATTGCACTTGCACCAAGAGTCTTTCCCGTCTGGACAAAAACGGTGGGATCATGTAAAGAGTAAGACTCCGGAGTCGAAAAATCAGTGCGCGTCAATAAATTTTCGCGGTATATATTTTAAAACGCACTTTTCTCTGCTGATCTTTTATCTTAAACGCGCGCGCTAAAATGGAGCGTTCAGAAGGCATCAAGAAAGGATACTCGAGTAAATAACTACCTCAGGACAACGGCCTCAGGACAGAACAATATTCATAGCACAGGAACTGAAAGGAAGCAAGAAGATGAGGCAGCATGCAGAAATGCATTGCTACCCTTTGGCTATACAAACCCCCACAAAAAGTAACAAAACTTCATATTATTAACACAACTTCAAAGAACTTCATAAAACAACAAATGCAGCATCGAAAAAACACAATTAAACAAACAAAACATCAGAGGGCAAACTTATACTGGGTACTGTGTTTTGATTTCATGTAGGATGCTGCCAAAAGCATCAGCAGTTGTGCCGGCATTCCCCTCCCTCCACATAAAGTCATCGAGGTATGAAGGAAGTTGATTACGACGAACCCCCTTCATCCTTTTAAACTTTATCTTCGCCTGCATAAAATCAATTTATCTACATACGGTGTATATCTTATGGTAGAACTCGCTCTATTCCAGTAGGATTCAACATTTTGTGTGCACACCTGTGACTGGATTTAGTTTTCGTTCACCGATTTGAAGCTGGCCAGGTCGATGAGGCCGATGAAGATGATTTCAAGGACTTGAGGAAACAACTCTTCTTATGCGACGACGCCCGACGCCTTCGGTGCACCTAGTCTGAAAGAGTCGGTCATTATCTATCTCGGAGTGCGTCCCAAGAGCAAAATCGGAACTCTATTGAACGGTCAACAGTCCGATGAGCAACCACTTCAGGCAGAGAAGCAACCTGTCTGTACGCAGCCCACTCATCCGAATGGATTATCGTTACAGTTATAGGGACATCCCAATTAATAGAGGGGCATAGGTCTGAACTGGCCTCATTAATTGGGATGTCCCTATAACTGTACTTCCACCACTCTATTTTCATCTTGTCATGTGTAGCTCCATACATGCAGTAATAAAATATTAGCGTAAATTGGTGAATATGTAGATATTAGTAGTATATAGAGTCTTGAGCTCCTCCACACAGGAGCCACGCCCATTTCTTTGGACGGCAGCAGCGTCCACACGCCTATCGCTGTGAATGTCAAATTTGCTATTTTTGTTGTTGGTCAAGTAAAGTACACGCACAGCAAGTTCAAGCGTTTCGTTGGCGCCGTCCAAAGAAATGGGCGTGGCTCCTGGTGCACCTAGGTTCAATCATTATCTATCTCAGAACTGGAATGGACAAGGGGAAGATGATTTCAAGGGTGCACCTGAAACGGTCAGTTCATTATCTATCTCAGAGCACTTTGCAGGGTTGGTAACATGCGCACATAGGGCCCTCCCTCTTTCCTTCCTCCTTCCTTCCTTCCTCAGACGATTAACAGCCAACTTAAGGCTGGTTCACAACACGACATTGGCCGAGCGGAGCGTTGCATTGCGTCCGATCGTGACGTTGCGTGGTGTTGTGAACCTCAAACGCAACGGAGCGCAACGCGACGGAGCTGTATTCTCGATTAGAAAAAAGTTCTAATCCAGCGTCTGAAACGCAGCGTCGGACCAATCAGAAAGCTATAATCTATCACGTGCCGCTGACCTGCAGTTTAGCGGTGTCCATTGATGAAGAAAAGTTGCAGCTTCCCGTTTGTAGGTGACTGGAAGTCAGTGGCAAGTCAGGTAAGAATGGTCTAGCAGAATGGCCTAGCTATAACTAGCTATATAAAGAATGGCCTAGCTATAACTAGCTATATAAAGAATGGCCTAGCTATAACTAGCTATAGAAAGAAGGCCTAGCTACAACTACCTATCGAGTGACAATTATCCACATATTGATATGATAGGTTGGAGAAGGAGCAACCTCAGAACACTGTTGCAAAAAGTGGAAGACACTGAGGGATCGGTGTGTAAGGGAACTGAAGAAGAAGAGTCCCAAGAGGGTGATGCAGGTCCATGGTTATTTCATGTTGGCCACTTGTTTTCTGTCATCATTTTTACACATCATTTGTGAACATTGAATTCCCCAAGAACCCTATTCCCCACCACCTACCAATTATCATGAATATGTAAAATAATTATTTAAGCCAATTTTGTGTACTGATATGTTGAATATATTTACTAGACAAGACAATTTATTATTAGCAAGCAGAGTGTGTTTATGTATGCTAAAACATAGTTGTATTGCCAGGGGGCTTCTCCAGCTGTGCTTGAGAAGTAGTCCCTGAAGCATCTCTCGTGGAAGCAGCGGATTGTGAATACCTCCATGTACTTTATATAATGAACAAGGTACAAAGGGGGGGGGGGGGGGGGGGGTGGAACTCTGCTGCTTCCAGCACATGATATGGACTCCATTCCAGTACATGGCTCCTCGTCGATGGTACAAACTGTTTATCGTCCCGTACGAAAGTTGAAGGTCAGTGAGGTCTGCAAAATCATAGAGGATACATGACAGAGAGACCCAACAAACTATAATTTTTTTAGCACTATACTTGTGAGTTGCCTGTAGCAAGAAATCTCAGAGCGAGTGCCAACCTTTCACCTGGGAATATATCGGCTCTGACAGAGCTGTCATGACTGTGATGGGTCAGGTATGGTATATATATATCATTAGGTAACTTTTATTATTTACACTATGGCACATACAAAGCCTACCAAGCATACCTCGGCTAAAAGAGAGTCAAACCTCTCTCTAGACATCGTCAAATATCTGAAATGACTCGGGGTCAGACAGCCTCATCTCTTGTAGGAGATTGTTCTAATCTCCATGCTGGGTACAGCGAGAGAATATAGGGCGTACTCTCTTCCGCTTTCTTCGTCTCCTACTAGTCAATAGCAAGATTAAATCAAACTCTTCTTCGCTGTTGTTGTCAGTGCTGTCGCTTTTGTTGAGCGTGGTTCGAAATGAATAGGGTCAAAGGTCGACACTGGCCGAGCGGAGCGTTGCGTTAATTATGTTGTGAACCGACAAACGCAACGCAATGCAACGCAACGCTCCGCTCGGCCAATGTCGTGTTGTGAACCAGCCTTTAGAACTGGAATGGACAAGGGGAATGTGAGGGTGTGCTGTTCCAAGAGCAGAGCTCGAGATAATGATGAGTGGCCTTCTGAATACTTCCATTTGCAAAATGAGACCGTATGATAGGGAGTAATGTTGCAGCGTCTCTCCAGGGAACTATTTGCATGCAACCTGAAAATTTGTGTTGAACAACTACATAGAATGGAGTGGAATTGTGATTGTTATTACATAAACAGCATACCTAGTGCAGGAATGAATATGACTGGTATCCACCAATCCAAACACCCATATGTCAGAGGATGGTGGCCGGTCCCTATGATGCTGTATCCACAATAATTATAATAATGATGCTATTCTGATAAATGCACAATAATTATAATAATGTGACTGAATTGGGACTCATCAATTTGGACGATGACTCCAGGCCCACCTGGACAGCTACAAAGGGCTGTTGAGCAAACTTCCCGCAACCACTGGTACACACTAATCGCAGTTGGTCGACTGCACCCTGCTTCACTTGCAGCAGCAGTAACTGGGTACTCTCTGGCCCACCAATATATCAAAAGAAGCCATGTTTGCAGACTAAGCATTGACTTTGCGAAGAAGCTCCCTTCAATAATAATAAATATATAGAATATATCATATATAGAATATATTATTCTAAAATATATTATTCTAGAATATATTATTCTTATCTCTGCTATTATATCTAAAAATATCGACAGACATACAAACCATGACGAATCGACTTTACGGTTTTACACGCAGGACAACCCCATGCAAACCCATCTTTCAAGCTGGACTTCTTACGTCTAACCATAGTTAGATTGCAACTGTACACCAAGTAACAACACCAAACATGTTCATCATAATATTATTATCAATAATTATTACTTTTTAGATATTTTCCCCCTTACATTCCACAAGTAACAGTACTTGCCAAAAGAGATTTGCTCCTAAAACAGGCAATGACTTCCTTGTTTTACCCAAATACAGCAGGAGCAATCGACCTGATCGTTGTTGAAGCCATCTCGCTCTGTACATAGCGCGCACGTTTAAGATAAGCAGAGAAAAGTGTGTTTTAAAATATATACCGCGAAAAATAATTGACGCGCACTGGTTTTTCGACTCCGGAGTCTTACTCTTTACATTATCCAAACGGTGTTCTGGTTCGCTGTCGGTAGAGATTGAGTGGTAGAACACAGCCCAGCAGGCGTTCTTCATAGCTTTGACGTCCCCCTTGTTACTACGGATGACCTGTCCGAAGTACGATTGGAGGACCACGACATCATCTGTGATGCCGTGCTTGCCTGACCAGGAAAGTGGCACCATCTTCGTGATGGCGTCTACTTTTACAAACGGAGTTGGGCTCGACAAGACTGATCTTGATTGTCCCCTTCAACCCTGCCGCTACTCTCTCAGCTTTGACCCTGATACGCAATCGCCGCGTTTCTTCTTTTGCCAGATCAAGGGCTGCAGCTTTGAGAGCCCTGGTAGCATCTCGGGCAGCCTTATTAGCAAGCACCTGCTGCTTCCGGGTGGCAGCCTTGTCCTTGATTTCGCTCATTACCGGTGCAGAGTTCTTGATAAGGCAGCGTAGATGTTTGCCGAGACGCTTCTGAACATGCCCTACACACCTGTATATTTCAACACACTCCATCAAATAATATCTGTGTAAGTAATATATCTAAGCCTTACGCACGTATGCTTGACGATGGCAAAACCAGACCCATAGGGCCCTAAGCTCTGGTTTAGGACGTTGATATTTGAGGTCTTGGTATCACCATCACTGATTACCTGAAATAAACAAGGCCATCTATAAAATCACACAATATATTTTTTTAATAAAATGCGCTTACCTTTGTGTAGCGGAGATTATTCTTGGAGATGGATCGCAAGAAAATATCTCCGCTCCAGTTGTCTCCATGGCAGGCGAGGATCCAATGTAATTTTGGTTACATGAATCCTCATGGCCTTCCCACCATAGACGGTAATCCTCCGAGTCCTTATCCATGCCTTCGTGAGCAGAACATACTGGACAGCCCTTGGAAAGGACTTCGGTATCAAGCACTTGTCCAGTCTCCCAGGAGATCACCACAATCACACCGTAGCGAGCTGTGTGCCCACGTTTCGACCAGGTGCCATCCAAAGTGATGGTCACATCAACACCGAGCACACTGTGAAGATGTGCAGAGGCCAGTGAATGGCTAATGAAGTGTAAAACTTCTCCCCCATATCGGTGTGTTCAGAACCGGATATGTGGTCAACAGTCTTTTTAATCCGTGAAAAGCTGTTTCCTCCTTGCTCGTCCAAATAACTCGATTTGGAGAGTCCTTTCGAGCGAGGTCAGAGAGAGGAGTAGCTACTGCTAACATCAGCTTGCCTTTCGGTCAATCCATGAAGCCGTGTATTATGCGTAGCATAAGAAGAAGAACCGACAGAAGGAGGCAGACCCATCATCGATGTCACCATCTGAAGATGATCGCACCCTAAACCAACAAACTTGGATGCCAGAACACATCTGTCTTGGACTCGAGAAGTTGAGTAAGGATCTGAGAAGACATCCTTTTTGCCGCAACCAGAACAACTCACATCTCTCTCCTGGCTTTCCCCGTTCTATCACCCCGCGCACTGCATGTAAATGGGTCCAAAATCAACTGGACGTGGAATAATGGTCAGTGATTTTATCACTGAGCATGATGTCTGTCTGAAGCTCTCTGACGATGAGCATAAAACACTTAAGGGGGATGGAACCCTTTTTTTTTTGACAAAAAGAGGTTTTTGTGTTTTGTTGCTTATATAATTGCACAACATCTATACAAGCTGTCTTTCAAATATGAAGCAATTTGGATGATCCATTGTTTGAGTTATGGTGGATTTTATCTTCATGAGTAAGACCAGTGAAGGGGGGGAGGAGACATCAAAGGGATTTTTTAAATCAACTTTCTAATCCCATAACTTTCCCCCCCTAACTTCTATACAGTTATTTTTGTTATCAAAGTGTTGCTTCTTCTGTGTGCTTTAAAATGATATGTTGAATGACTCTATAGGACCAGTATCTTAGAAGATACATGCAGAAACATCCAGGTCCCTCAAAACCTGTACCCTAATTACTAGCTCTGTGGTAATGAAATTACCCATACTAAAAGGTGATTTTCCTGATAATGTGGATTTTCGGTCTTAGGAACACCTGTATCTTTGTGAAAATTTTAGGAAAAATACTTCATTATATATCATTGTGGAGCCCTTTCTTTCCTCTATCTTTTAAGTGGAGCAAAAGCTGTTTGAAGGGTTTGTGTCACTAGTAATAATTCATATGCCAGGCATACACTACAGAGCCACTTGTACAGTGATAACCATGAGTAGTTTTCTGCACAATCTTTTGACTTAAAAGATAGAGGAAAGAAAGGGCTACATGATGATATATAATGAAGTATTTTTCCTAAAATTTTCACAAAGATACAGGTGTTCCTAAGACCGAAAATCCACATTATCAGGAAAATCACCTTTTAGTATGGGTAATTTATTGGACCACAGACACACACCTTCCTCAATACTATAAATTTATATCAACTTTCTAATGCCATAACTTTTTCCCCCTTACCTCTATGCAGTTAATTTTGTTATCAAAGTGTTGCTTATTCTGTGTGCTTTAAAATGATATGTTGAATGACTGCATAGGACCATTATCTTAGAAGATACATGCAGAAACATCCAGGTCCCTCAAACCTGTACCCTAATTACTGGAACAACTCTAGCTCCAAGCCTGTGGCTTTTCACAAGCTCAAACTTGGTTGAGTGGTTTCCTTATGCTCTGAAGCGTGTATTGGGCAGACCATATTTGGCATGCGCTATACCTAGCTAAAGTTAGAGTGTGCCGTGTTGATTAGATTAGGATTTTCCCTGGGAAAATCCCTATTCTGGGAAAATCCCTATTTTACACATACGGCAGGCGCTAACTCTTGCTGTGTATAGCGCATACCAAATATAGTCTGCCCATTACACGCTTCAGAGCATAAGGAAACCACTCAACCAAGTTTGAGCTTGTGACAAGCCACAGGCTTGGAGCTAGAGTTGTTCCAGTAATTAGGGTACAGGTTTTGAGGGACCTGGATGTTTCTGCATGTATCTTCTAAGATACTGGTCCTATAGAGTCATTCAACATATCATTTTAAAGCACACAGAAGAAGCAACACTTTGATAAAAAAATTAACTGTATAGAAGAAAGGGGAGAAAAGTTATGGAATTAGAAAGTTGATATAAAAAAATTCCCTTTGATGTCTCCTCCCCCCCTTCACTGGTCTTACTCATGAAGATAAAATCCACCATAACTCAACAATGGATCATCCAAATTGCTTCATATTTGAAAGACAGCTTGTACAGATGTTGTGCAATTATATAAGCAACAAAACACAAAAACCTCTTTTTGTCAAAAAAAAATGGGTTACATCCCCCTTAAATCTACCAGCAATTCCAAAGGAAGCATGTATTTTCTTAAACTCTTTAACTGCAAGATAGTCAAACATATATATCAAATTAAAGGAAATAAGGAAATAATGCGCAGAGTTAAAAATTGAATGAATTTTAAAGATTGGATGAAGCTATTAAAAAGGTTTTCAGGTAAGTAAAAATGGAAGCTTATGGGTTCTTGCACTATAGTATGATACCGCTATCTTCTGTGAAATATGTTGCCTTGGTTATGAAGCTAATGCGCATGCACTTTAAACAATCGGTCGTCGTGACATGAGAGCCGCGCTTCACAGCAAGATTCTAAATGGATGTGTAACAAACATTGTTTGAAATTCTGTGTGCTAATTAACGACCACTTCACAGTGGGTAAAGAAACTTCTATCCCCCTACCTCAATTGCTGTTCTTATGAATGTTTGTATTTATTTATTGTCTATAGGAAGTCTCGTAAGACCATTGACACAACTGACACCGTCAAGGTGTTTGGTCCGGTGGAGATACATTATGGCAAGGTGCAGCAGAAGGTCACTCTGAAGTACGACTCTTGGCACAGGGAGATCCTGTCTCGCTTTGGAGGACTTCTCGGAGAGAACATGCGCGATTTCCACGTTGTCATCTGCAAGGTGTGGTCAGCTCAGGACCTAGGAATAGGCAATGTTGTCGTCATTGTTGTTGATCAGCTGCAGTTAGTTGGTTGAACTCTCAACCAGATCTCTCCTTGCCTTATCTCACCTGTCTTCTCTTGTTGCTATCTTCTCTCTCTATCTTCTGCCTTTTCTCCTCTTATCTTCTTCCTCCTCTCCTCTCTGTCTTCACTCCTTTTCTTCTGGCAATTCTTTTTCTATATTTTCTCTCCTCTCTTCTCCTCCCTTCTCTCTCTCCTCCCTTCTGTCTTCTCTCTCTCTCCTCCCTTCTGTCTTCTCTCTCTCCTCCCTTCTGTCTTCTCTCTCTCTCCTCCCTTCTGTCTTCTCTCTCTCTCTCTCTCCTCCCTTCTGTCTTCTCTCTCTCTCCTCCCTTCTGTCTTCTCTCTCTCTCCTCCCTTTTGTCTTCTCTCTCTCTCCTCCCTTTTGTCTTCTCTCTCTCTCCTCCCTTCTGTCTTCTCTCTCTCTCTCCTCCCTTCTGTCTTCTCTCTCCTCCCTTCTGTCTTCTCTCTCTCTCCTCCCTTCTGTCTTCTCTCTCTCTCCTCCCTTCTGTCTTCTCTCTCTCTCCTCCATTCTGTCTTCTCTCTCTCTCCTCCATTCTGTCTTCTCTCTCTCTCCTCCCTTCTGTCTTCTCTCTCTCTCCTCCCTTCTGTCTTCTCTCTCTCTCCTCCCTTCTGTCTTCTCTCTCTCCTCCCTTCTGTCTTCTCTCTCTCCTCCCTTCTGTCGTCTCTCTCCTCTCTTCTGCCTCCTCTTGTCTTTTCTCTCTTTCTCTCGGTTCCTTTCTCTCCTGTCACTCCTCTCCTGTCTCCTCCCTCTTGTAGTCTCGGTCCGACCTTGAGAACCACTCTGTGGATGCAGCATCGACCTCTGAGGCTGTGGGCTTCATTACGCTCATGCAGGAACTGAAGAGGAAAGTACACTCCTGGGAGACGCAAGTGGAGGTCAGTGTCCGCACCTTAACCAAGGCATATTAATTAAAGTCGGTCAATCCTCTCCAGTAGCCAAGTAATATAGATTCCTTTTACCTGTCGGAGTCATGAATGTTTATAGGGATTGACCTCTCGTATGTCATTACTGTATTCCACATCATTAACAGGTTTCTGTTAATTAAAAGTGGCACCACACAAAAGGTTCATGACCACAGCTCATGGGGAGTTTGACATGACCTGGTGCTCTTGACATGACCTGGTGCTCTTGACATGACCTGGTGCTCTTGACATGACCTGGTGCTCTTGACATGACCTGGTGCTCTTTTACATGACCTGGTGCTCTTTACATGACCAGGTGCTCTTTTACATGACCTGGTGCTCTTTTGCATGACCTGGTGCTCTTTTACATGACCTGGTGCTCTTTTGCATGACCTGGTGCTCTTTTACGTGCTCTTTGCATGACCTGGTGCTCTTTTACATGACCTGGTGCTCTTTTGCATGACCTGGTGCTCTTTTACATGACCTGGTGCTCTTTTACATGACCTGGTGCTCTTTTACATGACCTGGTGCTCTTTTGCATGACCTGGTGCTCTTTACATGACCTGGTGCTCTTTTACGTGACCTGGTGCTCTTTTACATGACCTGGTGCTCTTTTGCATGACCTGGTGCTCTTTTACATGACCTGGTGCTCTTTTGCATGACCTGGTGCTCTTTTACATGACCTGGTGCTCTTTTACATGACCTGGTGCTCTTTTGCATGACCTGGTGCTCTTTACATGACCTGGTGCTCTTTTACATGACCTGGTGCTCTTTTGCATGACCTGGTGCTCTTTACATGACCTGGTGCTCTTTTACGTGACCTGGTGCTCTTTTGCATGACCTGGTGCTCTTTTGCGTGACCTGGTGCTCTTTAACGTGACCTGGTGCTCTTTTACGTGACCGGATGCTCTTTTACATGACCTGGTGCTCTTTTGCATGACCTGGTGCTCTTTTACATGACCTGGTGCTCTTTTACATGACCTGGTGATCTTAGTTAAAAATAATTAAAAATAATTAAGTTATTTTATTTTATTGTAAACTACCTCTATAGTAGTGACACTATCCGATGTTGACCTTGAGAGTCACCCTGTAATTAAAGGAACTCTTTTCACTTGCATGCTTGATGTCACTGTGTTTATTACTCAGAGCTTCCACGCTGGAGAGAAGATACTCGACAGGCAGCGGTTCCAGTTCCCACCAACATGGGTCTATGTGGACCATGTCATGGGAGAGTGGGGTGCCTTCAACGAGATCATGAAGAGGAAGGATGGAGCAGTGCAGGCTCAAGTGGGAAGTCTCCAGATGAAGATTGTGGCCGAGGACAAAGTGGTGGAGCAGAGGACACAGGAGTTGCTACAAGAATGGGAGCGAGAGAAGCCCGTACAGGTGTGTGAGTGGAGTGTGTGTGGGAGAGTGAGGCTGTGGGTTGTGCTGGTGTGATGATTTTAGCGAACTGAGTCTTCCCAAACATTGAGGAGTTTGCCACAATTCTCTGACCAGCACTCGCCACACTTGGTGCTAGATATAAATTAATGATTTTCTAGAATGTAATCAACCTTTAAAAAAAAAAAGTTTCTCGTTATTTCGGCTCGATGCTCATCTGTTGTTCTTGATGATTCTCTATTGATCATTGAGAAGGTCATTTTATATTCTGCTCTGTTACTATGTCAGCTGAGAGTTGGTTGAGAGTTTATATATGCTAGACTCTTTCTTCTCTAATGCCAGGGAGACATGAAGCCTGATGATGCTGCCAACACGCTGACCATCTACGAGGGCAAGTTCACTCGTCTCAAGGATGACCGAGACAACCTCATCAAAGCCAAGGAGGCCTTGGAGCTGGCAGATCCAGGTATGGGATCAGAAATCCCCTCCCCACTCCTCTCCCGACTCTTTCATTTCTTTCATTTTTCTTTTGTGTGTTCCACTCTCTCCTCGTGGATCCTGTCCCTTTTCTTGGTCCTCACTTCACAACTGTCCCCGTTTCATCCCGTCTTGTCCACCTCTCTCTAGGCTTCATTAGTGGCAGTGATGACAGGGTCCTGGTGGCACTGGACGAACTGCAGGACCTAAAGGGTGTGTGGTCAGAACTGAGCAAGATCTGGGAGAAGATCGAGGACTTGAAGGAGAAGCCATGGCTGTCCGTGGCTCCCAGGAAGATCAGACAGGTGCTGGACAATCTCCTTCGCCAGATGAAGGCCTTCCCTGCCAGGCTCAAGACCTACGCCTCGTACGAATACGTCCAACAGCTTCTCAAGATGTACACTAAGGTAAGACGTTGGTCCGAGTGTCTGCATTTACTTGCTACGAGTCGCTCTTGTTAGTTTCCTATACTCAAGTTCTTCACATGGTTAAATAATTAAAGCTGAATAGGTTGCCTTCCAAATTCCCACGAGTAATGGAGTCTCATGACTTCTATGGGTGGGTCATCAACACTTGCCATTTATGGCGCCACATGCTGTGCAAGTTATTGCTCCTACTGGCCCATTTTCAATATTAGTATGTGAAGTGAGTGCACAGACTGGACTCGTTATCTCACGAGAAAAGAAATGAATTGATAAATTATCATTCAGAAAAAGAAAAAGAATATATAAAAATTATTTACCAAAGGGGGAAATGTGGCTGGGTTATGTCGTCGATGCATTTCTATGGGAAACCATGTTATTCATGCTTCTTCTCATCCATTTCTCTACCACTATATAATGAAATGGCAGCATAAAAAGGATTGTTACTCTAGAATGGTTGATAATAATGAGCTGGAACTTGAAACGCTGTTGGTATATCAGTAAATAATGAATGAAGTTTTGCTTTGTTGAAGAAGAATAACACAAAACTGATCTGGTCTCCTCGCTTAAAATTTTTTAATTTTATTTTTTAATCCCCTACAAATTGCAGTGTGGTCTTTGACTGCTGTGGGTGTGTCATTAATTGTCTGTCAACATTTCCCAACTCGATTGCATGGTGGTGCTTCATGCTTGTGACTTGGTGCACAGGTGAATATGCTGGTGACCGAGCTCAAGTCCGAGGCTCTGAAGGAGCGGCACTGGAAGCAGTTGATGAAGAGACTACGTGTGCGATGGCAGATGCACGACCTCACGCTGGGTCAGGTCTGGGCCGTGGACCTGCAGAGGAACGAGGTGGTGGTGAAGGACGTGATCCTGGTGGCCCAGGGAGAGATGGCACTGGAGGAGTTCCTGAAGATGGTGAGGCTGTGGCATGCATCGTGGAAGGGTGTGTGTGTGTTTGTAGCTAACTGATATGCTGGTGTTTGGAGAGGACTTGTTATTTACAGGTTGTTGCATGTACAGGTTGTTGCATGTACAGGTTGTTGCATGTGCAGGTTGTTGCATGCGCAGGTTGTTGCATGCGCAGGTTGTTGCATGCGCAGGTTGCTGCATGCGCAGGTTGCTGCATGCGCAGGTTGCTGCATGCGCAGGTTGCTGCATGCGCAGGTTGTTGCATGCGCAGGTTGCTGCATGCGCAGGTTGCTGCTTGCGCAGTTTGAGGTTGTTTTGTTTTAGATGTGTCATAAGTTGGCTAGGCTAGAAGGACAATGAATTCTTGTCCTGCCTCTTCTCCCTCTTCTTTCATGCTTATGCCTCACCACTATCCAGGGTTTCATTTAAAAATAGTCCGGGGGGGGGGGGGGGGGGGGGGGGGGGGCAAAAAGGTTCCAAGGGGAGACAGCCTCCCCCCCTCTAAATGAAACCCTGCTATCCTTGCTGGTTTCCTCATCTCCTTGCCCTTATTATCCTCCACACATGTTTCTCCCTCTTTCAATGTTCTTCGTCTCCTCACCCCGCCTTATCTTCCTCCTTCCCCTCTTCTCTTTGCACATTTCAATCCCCTCACACACACCCACACACACACCCGCACAGGTGCGAGAATCCTGGCAGTGTTACGAGTTGGACCTGATCAACTACCAGAACAAGTGTCGCATCATCCGTGGTTGGGATGACCTCTTCACAAAGGTCAAGGAGCACATTAACTCCGTTACGGCCATGAAACTGTCACCGTATTTCAAAGTGTTTGAGGATGACGCCCTGGCTTGGGAGGACAGGCTCAACAGGATCAACGCTCTCTTTGACGTGTGGATTGACGTCCAACGGAGGTGGGTCTACTTGGAAGGCATCTTCACTGGCAGCGTCGACATCAAACACCTCCTGCCCAATGAGAGCCAGCGATTCATGAGGTGCGTTGTGATGTAATTAACACATCCCTAACACCATGGGTTTGCAGCATTTACAAGCTATGGCCCCATTTTAACGTGTAAATGATTATTAACAGTTTTATCTGGAGTTGGTAATATGTATACTGAGCTGGTGCATGGACCTTTGACAAATGCATGCAGTGCTGGTGTGAAAGATTCTATCTATCATTAGCTCTGGTGTACGTTGAGACGAAAGCATCCGGTGCACCGAGCACTCGCTGTCTGGAGGGCACTAGATGGCCAACACTCGAAATCCTCTTGTTTGTTCTATGCATGCATGTGTGTGTGTGTGTTTGACTCGATGATCTTCTTGTCACCTCAGCATCAGCTCCGAGTTCCTGGCCTTGATGAAGAAGGTGACGAAGTCTCCCTTGGTCATGGACGTCCTCAACATCCCTGGTGTGCAAAAATCTCTGGAGAGGCTGGCCGACCTACTGGGGAAGATACAGAAGGCCCTCGGCGAGTACTTGGAGAGGGAGAGAGCTTCCTTCCCAAGGTACGTACGTGGCGAGGACTTGTGTGTGATGGCAACTAGGCATGGCAGCTGGGCATGGCAGCTAGGCATGGCAGCTAGGCATGGCAGCTAGGCATGGCAGCTAGGCATGGCAGCTAGGCATGGCAGCTAGGCATGGCAGCTAGGCATGGCAGCTAGGCATGGCAGCTAGGCATGGCAGCTAGGCATGGCAGCTAGGCATGGCAGCTAGGCATGGCAGCTAGGCATGGCAGCTAGGCATGCACAACCATTTCCCCCAGGTACAGGTATTTAAATACTTAGCGTAAAATAGTGCAGAAACTTCCACGCACTACCTTTTCTGTGGAAGCCATTCTGCTTGCTCTCAACAGCATGTTCCGTAGTGACGCTAGCGGTCTTCCATGTTTAGACAAAGGATTGAAATGCAGTCGGTTCAGGCACTCGGGTTTTAGGTACCCCACTTTGGCTGCATGTAACTTAACCTAGTTATATACATATGCAATTTTTAAATTAATTATTTATTATTATTATTATTTTTAAGAGAACATACACGAGATTTGAGCTATATCAAGTTCAATCAGTAAAGTGTAAAGTGTGCAGAATCTATGGAGCTCCGAAGTCCCATCCATAAATCACACTTTCCAGACACGCTCAGACTTGGTACCCCCCCCCCCCCCCCTTCTAAATGCAATGCCAGTTAGTCATGGCAACATATTTAAAATAGTGTTGGTTTCTCTCCAGATTCTATTTTGTTGGTGATGAGGATCTGCTGGAGATCATCGGCAACAGCAAGAACGTGCCCAAGTTGCAGAAGCACTTCAAGAAGATGTTTGCTGGAGTTGCTTCTGTCCTCTTGAGCGAAGACCAGAGCAAAGTCCTTGGGATATGCTCCAAAGATGGAGAGACCGTAAGAGTTCTGTTGTAGCTGTTCATGTTTGCCCCTCGGGTTTTAACCCATTGACCCCTCGGGTTTTAACCCATTGACCAATGGCGTGATTTGTTGTTTTTATTATTAGAAGGCCAGATACTATAAGCTGCAGTTACATAAACCTCATTAACTCCATTAAGAGCAAATAAAAAGCAGGGTCGTTCCATCTCTATAAAATTTTTTACTGCGAAGTAATCTCAAGGCTCCTTTCTCAAGGGCTAAGGACTGGGGTCAAAGGCCAACCAGGACGAGACGATCCAAGACGGCAGTTGTAAATGGGCCCTTCCCCCCTCAAACCAGAAGTGGTCAATGGGTTATGCGTGGTATGCAAGTGTGTTGCTTGTAGCCACTTCCCTATTTTGTCGAGAGAGATTTTTCAAGGGTATATATCATGGATTAGTTACCCTGCTGGGGGCACGTGTCAACTTTCTCTCAACTTTCATGGTGACACCACTTAAGGGGGATGTAACCCATATTTTTTTTGACAAAAAGAGGTTTTTGTGTTTTGTTGCTTATATAATTGCACAACATCTGTACAAGCTGTCTTTCAAATATGAAGCAATTTGGATGATCCATTGTTGAGTTATGGTGGATTTTATCTTCATGAGTAAGACCAGTGAAGGGGGGGAGGAGACATCAAAGGGAATTTTTTAATATCAACTTTCTAATGCCATAACTTTCCCCCCCTTACTTCTATACAGTTAATTTTGTTATCAAAGTATTGCTTCTTCTGTGTGCTTTAAAATGATATGTTGAATGACTCTATAGGACCAGTATCTTAGAAGATACATGCAGAAACATCCAGGTCCCTCAAAACCTGTACCCTAATTACTGGAACAACTCTGGCTCCATGCCTGTGGCTTTTCACAAGCTCAAACTTGATTGAGTGGTTTCCTTATGCTCTGAAGCGTGTAATGAGCAGACTATATTTGGTATGCGCTATACACAGCAAGAGTTAGCGCCTGCCGTATGTGTAAAATAGGGATTTTCCCAGGGAAAATCCTAATCTAATCAACACGGCACACTCTAACTTTTGCTAGGTATAGCGCATGCCAAATATGGTCTGCCCAATACACGCTTCAGAGCATAAGGAAACCACTCGACCAAGTTTGAGCTTGTGAAAAGCCACAGGCTTGGAGCTAGAGTTGTTCCAGTAATTAGGGTACAGGTTTGAGGGACCTGGATGTTTCTGCATGTATCTTCTAAGATAATGGTCCTATGCAGTCATTCAACATATCATTTTAAAGCACACAGAATAAGCAACACTTTGATAACAAAATTAACTGCATAGAGGTAAGGGGGGGAAAGTTATGGCATTAGAAAGTTGATATAAATTTATAGTATTGAGGAAGGTGTGTGTCTGTGGTCCAATAAATTACCCATACTAAAAGGTGATTTTCCTGATAATGTGGATTTTCGGTCTTAGGAACACCTGTATCTTTGTGAAAATTTTAGGAAAAATACTTCATTATATATCATCATGTAGCCCTTTCTTTCCTCTATCTTTTAAGTCAAAAGATTGTGCAGAAAACTACTCAATGCCTGGCATATGAATTATTACTAGTGACACAAACCCTTCAAACAGCTTTTGCTCCACTTAAAAGATAGAGGAAAGAAAGGGCTCCATAATGATATATAATGAAGTATTTTTCCTAAAATTTTCACAAAGATACAGGTGTTCCTAAGACCGAAAATCCACATTATCAGGAAAATCACCTTTTAGTATGGGTTATTTCATTACCACAGAGTTAGTAATTAGGGTACAGGTTTTGAGGGACCTGAATGTTTCTGCATGTATCTTCTAAGATACTGGTCCTATAGAGTCATTCAACATATCATTTTAAAGCACACAGAAGAAGCAACACTTTGATAACAAAAATAACTGTATAGAAGTAAGGGGGGGAAAGTTATGGGATTAGAAAATTGATTAAAAAATCCCTTTGATGTCTCCTCCCCCCTTCACTGGTCTTACTCATGAAGATAAAATCCACCATAACTCAAACAATGGATCATCCAAATTGCTTCATATTTGAAAGACAGCTTGTATAGATGTTGTGCAATTATATAAGCAACAAAACACAAAAACATCTTTTTGTCCAAAAAAAATGGGTTCCATCCCCCTTAAGGAGGGACGACACCATTTTTTTGCATATTTTTTTTTAACCTGTGGTTACAACTTTAGAGCTCAGTAGATTCTGCAAACTTCATGGTATGGACTTGACATATAGCTCAAAAGATAGGTCTCTCTGTGTGCTCTCTTTTGATACTAAAATATGTTTCATAGGTATAAGCAAGTTACTAGACCCTAAAGCGTCGCCTTGTCAACGCCTTCAATTTTCCAACCGCGCGCTTGACCAGGTAATAAATTTTTCACGCCTACTCAAAATACTCATTGTATGCTCTAGAGCTTCCTCTAGCCACTCGTACCATTTTTAATTTTTTTGCACTTTGCAACTCAGAATGGTTTTGGACGGCGGTTTTGGGGTGCAGGGTTTTGTGGTCCCTCCGCTTTAGGAGGGACCACAAAAAAAAATATGCAAAAAATGCAGTCGTCCCCCCTTAATGTCCGTAGCTTGGATTGTAACCATTGAAACTGAATATTATTAAAAGTGTCCCTCTCCCTGAGATGCAGATCTTCTGGTTAGTAATTATTATTTATTCACAATGCTGCTCACTCTCCGTGTGTTTTCACACTCACTCACTCACTCACACACACACACACACACACACACACACACACACACACACACACACACACACACACACACACACACACATACACACACATACACACACATACACACACACACACACACACACACACACACAGGTTATGTACAAGAGTCCAGTGTCCATAGTCGACAACCCCAAGATAAACCAGTGGCTGAGTCTGGTGGAGAAGGAGATGAGGCTCAACTTAGCCACCCTGCTAGCCAAAGCAGTTGACAACATTGCCAAGTTCAACAAAACTGCTATTGACACCAAGGAATACCTGGAGTGGGTGGACCGCTACCAAGCACAGCTGGTGGTGTTGGCGAGTCAGGTCTCGTGGTCTAGTGCTGTAGAGACGGCACTGTTGTCCATTCAAGGACAGGCTGCCGGTTTCAAAGTTGATTTAGGAACCCTGCAGGAGGTCCTGGACCTTGAATGTGCTGGCAGACTCTGTATTGCAGGAGCAACCTCCAGTGCGCAGGAAGAAGTTGGAGCACTTGGTAAGTGGTGTGGGAAGGTGGAGTTGGTTCATAATGTATTACACAACCACTTCTTATTCTCCTTCAACCTTAACAAACAGCACGTTCTCTTTTCTCCCTCTTTCTCCCCTCTCCCCTCTCTCTTTCTGCTTCTTCTCTACCTCCCCTCTTCACTCCCGTCTCTATCCATTCCCCATGCTCACTCCTTCCCTGTCTCCCCTCTCCTTCCTGTCTCCCCTCTCCATCCTGTCTCCCCTCTCCATCCTGTCTCCCCTCTCCATCCCTACCCCCCCCCCCCCCCCGCTCCCTCCCTGCCTCCTCCCTGCCTCCTCCCTGCCTCCTCCCTGCCTCCCCCCTGCCTCCCCCCTGCCTCCCCTCTCCCTCCCTGCCTCCCCGCTCCCTCCCTGCCTCCCCTCCCCCTCCTCTCTCCCTCCCTGCTCCCTCTCTCCTCCTAATCCCAGATCACAGAGCTGGTACACCAGAGGGACACCACGCGTATGCTTATCAACTGTGGTGTCAATTCCACTCGCAGCTTCGAATGGCTCTCGCAGATGAGGTTCTACTTTGATCCCAAGAAGTCGGATGTGCTCCAGCAGCTCTCCATCCACATGGCCAATGCCCAATTCAACTACGGTTTTGAGTACCTCGGTGTGCAGGACAAGCTTGTGCAGACACCCCTCACTGATCGCTGCTACCTCACCATGACCCAGGCCTTGGAAGAACGTCTAGGAGGATCTCCATTTGGTTAAGATCCTATATTTTGTCTTCAATGTTGGTTTTTGAAAATGTATGGAGTCAACAGACGATATTCTCTCTCCCCAGGTCCGGCTGGTACTGGTAAGACCGAGTCTGTGAAGGCCCTGGGTCACCAGTTGGGACGATTCGTGCTCGTCTTCAATTGCGACGAGAAGTTTGACTTCCAAGCCATGGGTCGCATCTTCGTGGGCCTCTGCCAGGTAGGGGCCTGGGGGTGCTTTGACGAGTTTAACAGGCTGGAGGAGCGCATGTTGTCAGCTGTCTCCCAGCAGATCCAGACCATCCAGGAGTCCCTCAAGAACCAGGTTGCCAGCAAGGATGGTAAGAGAAGGGTGAGGGTAGTGTGGTTGTATAGGGTGATGGTCAGTGTGGGTGTCTGGTGCTGACAAGTTGGGGTGGGGCTTATTTGTTCAGAAAAGAAGGGGAAAACTCGTTATTTATATCCCCCCCCCCCCCCCCCCCCCCCCCTCCCCCCCCAGTCTTTCTTCTTCAATGTGATGATTAAAACAATGGGATCTGTAAGTTGGGATGAGAGTTGCAGAGTATGGCTTCTACATAATTCACGACTTTTCCCCATGTAGTTATTATAGATCCTCTAGAAACTGTCCGGCTTACAGAGTGTTCTTTATGAAAAGCTGTGTGTGTTGGTGTAGTTGACTTGTGGATCGTGTGCGCACCTGTAGCAAGGAAAGGAGCTGTCTTTTGAGAAGGGGTACTAGGTGGCCTAGCGATCACGCACTAACTAGACTGTTTCTCTTAGGCACTGGTGTACTTCCAGCAGTCAGAATGGACCAATTGTTATAGTGCACTAACCGACTGTTCAGTTACAAGAGAACAGCATGAAATAATTTAGACGTGGAGTGTGCAATCGTAGTGGTGGAGTAGTGAGTGTGTGTGTGTAAGATGATACGTAGTGGTGGAGTAGTGAGTGTAAGATGATAGGGTGATAGAGAGGAGATGTCTGTGTGTGATGGGAGGTGGTGTGTGGAGGGAAGGAAGGCCAGGTTTGTGTAGGGAGGGAAGGCCAGGTTTGTGGAGGGAAGGAAGGCCAGGTGTGTGGAGGGAAGGAAGGCCAGGTTTGTGTAGGGAAGGAAGGCCAGGTTTGTGTAGGGAAAGAAGGCCAGGTTTGTGGAGGGAAGGAAGGCCAGGTTTGTGGAGGGAAGGAAGGCCAGGTTTGTGACTAGCTTCACAGTTGCACAGAGGAAAACGTGCATTGAAGGAGTGAATGGAATAGATGTGTTGCCATATACTTATGGGACGAGAGAGATGTATTTCGCATATTTTCTTTGATTTTATTCAGGGTCGGGTCCAAAGGTTATCTCTGTGGAGCTGGTGGGAAAGACTGTGAGGTTGAACCCTGACATGGCTATCTTCATCACCATGAACCCTGGCTATGCCGGCCGCTCAAATCTGCCTGACAATCTCAAGCAGCTGTTTAGATGGTAACAGGCATCTAGGAGAGGAGCAGTTGCATCAGTCTAGCCAGCATGAGACTACATCTCTCCCTCCACCACTTTGGTGTTGGATCCATGTTGAGGGGGTTAAATCTATTTTTTGGGAATGTTCATTTCAGTTGGAGGGAGGGGTTGGTTGTTAAAATCTACTACTGGGGAGTCATGTTTTTTTTAAATTTTATTTTTTATGTTGTTTCAATAGGAGGAGCAGCATGTGATCATTTTTCAGTGTTTGGGTGGGGTGGTGTTATTTTGTTGAGGGAGGTGTGTGAGTGAGTTTAAAAGGGTGTTTCAATGATGGTGGTTTCAGTGATGGTGGTTTCAGTGATGGTGGTTTCAGTGATGGTGGTTTCAATGATGGTGGTTTCAATGATGGTGGTTTCAATGATGGTGGTTTCAATGATGGTGGTTTCAATGAAGGTGGTTTCAATGATGGTGGTTTCAATGATGGTGGTTTCAATGAAGGTGGTTTCAATGATGGTGGTTTCAATGATGGTGGTTTCAATGATGGTGGTTTCAATGATGGTGGTTTCAATGATGGTGGTTTCAATGATGGTGGTTTCAATGATGGTGGTTTCAATGATGGTGGTTTCAATGATGGTGGTTTCAATGATGGTGGTTTCAATGATGTGGGTTGTTGTCATTTGTGAGTGGCATGAGGGGCTTTTTTAAAAAGTTTTTTTTTTGGTTGGGGGGCGGGGCGGGGCAGTTCATTTTGATCAGCAGCAGGAATCTGAAAACCCTTTACCAGTCTGTATCTGGAATCTTTGCAGGCTGAGTCATGTCTTGTGTGCTTGTTTCTTGCCTTGCCCTGCCTTGTGTTGTGTTTAGCCTGGCCATGACCAAGCCAGACAGGCAGCTCATCTCTCAAGTCATGCTCTACTCCCAGGGATTCAGAACTGCCGAAGTCTTGGCATCCAAGATTGTCCCCTTCTTCAAGTAAGTGTGTGCAGGACTCGTTCCTGTCTAGGCTGGTCCCAGGAGCGTGGTTGTTGTTGCTGTAAGTAACCCTGGCAACTGCATAATAGGACACTATGCCACATACCTACACACACTTACACAACTATACTGTACACATATCTACAGCCCCACCTCCCACACACATGTGGTGCACATCACACCTGTGCCTCGCACGATACACACCTACAGCACAAATACACACACATGACATCTCGCTCATACATACATACCCGAACCCTGCAAAACACAACTAACCCCCCCCCCCCCCCCACACACACACATTAAACACCCACGCCCCCACATTAAACACCTTAACTCCCATATGCACAACGCACAACTACACACCACATACACCCCCTCCACCACCACACACACACACCCAATATCACCTCCATTATGCTTTCTCCATGTGTGTGTGTCTAGGCTGTGTGATGAGCAGCTGTCCAACCAGTCCCACTATGACTTTGGCTTGCGTGCATTGAAGAGCGTGCTGGTTAGTGCTGGCAATGTGAAGCGCAATCACATCGTGACTGTCAAGGCTGCTCTGGTGGCTGAAGGAAAGCCTTCTGATGAAAGCACCATTGTCGAGAACCTTCCTGAGCAAGAGGTAAAGAAGCCATTTTGTTGAGGCATGGATACGTTTGATGTGACACTGACAGTTTGGTGTTCTGACAGTTTGGTGGTGTGACACTGACAGTTTGGTGTTGTGACACTGACAGTTTGGTGTTGTGACACTGACAGTTTGGTGTTGTGACACTGACAGTTTGGTGATGTGACACTGACAGTTTGGTGATGTGACACTGACAGTTTGGTGTTGTGACACTGACAGTTTTGTGTTGTGACACTGACAGTTTGGTGTGATGACACTGACAGTTTGGTGTTGTGACACTGACAGTTTGTTGATGTGACACTGACAGTTTGGTGTTGTGACACTGACAGTTTGTTGATGTGACACTGACAGTTTGGTGTTGTGACACTGACAGTTTGGTGTTGTGACACTGACAGTTTGGTGTTGTGACACTGACAGTTTGGTGTTGTGACACTGACAGTTTGGTGTTGTGACACTGACAGTTTGGTGTTGTGACACTGACAGTTTGGTGCTGTGACACTGACAGTTTGGTGTTACTGACAGTTTGGTGATGTGACACTGACAGTTTGGTGTTGTGACACTGACAGTTTGGTGTGACACTGACAGTTTGGTGTTGTGACACTGACAGTTTGGTGTGACACTGACAGTTTGGTGTTGTGACACTGACAGTTTGGTGTTGTGACACTGACAGTTTGGTGTTGTGACACTGACAGTTTGGTGTTGTGACACTGACAGTTTGGTGCTGTGACACTGACATGGTGTTGTGACACTGACAGTTTGGTGTTGTGACACTGACAGTTTGGTGCTGTGACACTGACAGTTTGGTGTTGTGACACTGACAGTTTGATGTTGTGACGCTGACAAGTTTGGTGTGGCACTGACAGTTTGGTGTTGTGACACTGACAGTTTGGTGTTGTGACACTGACAGTTTGGTGTTGTGACACTGACAGTTTGGTGTTGTGACACTGACAGTTTGTTGTTGTGACGCTGACAGTTTGGTGTTGTGACACTGACAGTTTGGTGTTGTGACACTGACAGTTTGGTGTTGTGACACTGACAGTTTGGTGTTGTGACACTGACAGTTTGATGTGACACTGACAGTTTGGTGTTGTGACACTGACAGTTTGGTGATGTGACACTGACAGTTTGGTATTGTGACACTGACAGTTTGGTGTTGTGACACTGACAAGTTTGGTGTTGTGACACTGACAGTTTGGTGTTGTGACACTGACAGTTTGGTGTTGTGACACTGACAGTTTGGTGATGTGACACTGACAGTTTGGTGTTGTGACACTGACAGTTTGGTGTTGTGACACTGACAGTTTGGTGTTGTGACACTGACAGTTTGGTGTTGTGACACTGACAGTTTGGTGTTGTGACACTGACAGTTTGGTGTTGTGACACTGACAGTTTGGTGTTGTGACACTGACAGTTTGATGTGACACTGACAGTTTGGTGTTGTGACACTGACAGTTTGGTGATGTGACACTGACAGTTTGGTGTTGTGACACTGACAGTTTGATGTGACACTGACAGTTTGGTGTTGTGACACTGACAGTTTGGTGATGTGACACTGACAGTTTGGTGATGTGACACTGACAGTTTGGTGTTGTGACACTGACAGTTTGGTGTTGTGACACTGACAGTTTGGTGTTGTGACACTGACAGTTTGGTGTTGTGACACTGACAGTTTGGTGTTGTGACACTGACAGTTTGGTGTTGTGACACTGACAGTTTGGTGTTGTGACACTGACAGTTTGATGTGACACTGACAGTTTGGTGTGACACTGACAGTTTGGTGTGACACTGACAGACAGTTTGGTGTAACACAGACAGTTTGGTGTGACACTGACCCATTTGGTGTGACACTGACCCATTTGGTGTGACACTGACCCGTTTGGTGTGACACTGACAGGCTTGGTTTAATGCTGCCAACAGGCTTGGTCTGACGTTGACAGGGTTAGTAGTGTGATGCTGATCAGTTTAGTGTTGGGGTGTGACAATTACGAGTTGGGTGTGACACGAATAGTTTTGTTTGACAAGGATGTTTTATGATGTGATACTGACAACTTGATGTAATGCTGACAAGCCTTGTGTAATGCTGACAAGCCCGGTGTAATGCTGACAAGCCCGGTGTAATGCTGACAAGCCCGGTGTAATGCTGACAAGCCCGGTGTAATGCTGACAAGCCCGGTGTAATGCTGACAAGCCCGGTGTAATGCTGACAAGCCCGGTGTAATGCTGACAAGCCCGGTGTAATGCTGACAAGCCCGGTGTAATGCTGACAAGCCCGGTGTAATGCTGACAAGCCCGGTGTAATGCTGACAAGCCCGGTGTAATGCTGACAAGCCCGGTGTAATGCTGACAAGCCCGGTGTAATGCTGACAAGCCCGGTGTAATGCTGACAAGCCCGGTGTAATGCTGACAAGTCCGGTGTAATGCTGACAAGCCCGGTGTAATGCTGACAAGCCCGGTGTAATGCTGACAAGCCCGGTGTAATGCTGACAAGCCCGGTGTAATGCTGACAACCCGGTGTAATGCTGACAAGCCCGGTGTAATGCTGACAAAGCCCGGTGTAATGCTGACAAAGCCCGGTGTAATGCTGACAAAGCCCTGGTGTAATGACAAGCTTGGTGTGACGCTAAGCTGCGATTGCAAGTAGACCCTCCGAAGCTTGATTCAATGTTTCTGGAGGGGGGAGGAACTAATCGCTATATTGAAACTTGAAGTGTGTGTAAAACATCTGGTTGCAGATATGACTGTGAGCAGATACCATGACACACTGACATGTCTATATAACTGTATTAATTATAAGAAGACTTTAAAGCTGGTTGTGTCTCACATAGCTTTAGTTGACCTCAGCCACGATTATCCAGGTTAGTTAAATATGTCAGTTATGTGTGTGATAAGATTTGATCAAGCGATCCATTTATGCAGAACATTCACATGTCAGTTATATCAGGTCAAAGAACACAAAGTGACCTACAGAATGGAACTCAAATCAGCTCTTAATTCCATTCCAGACATGAAAGTGTGAAGCTAAGCATTTGTAGATGCCACCGTGAATAGGACTGGAAAGTCTCATATTTTGAACCACTCGTTATCTGCACAAGCGATGCCTATTCTCAGATATTGCCATGCACCATCGACATCGAGTAGTTATTTGCCTTAGTTAATATTACGTGGCGACAGTGTTCAGATCTCGCCACCTCCCAATTCCCAGATTCTGATCCAGAGCGTGTGTGAGACCATGGTGCCGAAGCTGGTGGCGGAGGACATTCCCTTGCTGCACAGCCTGCTCTCGGACGTCTTCCCAGGCATCAAGTACGTCCGTGCCGAGATGAAGGAACTGAGGGCAGAGATAGCCAAAGTCTGCGATGAGATGCACCTTGTCTATGCCGAGACTGGGTCACAGTGGATGGACAAGGTACTGTAGGAGTGGGGAGGGTACCATATGGAGATGTCTAGGATGGACAAGGTACTGTAGGAGTGGGGAGGGTACCATATGGAGATGTCTAGGTAGAAGATGGGTGTTTGAACCTTCATCATAATGTTGTGTCGGTGTCGAGCTAGGATGATGTACGGAGAGATTTTTTTCCTTCAAGGGGAAGTGACCTTGTCATAGTAGGCATGAAGATCGGTGCTTGAACCTTCATCATAATGTTGTGTCGGTGTCTAGCTAGGATGATGTACGGAGAGATTTTTTTTCAAGGGGAAAGTGACCTTGTCGTGGTAGGCATGAAGATGGGTGCTTGAACCTTCATCATAATGTTGTGTCGGTGTCTAGCTAGGATGATGTACGGAGAGATTTTTTTTCAGGGGGAAAGGGACCTTGTCGTGGTAAGCGTGATGAAGAGCAGCAGAATCGGGTGTGGCTTCTAATAGACACGGAATATTTCCACTGCGGATCCTCTAGTTAGTTGCATCAGTGATTTTTTTCCTTTCCTAACCTCTTGAAATTATCCCCACAATACAGAATGGTTAGAATCAATTCTTACAATCTCCGTGAGGGAGGAGGGCTGTGTGTATGGTGGTTGTCATGTATAGTGTGTGTGTGTGTGTGACGATACACGATCTTGCCACGAGGCTTGGCCAATGATGATCATACCTGCATGTATAATCTGACACACACCTCAACATTGCGGCCATTGGTGGGCAGTGTTTGTGCGTGCCTTGATGGCCTCTCGTCCTCCCAGGTGCTGCAACTCTACCAGATCACAGAGTTGCACCATGGGCTCATGTTGGTGGGTCCCAGCGGCAGTGGCAAGTCCACGGCCTGGAAGGTCCTTCTCAAGGCCCTGGAGCGTCTTGAGGGGGTGGAGGGGGTGTGCCATATCATAGACCCCAAGGCCATTTCCAAGGAGCATCTCTACGGAGTCCTGGACCATAACACACGCGAATGGACGGATGGGCTCTTCACCCACATTTTGCGGAAGTGAGTAGTTCATTGACGATATGTGCGGTTGTGTGCTAGACAGGGTGTGGTTTACTGATGTGGACACCTTCCTCTTAATTAAATGACGTTATAATAACTATAATTGCAGTGAACTTATGCGTAGACAAAAATACATGCTTCCCCCCTATTTTTGATCTGCTCCCAAGTCAGAGAGATGGTGTCGCAGCCCCCCCACCACCAAAAACAATTATGCTAGATAACTTGACATTCAAGGTGATATAATAATGCTCTTTGTTATTCCACATAATTGTGGCCCCTTAATTAAAGCGGTGTAAGATGAAAGAATTAGATTTGTATTGAGTGTCCCATTCTATTTATGCACATGCCCAATAGAAGACTTGATTACTTTTACTTCCAGTTAGACAGAGCGTGGGAGCCAAAAATATATATATATATTATTTAAAACAAAATTTATAATTTAAAAAAAATCTATTAAAATTTTTTAAAGCACCTATGCTTACCAGGAATCATTCTGAATTCCCTCGCTTTTGAGCAAGGAGGCATTCCCGGGTGGATTACGTTTTGGTGTAAGTTTTGTTGTTCGTTCACTTCATTGGAGGTGATTTTTATACCAAACTGCTGCTCGTTGTGAAACAAGTTGATAAGTTTATTCTTGGGGTGGGGGAGGGGTTTAAAAATAAGTTGGCATTCAATTGGTTAGCGAGTTCTCGAGTAGTTTACTTCGAGAACTGAGCTCACTACTACTTGCAGTAGCATTGTCTCTCACTACTACTTGCAGTAGCGTTGTCAGTCACTACTACTTGCAGTAGCATTGTCAGTCACTACTACTTGCAGTAGCGTTGTCAGTCACTACTACTTGCAGTAGCATTGTCAGTCACTACTACTTGCAGTAGCGTTGTCAGTCACTACTACTTGCAGTAGCGTTGTCAGTCACTACTACTTGCAGTAGCATTGTCAGTCACTACTACTTGCAGTAGCATTGTCAGTCACTACTACTTGCAGTAGCGTTGTCAGTCACTACTACTTGCAGTAGCGTTGTCAGTCACTACTACTTGCAGTAGCATTGTCAGTCACTACTACTTGCAGTAGCGTTGTCAGTCACTACTACTTGCAGTAGCATTGTCAGTCACTACTACTTGCAGTAGCGTTGTCAGTCACTACTACTTGCAGTAGCGTTGTCAGTCACTACTACTTGCAGTAGCATTGTCAGTCACTACTACTTGCAGTAGAGTTGTCAGTCACTACTACTTGCAGTAGAGTTGTCAGTCACTACTACTTGCAGTAGCGTTGTCAGTCACTACTACTTGCAGTAGCGTTGTCAGTCACTACTACTTGCAGTAGGCGTTGTCAGTCACTACTACTTGCAGTAGCATTGTCAGTCACTACTACTTGCAGTAGCGTTGTCAGTCACTACTACTTGCAGTAGCATTGTCAGTCACTACTACTTGCAGTAGCATTGTCAGTCACTACTACTTGCAGTAGCATTGTCTCATACTACTACTTGCAGTAGCATTGTCAGTCACTACTACTTGCAGTAGCATTGTCAGTCACTACTACTTGCAGTAGCATTGTCTCTCACTACTACTTGCAGTAGCGTTGTCAGTCACTACTACTTGCAGTAGCGTTGTCAGTCACTACTACTTGCAGTAGCATTGTCAGTCACTACTACTTGCAGTAGCATTGTCAGTCACTACTACTTGCAGTAGCGTTGTCAGTCACTACTACTTGCAGTAGCATTGTCAGTCACTACTACTTGCAGTAGCATTGTCAGTCACTACTACTTGCAGTAGCGTTGTCAGTCACTACTACTTGCAGTAGCGTTGTCAGTCACTACTACTTGCAGTAGCATTGTCAGTCACTACTACTTGCAGTAGCGTTGTCAGTCACTACTACTTGCAGTAGCGTTGTCAGTCACTACTACTTGCAGTAGCGTTGTCAGTCACTACTACTTGCAGTAGCGTTGTCAGTCACTACTACTTGCAGTAGGCGTTGTCAGTCACTACTACTTGCAGTAGCATTGTCAGTCACTACTACTTGCAGTAGCATTGTCAGTCACTACTACTTGCAGTAGCGTTGTCAGTCACTACTACTTGCAGTAGCGTTGTCAGTCACTACTACTTGCAGTAGCGTTGTCAGTCACTACTACTTGCAGTAGCATTGTCAGTCACTACTACTTGCAGTAGCATTGTCTCATACTACTACTTGCAGTAGCATTGTCAGTCACTACTACTTGCAGTAGCATTGTCAGTCACTACTACTTGCAGTAGCGTTGTCAGTCACTACTACTTGCAGTAGCATTGTCAGTCACTACTACTTGCAGTAGCGTTGTCAGTCACTACTACTTGCAGTAGCATTGTCAGTCACTACTACTTGCAGTAGCATTGTCTCATACTACTACTTGCAGTAGCATTGTCAGTCACTACTACTTGCAGTAGCATTGTCAGTCACTACTACTTGCAGTAGCATTGTCAGTCACTACTACTTGCAGTAGCGTTGTCAGTCACTACTACTTGCAGTAGCATTGTCAGTCACTACTACTTGCAGTAGCATTGTCTCATACTACTACTTGCAGTAGCATTGTCAGTCACTACTACTTGCAGTAGCATTGTCAGTCACTACTACTTGCAGTAGCGTTGTCAGTCACTACTACTTGCAGTAGCATTGTCAGTCACTACTACTTGCAGTAGCGTTGTCAGTCACTACTACTTGCAGTAGCATTGTCAGTCACTACTACTTGCAGTAGCATTGTCAGTCACTACTACTTGCAGTAGCATTGTCTCATACTACTACTTGCAGTAGCATTGTCAGTCACTACTACTTGCAGTAGCATTGTCAGTCACTACTACTTGCAGTAGCGTTGTCAGTCACTACTACTTGCAGTAGCGTTGTCAGTCACTACTACTTGCAGTAGCATTGTCAGTCACTACTACTTGCAGTAGCATTGTCTCTCACTACTACTTGCAGTAGCGTTGTCAGTCACTACTACTTGCAGTAGCATTGTCAGTCACTACTACTTGCAGTAGCGTTGTCAGTCACTACTACTTGCAGTAGCGTTGTCAGTCACTACTACTTGCAGTAGCATTGTCAGTCACTACTACTTGCAGTAGCATTGTCTCTCACTACTACTTGCAGTAGCGTTGTCAGTCACTACTACTTGCAGTAGCGTTGTCAGTCACTACTACTTGCAGTAGCGTTGTCAGTCACTACTACTTGCAGTAGCATTGTCAGTCACTACTACTTGCAGTAGCATTGTCTCTCACTACTACTTGCAGTAGCGTTGTCAGTCACTACTACTTGCAGTAGCGTTGTCAGTCACTACTACTTGCAGTAGCATTGTCAGTCACTACTACTTGCAGTAGCGTTGTCAGTCACTACTACTTGCAGTAGCGTTGTCAGTCACTACTACTTGCAGTAGCATTGTCAGTCACTACTACTTGCAGTAGCATTGTCTCTCACTACTACTTGCAGTAGCGTTGTCAGTCACTACTACTTGCAGTAGCGTTGTCAGTCACTACTACTTGCAGTACCGTTGTCAGTCACTACTACTTGCAGTAGCATTGTCTCTCACTACTACTTGCAGTAGCGTTGTCAGTCACTACTACTTGCAGTAGCATTGTCAGTCACTACTACTTGCAGTAGCGTTGTCAGTCACTACTACTTGCAGTAGCGTTGTCTCTCACTACTACTTGCAGTAGCATTGTCAGTCACTACTACTTGCAGTAGCGTTGTCAGTCACTACTACTTGCAGTAGCATTGTCTCTCACTACTACTTGCAGTAGCGTTGTCAGTCACTACTACTTGCAGTAGCATTGTCTCTCACTACTACTTGCAGTAGCGTTGTCAGTCACTACTACTTGCAGTAGCGTTGTCAGTCACTACTACTTGCAGTAGCGTTGTCAGTCACTACTACTTGCAGTAGCATTGTCAGTCACTACTACTTGCAGTAGCGTTGTCAGTCACTACTACTTGCAGTAGCATTGTCAGTCACTACTACTTGCAGTAGCGTTGTCTCTCACTACTACTTGCAGTAGCATTGTCAGTCACTACTACTTGCAGTAGAGTTGTCAGTCACTACTACTTGCAGTAGCGTTGTCAGTCACTACTACTTGCAGTAGCATTGTCAGTCACTACTACTTGCAGTAGCGTTGTCAGTCACTACTACTTGCAGTAGCATTGTCAGTCACTACTACTTGCAGTAGCATTGTCTCTCACTACTACTTGCAGTAGCATTGTCTGTCACTACTACTTGCAGTAGCATTGTCAGTCACTACTACTTGCAGTAGCATTGTCAGTCACTACTACTTGCAGTAGCATTGTCAGTCACTACTACTTGCAGTAGCGTTGTCAGTCACTACTACTTGCAGTAGCATTGTCAGTCACTACTACTTGCAGTAGCGTTGTCAGTCACTACTACTTGCAGTAGCATTGTCTCTCACTACTACTTGCAGTAGCGTTGTCAGTCACTACTACTTGCAGTAGCATTGTCTCTCACTACTACTTGCAGTAGCATTGTCTCTCACTACAACTTGCAGTAGCATTGTCTCTCACTACTACTTGCAGTAGCATTGTCAGTCACTACTACTTGCAGTAGCATTGTCTCTCACTACTACTTGCAGTAGCGTTGTCTCTCACTACTACTTGCAGTAGCATTGTCTCTCACTACTACTTGCAGTAGCATTGTCTCTCACTACTACTTGCAGTAGCGTTGTCTCTCACTACTACTTGCAGTAGCATTGTCAGTCAGACATTATATTTATATTTTATATTAAAGATGTGAGACTCTGGACATTGACCTGATTGGCCCATTTGCAGCTACTGATAAAGGCCACAGATATGTCTGCACTGTAACAGACCTTTTCACCAAGTGGGTGTTTGCTCTTCCCATTAAGTCAAAGTCTGCTGATGATGTTGCTAAAGTGACTACTACTTGCAGTAGCATTGTCTCTCACTACTACTTGCAATAGCATTGTCTCTCACTACTACTTGCAGTAGCATTGTCTCTCACTACTACTTGCAGTAGCGTTGTCAGTCACTACTACTTGCAGTAGCATTGTCTCTCACTACTACTTGCAGTAGCATTGTCAGTCACTACTACTTGCAGTAGCGTTGTCAGTCACTACTACTTGCAGTAGCGTTGTCAGTCACTACTACTTGCAGTAGCATTGTCAGTCACTACTACTTGCAGTAGCGTTGTCAGTCACTGTGCATGCTTGTTGTTTCCCTGTTGCTTCTGTGATCTAAATGCTCATCTTGTTGTCGTGTCAGGATCATAGACAATGTTCGTGGTGAGAGCAGCAAGCGCCAGTGGGTGATCTTTGATGGGGACGTGGACCCAGAGTGGGTGGAGAACCTCAACAGTGTGCTGGACGACAATAAACTACTCACTTTACCCAACGGAGAGAGACTTGGCCTCCCACCCAATGTGAGGGCGAAAGAAGTTTACATCGGGTCAAGTTTGGGGTGGGGGGTTAGAGAGTAAGGAGTTAATATTTTATCACTGCTGTTACTTAGGAAGGTGATGGATGTCTAATATGCCATCCTGGTTGATTGATGAATGCCCAAAGTATTCCACTTAATATTAACCCAACTTTCTCTGGACTCCTGGTATTATCTTGTGTCCTATAAGCTAGCTAACCCTTCAACCACTGTCTCCAGGGATGCCCTGGCCTAGATGCTCAAATTAACAGACTTAGAGCAGACAACTTCTAATAAAAATTAAAAATGTTGACCATCCAGATTGGGAAGACATACTTTCCTGACACTGAATCTGCACCTTTCTTGATGAAACGTTTAGTGTGACTGCATTTGTCACGTGTGTTAGTTAGTTTATTTGGAGTTGCATTAAGAGCTAGTATATGTCTCCCTTTGTCTGGTCCTCTCGCTCAAAGATGTCTGAGAAGACGGCCTCTAACAAGCCTGATATCTGTAATTAGTTGTAGGATCGATTTGCTGTTATTGTCAGGGCAGTTTAAATAGTGCAGACATAGTTAACTTTACACTTACTTTTATTTTTTATTTGAGCAATCAGTATAAGGTGGGCAAGAACTACTTACTTTTATTTTTTATTTGAGCAATCAGTATAAGGTGGGCAAGAACTGGATTTTTAGATGATTAAAATGAAAACAAAGGGTTTTTGTGCCGTGGCTTGCCTCCCAAGTGCATGAAAGCTTCTTGGTGCCTGGACTTGCCTTCCAAGTGCAGGAAAGCTTCTTGGTGCCCGGACTTGCCTTCCAAGTGCAGGAAAGCTTCTTGGTGCCTGGACTTGCCTTCCAAGTGCAGGAAAGCTTCTTGGTGCCATGACTTGCCTCCCAAGTGCATGAAAGCTTCTTGGTGCCCGGACTTGCCTTCCAAGTGCAGGAAAGCTTCTTGGTGCCTGGACTTGCCTTCGAAACGCAGGAAAGCTTCTTGGTGCCTGGACTTGCCTTCCAAGTGCAGGAAAGCTTCTTGGTGCCTGGACTTGCCTTCCAAGTGCATGAAAGCTTCTTGGTGCCTGGAGTTACCTTCCAAGTGCAGGAAAGCTTCTTGGAGCCTGGTCTTGCCTTCCAAGTGCAGGAAAGCTTCTTGATGCCGTGACTTGCCTCCCAAGTGCATGAAAGCTTCTTGGTGCCCGGACTTGCCTTCCAAGTGCAGGAAAGCTTCTTGGTGCCTGGACTTGCCTTCCAAGTGCAGGAAAGCTTCTTGGTGCCGTGACTTGCCTCCCAAGTGCATGAAAGCTTCTTGGTGCCGCCCGGACTTGCCTTCCAAGTGCAGGAAAGCTTCTTGGTGCCTGGACTTGCCTTCCAAGTGCTGGGAAGCTTCTTGGAGCCTGGTTTTGCTTTTTTGCATTTCTTTGCATGCCACTTCTTCTCTACCTCCTCACATAAGTTGTCTTTATCCTAACCATTTTTTCTTCTCCGATTTCATCTCTGACTCCTACTTTCCTCCTCTCTCTCTCCCCCCACTCCCTTTCCTTCCCTTACTTTGACTGTCCTAGATCCGAGTGATGTTCGAGGTGCAGGACTTGCGCTATGCCACGCTGGCGACAGTGAGTCGTTGTGGAATGGTTTGGTTCTCTGAGGACGTTCTCTCTCTGGACATGATATTTGAGAACTTCCTTTCCCGCATGAAGAGCGTGCCTATAGACGAAGGTGATGAAGGATTGGGGGTGTCTCACAGCAGTTCCAAAGAGGAGGTCCTGTCTCCTACCATGCAGGTTAGACTTATATTCACCTAAGTGGAATCCTTGATAGATTTTTTTTTTTTAAATTATTTTTTTGAACGTTTTGTTAAATATATAACTGTAACAGCTGGTTGTTCGCATATCCTAATTTTTATTCCAGCGCTTGTTATTAGGTGCATGCACATGTTTCTCTCAATAGAACCTGTTACCCTGCTAGCACGTATCTTTCAAACCTGACCCTGCAAGCACGTGTCTTTTTGCTGAGGAATAAGGGAGAGAAATGACAAGGGAGTCGATCTCAAGCAAGATCCGAAGGCATGTCTGTCAAAAACATTTCCTTCTTTCCCCCACTACATGTGGCTTTTCTGTGGCTTTTCTCTGTTGAAGAGCCTCCAGACAGACCGTCTTATAAACATGCTCGAACAATATTTTCCATATTATTAATCTCTTGTTTGAGGTCATTACAGTAGCGGTTTTAATGGACTATAAGTATAATTTATAGTCCATTAAAACGGCTGTGGTTTGAGAGCCTTACAGACTTCTCAAGCTAAACAAGTGAGACTGAGTTTTGCCCGCACTGCTCACATGTTCTTGAGTTGAGTACGACTATTTGTTAGACACGTGCTCTTATTTAGGCCCTGGTTTTTCTTTCTGATTTGTGTGCTAAGCTTATCTGCCTAGCAACCAGCTTTTATGGTATATATATTAACCCTCCCATGCAAAAAATAAACTTTCCCGAATTTTGTTCGTGTCCTCGTATGAATTCTACTTCTCTCACTCTGCCCCACCTAGGTGCAGACAGACTGTTCGGACCTGTTGAGCCCACACTTTGCCTCTGGAGGGCTGGTTGTCAAGGCGCTCATGCAGGCAGAGAAGTTGGACCACATCATGGACTTCACTCGGCTCCGAGCCCTCAACTCTCTCTTCTCAATGCTCAACCAGATGATTCGCAACATCCTCAATTACAACCAGGCACACCCAGACTTCCCCATGCCAGTTAGTGCTCCCTCTTTCATCTCTCTCACTTTAAAATAGTATTTACTTTTAATATGAATATGCATACACAGAAATACATTACATATGCAAATATATACACACATACATGTAGATATACACACACAGAAATACATTACATATACAAATATATACACACATGTAGATATACATACACAGAAATACATTACATATACAAATATATACACACATACATGTAGATATACATACACAGAAATACATTACATATACAAATATATACACACATACATGTAGATATACATATACAGAAATACATTACATATACTATACAAATTTATACTACATCACATGATCTGTGGCTAATCTGATTGGTTAACTAACCCTTTCACCATCGACTTCATTTTGAGATTTTGACCTATTTTAACTTTAATTTTTGTATCTGATCATTGGTTCAGAAAAGTCCCCGGCAACCGCATATCACATGATTGACAAAGAGTTACTGATCAACTTGGTGATAAATATGTTGCCTAGCAACCAAACCACAAACCATTTTTGATTAGAATACTTTTTATGACTGCGTTTATCGACTATTACAAGTATATTTTATGGTTTTTCAGATCAAATACTAAAATATGGTCGCTTATCGAACTGCAAACAGCATATAATCTGAATAATGTACATTTTTGGCATAATTTATGAATATTGAATGCCCTAATTTATTATTTTGCGGGATATAGCCATTTTTGTCAGTCTATAAGAGTATTGACTGTTGTCAAGCACCACGAGGAAGGTCTGGCTGTATTGAAAGTTGAAAATTTCAAGATGTTGCAGAAAGGCACAATAAAGCAACGACTCATCAAGAAAACATACGTGTACTACACATGTCTGCATGCATAAATGATAAAGAAAAGAAGTATACATGTACATGCATAACACATGTACATACTACTACAAAAGCAATACAAAGAAAATCTCGAAGAGAAAAGGAAGTTAGTGCGAGTAGTCAGAGAGTGTGTGGAATTCCCTGAAGCATGTCCTTCCACACACAGCACAAAGGCTAACACCACAAAGAGAGCCGAGTGACAAAAGGTCTCTTACCTCTGGCCTCGACTTCTTCCTTGGCCTTTTCCTCTTCGTTGGCCATTTCCTCTTCCTTGGCCTTTTCCTCTTCCTTGGCCTTTTCCTCTTCCTTGGCCTTTTCCTCTTCCTTGACCTTTTCCTTGGCCTTTTCCTCGGCCTCGGCATCCCACACGCCCCCCTGTCTCAGCGATCAGAAGGTAACAGTGATACTTCTGAGTCAGAAGATGGAACTACATCAAATGAAGGAGGAGATGGTGGTAGGAGAGATTGTAGGAGCACTTGGGGGGAAGTTTGCAGGACCACTCGGAGGAGAGTTTGCAGGATCACTCAGAGGTTCAGCAGATTCAAGATCAGTAGCTAAACCTATATAAAAGATTATTATTATGAACTTTATAACCTAGTGAACTTTATAACTAGGAACTTTATAACCTAGTGATATATATTTCTGGCTTATTATGTCTCACTGTTTGATAGCTAAAATTTTATATTCCATTCTATAGATATCTACTCATACTTACCAAGCAACTCATACTCTTCATCAGGAGTCAGGCTATCCTATACATATACACACACACATACATGTAGATAAACATACACACAGAAATACATGCAAATATACAAACAAATGCTATATATTCACACATACATGTATATATACACACACACTACATACGTAGATATAGTGTTTCATTGAGATCAGTTGTGAGCTTGCAGCTCTTTCTGTTGGACGTTGATGACCTTCTCTTCGTGCATGTGTGTAGTTTGAGCAGATGGAAAGGTATGTGCCTCGCTACCTGATCTACGCCATCTTGTGGTCCTTCTGTGGGGACGGCAAGATGAAGAGCCGTATAGAGATGGGGAATTTCATTGGTGAGGTCACCACCATTCCTCTGCCTGTGACCACCACGGTGCCCATCATCGATCATGAGGTAGGCTAAGGCAGCTGTAGGGGAGGAGGGTAAACTAAGGATTTTGATGTATTTGTGTAAATGTCTAGCCATGTTTTTTGTAAGATTATGCTTTGCAAATGTTGATGTTAGATCTGTGGCTCACTGGGTCATCAATAATAAATAATAAGCACTCATCAGTTAGAGAAAAATTCCCTCAACATTGGTGTGTCTTTCAAAGCTGCTTGGCAGACCTTCTGCAAAGATTGTTCAGACTTGAAGCTAGACAGCTGTTCCTTCTCTATGTAGAAGCTGCCTATAGGTAGATAGCTTCATTGCCTATAGGTAGATAGCTTCATTGCCTATAGGTAGATAGCTTCATTGCCTATAGGTAGATAGCTTCATTGGTAGATAGCTTCATTGCCTATAGGTAGATAGCTTCATTGCCTATAGGTAGATCGCTTCATTGCCTATAGGTAGATAGCTTCATTGCCTATAGGTAGATAGCTTCATTGTCTATAGGTAGGTAGATTCATTGCCTATAGGTAGATAGCTTCATTGCCTATAGGTAGATAGCTTCATTGTCTATAGGTAGATAGCTTCATTGCCTATGGTAGATAGCTTCATTGCCTATAGGTAGATAGCTTCATTGCCTATAGGTAGATAGCTTCATAGTTACCTATAAGTAGATAGCTTCATTGCCTATAGATAGATAGCTTCATTGTCTATAGATAGATAGCTTCATTGTCTATAGATAGATAGCTTCATTGTCTATAGGTAGATAGCTTCATTGCCTATAGGTAGATAGCTTCATAGTTACCTATAAGTAGATAGCTTCATTGCCTATAGATAGATAGCTTCATTGTCTATAGATAGATAGCTTCATTGTCTATAGGTAGATACCTATAGGTAGATAGCTTCATTGCCTATAGGTAGATAGCTTCATTGCCTATAGGTAGATAGCTTCATTGCCTATAGGTAGATAGCTTCATTGCTATAGGTAGATAGCTTCATTGTCTATAAGTAGATAGCTTCATTGCCTATAGGTAGATAGCTTCATTGCCTATAGGTAGATAGCTTCATAGTTAGCTATAAATAGATAGCTTCATAGTTACCTATAAGTAGATAGCTTCATAGTTACCTATAAGTAGATAGCAGCTTCATAGTTACCTATAAGTAGATAGCTTCATAGTTACCTATAAGTAGATAGCTTCATAAAGGTTTCATGTTGACTCTAGGTAGATAGCTTCATAGTTGCCTATAGGTAGATAGCTGTCTCTAGTTGATGACTAGTGATTCCTGCTAGGTGCCAGTGAGGTCTGGGTGTTTTAGCACAGATCAACCACTCTCTAGCTCTGGATCTTAGTAAGCCACATAACTCTAGCAGTCTTTAATACCCCACAAAACTTACGGCATCACAAGATGACCATAATCTTGCAGGGGCGGCCTTGTCTAGTTCTCTAGCCGGTAGGTAAGGTGCAGGTATTTTGCTCCACAGTGCACTGCTCCGTGGCACTGCTTGGCGTTCCCTCTTGCACAGACTGTTCTTAGTCCCACTGGACATTGCCTCTGCACTCTCGTTGTTGTCACTGGGCACTTGAGTTTGGTTCTGGTCGACTTACAAAAATTCCTAAATCGCTATATACTAGGGTATTTTGGGGGGTGTTAAATGTTAGTGGATTATCTAATGTTATGGACATGCCAGGCTCGACTGCTCTTCGTCCTGCCTATTTGTGTATGGGATACTAACCGTGACTATTCACATAACCGCGCTGCGAGAGCTTGTTTTGATGCTGCCGTTTTCTCCGAAAGTGTCACGTGTTATATAATTGTCGCTGTTTTGTCTTCTAATAGGTGACCATACAGGGAGAGTGGTCCCAGTGGGTGAACAAGGTCCCCAAGATAGAGGTGGAGACCCACAAGGTGGGTGCGCCTGACGTGGTCGTTCCCACACTGGACACTGTTCGCCACGAGACATTGCTCTACACCTGGCTTGCTGAGCACCGTCCCTTGGTGTTATGCGGCCCACCAGGCTCTGGCAAGACCATGACTCTCTTCTCTGCTCTTAGGGCCCTGCCGGATATGGAGGTGGGTGTGTGTGTTTTTAATTAAAAAAGATCATTTTTTAAATGAGAAGTGTGTCATCTCATATTGCTCGCAGTGGAGAGTATGATGTGGTCGTCTTGGTTATGCTTGTCACTCCTTCCTTGTCGCCTATTTCCCTCTGCCATTTTCTCTCCTGTTCTCTTCTCTCTCGTCCAGGTGGTTGGCCTCAACTTCTCGAGTGCTACTTCCCCAGAACTTTTGCTTAAAACATTTGACCATTATTGTGAGTACCGGAGGACCCCCAACGGGGTCGTCATGTCCCCCATTCAGCTCGGCAAGTGGATGGTCCTATTCTGTGATGAAATTAACCTTCCTAGCACGGATAAGTATGGCACGCAGAGGGTCATCTCATTTCTGCGTCAGATAGTGGAGCACGGCGGGTTCTACCGCACCTCGGATCAGACTTGGATCAAACTGGAGAGGATCCAGTTTGTAGGGGCTTGTAATCCTCCTACAGATCCTGGCAGGAAGCCTCTTTCACACAGGTGGACATACTCATCCATGTACAGTAATGTGTAGAATTTACTAGGATGTGTGAAGGATTTACTAGAATGTAGACGATTTACTAGATGTAATGTGTGAGGTATTGACTAGAATATGTGAACGTTTTACTAGAATGAAGAGAATATGAAGGATTTACTAGATATGTGAAAGATTTACTAGAATGTGTAAAGGATTTACTAGAATGTGCGAAGGATTTACTAGAATGTGTGAATATTTTTCTAGAATGTGTGAAGAATTTGCCAGCGATACTAGGATTGTTGCTACATTTGATATACTAGGGGAAAACCAATCCCAGAGGAAGCTCCAAGCATTATCACCACATGATGCAATGCCTAATCTAGTAATGATAGATCACTACTAGATTAGGCCTTCAGCTAAGCTATGGTTTGGGCATGGGCCATAGCTAGAGCAAATGTTAGGATGTGGGCTGTAGCTAGGGTTCAGCTCTCCACAGAAGGCTTTCTAGTACTGGAAGGCCTTGCATTCAATTCTACCATAAGGTTTGGTAGGATATGTGAAGGATTTTACCAGCAATATTGGCTAGGATATGTTGAAGGGTGAGGTTATTTTGTCACGAGTTTTGACACGCTTGATGACGTCTCTAAATACGTAGGTTCCTGAGGCACGTGCCAGTGATCTACGTTGACTATCCTGGGCCAGCCTCCCTCAAGCAGATCTACGGCACATTCAATCGTGCCATGTTGCGTCTCGTCCCCAACCTGCGTGCCTACTCTGATCCCCTCACCGAGGCCATGGTGGATTTCTACACTATGTCTCAGGTGAGGATTAAGATGGGGGAGGTGGTGGAGGGGAGGGAGGAGTGCTTGCTTTGAGGGTTGCTTGTGGAATGTGTAGCCTATAGTGGGAGCCAGGCCATGCTCTTTGGCTCACTCTGCTTATTAAGGTTTTTTTGGTTGAATTTTATACTTGCCCTTATTCGAGGAGCTAAATTTTCGAGGTTTTCAAGGTTTTCATGGACTTGATCCTAGACACAAAATTCTGTTGGCAGCAAAATCCTTAAAAGGATGTGGGACCCCCAAAAAACCACCCAAAACCTGTTTGGACACTACCTTACATTGAAACAGTTGCTGAGAGCTCCATTGTACTCACTTTTAATTTTCAAGAAATTAGCAGTACCTCAGGCAGGCTCTTACCTTACTCTGGGGCTTGATTGATGTTCAAAAGCACTCCCATTGTTGCTGGAAAACGACTCGACTTCTGGACAAGTTGTTTCTCGATCTCTTGACTAGAGCACTTCTTGCTCTTCTAGCATTTCGTTCGAATGGAATAATTCTGTCACCTGGGATTAATTTTGATGGAGAGACTAAGAAGTTGGTGAAAATGTTGGACTTCAGGACATATGAGCTTAGAGCGTACTTAGGTAAATATTTCTCTAATAGTTAGCTATTATCTTAGTAGCTAGTTATTGGTATTTAGCTTGTATTTCTTGAACTAGAGCAAATTATTAAGTAACTTCGACAAAAATTGCTCACTTTCTTCCGACAAAAATTGCTCACTTTCTTCAAGCCTGAGGATGTGCCTGCACAGCATGGATGTAGAAGATAGATCCTAAACTTCACGGGCAATAAGAGAAACTGACGGCTCTAACCAAGAGAATGTTTTGGATGTTACATTATTGATGGATTTCTATAATACAGCATTTCACATTGTTGCCTGGTAAGCCTGTCCTGTAGGTCAGTTGGACCCAAGTTCTCCCAGTCACCATCTGAACTCCACTTCTACTGCATGCTGCTATCTACATATATATATATGTATCGGTCAAAATTATACCCACTCTCTCTGTCTCCACATCAGTATCTATCCAAGACATTGCCCACAATATTCTATATGATTTCCTGTGATCATTTATAAAAACTGCTTGCTGGAGCCGGTAGCTGAACTTTTTGGGGGGAGTCGGGGCTCCCACAGAGAAGGAATGGGGGACATTTTGATCAGTGGAAAATTATTTGGCATGAAAATGGTTATGGAATGGGGTTGCAATAATTCAGTTACACCTTTTCTTGGAACTTGAGCTCCTCGAAAAGCAAGCGCTATATAGTATTTTGATGATGGATTCTCCCCCCCCCCCTTTCCCCAGGAGCACTTTACTCTGGACATGCAGCCTCACTATATCTACAGTCCACGTGAGATGACCCGGTGGGTCCGCGGCATCTACGAAGTCCTCAAGCCCCTGGAGACGCTGCCGGTGGAGGAGCTGGTGCGTGTGTGGGCCCACGAGGCCCTGCGGCTCTTCCAAGACCGACTAGTGCACGACGAAGAGCGGATGTGGACAGACGAGAATGTGAACCTTGTGGCCTTGAAACACTTCCCCAACGTGGATTCTAAGGTGCGTTGCATGAACAAGTCGGCCGTCCTATGGACGGACCATCCCGGGTGTTTATGGGAATCTGAAGATGTAGAGGAAAAGGTTTGGGATGCCGGTATCCAAGATAATGGGTGAAGGGATGAGAATGTGTACTAAGGGATTCTCGCAGTATATTGGAGCACGTGGATTAGAATTTCTTTTGGAATGAGGCCATTTGCTTATGTTGGTTGTGACGCATCCACGTAGGTTGCGACGCATCCACGTAGGTTGCGACGCATCCACGTAGGTTGCGACGCATCCACGTTGGTTGTGATACATCCATGTTGCGGGCAGGGTTGTTCCTTGTTAGCCGGCGCCCTCTCTGTGCCCAGGTTGCCCTGCGCCGACCTATTCTGTTCAGCAACTGGCTTACCAAGGACTACCTGCCAGTGGAAAGGGAGGAGCTCCGGGACTACGTTCAGGCTCGTCTCAAGGTGTTCTACGAGGAGGAACTGGACGTTCCTCTCGTGCTCTACAACGAGGTCCTCGACCACGTGCTCAGGATAGATCGTATCTTCAAGCAGAATCAGGTAATGTGGGGTGGGTGAGATGGGGAGGGGTTTCATATAGAATCGGGCATACAGAATGAAGTAACAACTGGGGTTCGGAGGGGGTAATCTAGATTTTCAGTTAGAGAAATGGTTTGGATATTTCAAGGTGTAGGTATTTCTACGGCCTGCTCTGTGGTTGGAAGTGACAGAGGGGAGTGTTTTGCTCCTGGCGACCTCTTAAGGTATTACGACCAACCAAAAGGCAAGGGGTGACGAGGGTAAAAAATAAAATAGAAAAATTTAACCTTGGGGTTACAACTTTAGAGCTCAGTAGACTGCAAACTTCATGGTATGGACTTGATATATAGCTCAAAAGATAGGTCTCTCTGTGTGCTCTCTTTTGATACTAAAATATGTTTCATAGGTATAATAACTATAGGCAAGTTACTAGACCCTAAAGCGGAGGGACCTCAAAAATCTGAATGCTCCAACTGGCGCAGAAACTACTCTGGGTTGCGAAGTGCAAAAAAAATTGAAAATTGTACGAGTGGCTAGAGGAAGCTCTAGCGCATACAAGACCATTTTGAATAGGCATTAAAAATTTATTACCTGGTCAAGCGTGCAGTTGGAAAATTGAGGGTGTTGACCATCAACACCTTCAATTTTGCACCCACGTGTCTGACCTATCTTTTGAGCTATATATCAAGTCCATACCATGAAGTTTGCAGAATCTAATGGAGCTCTAAAGTTGTAAACACAGGTTTAAAAAAAATTAAATTTACCCCGTTCCCCCTTTTAAATCCACCTCCACACTAACTAGCTAGCAAGCCAGTGCAGGTAGAGGGATTCAGTGCAGGTATGTGCAGCAATGGTTGGTTGTGATGATGTGCAAGCCTGGAAGTTTGCCAGCCTGTGTGCCTCAGCAAGACACCGTTTCTTATGACAGGTCACACATTTGTGAGACTTATCTTCACCTTCCTAATCATCTTCAAAATGGCCGCCGTCTTCACTGTCGGAGCTGTAGTGTGCAACAGGTTTGTCCAGCTCCAAGTAAGCCTCCGATGCTCTTGAGTGGGAAGCAAAATTGAGGTCTCTGACATCTTGTTCTGGGGCAGTGTGCATACAAGTAGCTTACTAATCTCTTTGTTGAATGGCATTGGATGTGCTAGTATTATTATGATGCTATCATTAATATAGGGACGCCTCTTTTTGGTTGGGTGCTAATTTATTGCTAATTTATTGTGATTCTCTAAGTACAAGTACACCTCTTAGTGTGCTAGTAATATTATGATCCATCATTATAGGGGTGTCTCTTATTGGTTGGGTGCTAATTTATTGTGATTCTCTAAGTACAAGTGCACCTTGATTATTGTTAGTAGTGTGCTAGTAATATTATGATACGATCATTATAGGGGTGTCTCTTATTGGTTGTGTGTTATTGTGATTATCTAATTACAGGGGCACCTCTTGTTGATTGGTGTCAGTGGTGCTGGCAAGACCACCCTCTCAAGGTTTGTTGCGTGGATCAATGGCCTCTCTGTCTACCAGATCAAGGTGTGCAATGGCTGTCAGGGTGGTAGCAATTCGTTCGACTTGTTTCTCTGCTTATGTAGTTCTCGCTCATCATCTATCTATCTCCTCTGTGTTTCTGCCTTCTGCCCGCCTTTTCTGTCTTGTGTAGGTCCACCGCAAGTACACTGCTACGGATTTCGATGATGACTTGAGAGCAGTTCTTCGTCGCTCTGGCTGCAAGGACGAGAAGATTGTCTTCATCTTGGACGAGTCGAACATGCTGGACTCCGGCTTTCTGGAAAGAATGAACACACTCTTGGCCAATGGAGAGGTAATATGGTGGAGAAAGCTGGGGGGGGGGGGGGGGGGCAAGGTTTGGGGGGGGGGGTAACAAAGTGGCAACGTTTGGGTTGGGGTGTTGTTACAGTTTAAGGTAGAGAAGAGCCGAGAATTTACTGAGCTGCAGAGTGAGTGATGTTTGTTGGCTGGCGACACTGGTAATGGAAGACCCTGGAGACACTGGTAATGGAGGAACCTGGCGACACTGGTAATGGAAGACCCTGGAGACACTGGTAATGGAAGACCCTGGAGACACTGGTAATGGAAGACCCTGGAGACACTGGTAATGGAGGAACCTGGCGACACTGGTAATGTAAGACCCTGGTGACACTGGTAATGGAGGACCCTGGAGACACTGGTAATGGAAGACCCTGGAGACACTGGTAATGGAAGACCCTGGAGACACTGGTAATGGAAGACCCTGGAGACACTGGTAATGGAAGACACTGGTAATGGAAGACCCTGGTAATGGAAGACCCTGGAGACACTGGTAATGGAAGACCCTGGTGACACTGGTAATGGAAGACCCTGGTGACACGGGTAATGGAAGACCCTGGTGACACTGGTAATGGAAGACCCTGGCGACACTGGTAATGGAAGACCCTGGCGACACTGGTAATGGAAGACCCTGGAGACACTGGTAATGGAAGACCCTGGAGACACTGGTAATGTAATCGACACTGGTAATGGAAGACCCTGGAGACACTGGTAATGGAAGACCCTGGAGACACTGGTAATGAAGACCCTGGCGACACTGGTAATGGAAGACCCTGTTAATGGAAGACCCTGGAGACACTGGTAATGGAAGACCCTGGAGACACTGGTAATGAAGACCCTGGCGACACTGGTAATGGAAGACCCTGTTAATGGAAGACCCTGGAGACACTGGTAATGGAAGACCCTGGAGACACTGGTAATGGAAGACACGGGTAATGGAAGACCCTGGTGACACTGGTAATGGAAGACCCTGGCGACACTGGTAATGGAAGACCCTGGAGACACTGGTAATGGAAGACCCTGGAGACACTGGTAATGGAAGACCCTGGAGACACTGGTAATGGAAGACCCTGGAGACACTGGTAACGGAAGACCCTGTAGACACTGGTAATGGAAGACCCTGTAGACACTGGTAATGGAAGACCCTGTCACAGCCGGTCCTTCCTTTCATTAGGTCCAGTGGTGCCTGGGGGTACCTGTAGACACTGGTAATGGAAGACCCTGTCACAGCCGGTCCTTCCTTTCATTAGGTCCAGTGGTGCCTGGGGGTAATCCCTCGATCATCTAGTTGTGTGAGAATTCGTGTCCATCTCAAACTGGCTCGAATTAGGTGGTCGGGGGTGTGTGCAAGGCAAGGCACCACTGGATTGCCTGCTTCAAAAGAATGTGGTCAGAGCTGCACAGAGAAGGGGAGCTATTCTCTGAAGGTTGTTGACTGTGAAGCTTCAGTTTCTGAACAATGGCAAATGTCCACAACTAACTATTTGGAGTGTGTGTGGTCATTCTCTGAATAGAGAAGTAGTTCATGTTTTTGTGGAGACTCTGAATAGAGGACATAAGCCATCGCTACTGTGTGCATGTGTGTATGTATGTCTGTGTCATCGAGCTGTTGTGGCCTGTAGACATCCAAGAAGTTGTTGCGTCATCGGAGTGTAAGCTCATAGAGCTGTGCTTGGTGTCAGTTCACATTCATCTTAGTTGGATCCGATCAAGCCTAGAGATGTCTAATAGCAAGTCTGGGGCAGTGGGATACAGGGGTCATCCGACATAAGTGCGAAGAACGGCCACCTGTCAGTGACCCCATTTCAGTGTAACACTTGGGACCTTTGCTCAAGAAAACTAAATGCACTTTCTTTGTCCAAGAGTTGCTGTATTTAATTAAAAAGTATTCTTCTATCAACAAGTTCACTCGGGGAAGTGTGCAATCTAGCGCGTTCTTTTTACCACCTGCCCCATCGAGGGGATCGAGTGACTAGTCCCCCCCCCCCCCCCCCGTCTACAGACACCATCTCCACCCACGTCCGGAACTATGCTCCTGGCCAGGAAAACATTCCGACGTGTGGTCACAAAGAACATCAGGGCCAGGACGCATCTGCGCTACCTGACCCAATCCAGGGACAGATGCCACCTGGCCTTCGACTACACAAAACCTGCTATGTAATGAGCCTGGTGGCCCGGCAGTTCGGCCGCATCTGCGGGCGATGCGAGGCTGAACTGCTAATGGTGCTCATCGGCCATTACACGCAGCTGAATGCCACTAACGAAAAGCTTCTTTGGAATCTTTTGTGATATTTTTATTGCCATTACAAAACAATTTTCTTTTCTTTTGCGGGTGGGGGTGGGTACGATCTTTCTTTTTTTAAGGGGGATGTTACTCTTCTTGTTTTCTTATCTTTTTGGACCTGAGATTTGGACCTGAGATTTGTAACATTATTTTTAGTTTTTTGGTAGCAAAAAGATTTGCTTTTTGAAGAGCTGTCCAATGGCCTACTTTATGAAGGCTAGGAAGTCTATACAGTAAAGATACACACACTCTTCAAAACTGTCGCCAGATATCCTGAGATCACAGGATGTCCGTAGCTACCTCCCATTCTCATGCTGTGTAGCACACATGGACGCTATGAGTCGGATTTTACCCCTCTGAACACCACAGAACAGAAATTGTAGTTCAGTAAAGATTACAGGTATAAAGGAACTTCCTGTTAAAAGCGTCCCTTTGTGCTTCTTTTGTGCACCCTGTTAGTGGGAGTGGCTACAGGCATTCTGTGGTTTTTAAAGGATTTTAACTCTTAGAACGCCGGTGGCGTCTATACATGCCGATTGAAATTTACTCTCACACGCCGGTGGCGTATATACACCTCCTAAATATGTAAATTTTTATTAGCGTTTGTTGCGTAGCTGCTTATTCTTACAGCTGCACTTTGTATTTTATCTGAGAGATCTGTTCTTGTTCTTTTGAGAAAGTATACCGATAGCTGTTGTATGTTTTTTTTAAAGATATTTTTTAAAGTAGGCAAGTACATTGAAGTGCGTTATAATTGATTTACATTAGCGTTTATTGGCAGCTGCTTATTCTTACAGCTGCACTTCTTAGTTGATCTGAGAGATCTGTTATTCTTCTTTTGACATAGGATACAGACAGCTAGCTGGCTGTTGTGTTTGTTGTTTTTAGATATTTGAAGTAGGCAAGTACACTGAAGTGAGTTACAAATGATGGAGAGATATAACACAGATGATGTTATAAGATTATTAGATGCTGAAGACAGTGATGAAGATTTTGATGGATATGTTGAAGAAGGTTATAGTGGTAGTGATGATGATGCTGTTGGTGCTGTGGATGGTGGTGTTGATAGTGGTGGTGTTGGTTGTGTTAGGGTTTGTAGTGCCGCTAGCAGTATCTCTTCCAGTTCCAGCAGTGCAACTGTCAGCCAGACCTCTTCCAGCTCCAGCAGTCTAACTGTCGGCCAGACCTCTTCCAGCTCCAGCAGTCTAATCAGACTATATCTTCATCACTATAATGATATCCACAAAGTATACAATGAAGTAATACAATGAAGTAATAATGATGGTTAGTTCATGAGCTAAACTATGATCTGGCAGTTCCTAGCTCCTGCTGGTATTTAGCGGTACTAGAGCACTAAATATCAGTAGGAGATAAGAAAATGTAGGAGATAAGCGCTTAGTGTTTCTCTCTACGTAAAACAGACCAGAGGAGCTAACATACAGCCAGCCCTTAGTGTATCTAGCTTAGCCTATCTAGCTTAGCGTAGCTATCTACACTACACAGCAGCTGTAGCTAGGAACCCTTTGTTTATCTCAGAGATAGCGCTAATATTCCATAGCTAGCTAGCTAGATGCCAGAAACCTATAGACAAGCTAGTGTTTCTATCTCTGTACAACAGTTCTAAATACTAGAAGGAACTAACATATAGACAGCGCTTATTGTGTCTAGCTTAGCTATCTACACTACACAGCATCTGTAACTAGGAACCTTTAGTTCATCCCAGAGATAGCGCTAATACTCCATAGCTAGCTAGCTAGTTGGCAGAAGCCTATACACAAACACAAGCTAAACTGACCCAATAACTAATATCAAAGTACTCGACTTACTTTGGAGAAGCTTTACTCTGTTTACCTTCGCGTTCTGTAAATGGTAATGATCGCCTTGCATCCTGCCTAGATCTGGAAATCAGCTGACTGACAAAAGACTGACAAAAAAAGGCGATTGACAAAAAAAAGGCGTTGATTAAAAATCGGTGTTTTTTTTGGTTAATTAAAAATGCCGGTTATTGGGTTGGAAACAGCCACAGCCACTGTGTCTGGGTATAATTAACAATAACAGCTAAAGCTGTCTAAGAGCTAAAGGTGAGCAGGGTACAGTTGAAGAGGGTGTATGTGTATTGACTGTGCAGACTTACTTGCCTTCATAAATAATAATAAGCAATGAAATTTGTAATCTTTTTTTGTTATCTTGAGTTTCCACACTGCTGTAGCAAGAAGATCACTATTATGTATCGACTGTGCGGGCGGACTTACTTGCCTTCATAAAGTAGGTCATTGGAAAGCTCGTCATAATAGTGATCTTCTTGCTACAGCAGTGTGGAAACTCAAGATAACAAAAAAAGATTACAAATTTCATTGCTTATTATTATTATTATTATTGTTGTTGTTGTTATTATTGATGATGATTATTATTATTATTATTATTATTATAATAATTATTATTATTATTATTGATTGATTGATTATTATTGTTATTGATTATTATTATTATTATTGTAGGTCAGCCCACTTTCCCATATATGTGTGAGAACTGCTCTTCTCACTCTAGTTATACTCTAGTTATAGACAATTATTATGCGCCCACTTGCGCCAGGTACATGCACAGTTCATAGTCATGCTGAGCCTGCACTAACCCAACGGCTCAGTCTCAACGTCTGATACTTCATTCTCGCGACCCTCAAAGCTCTTGTAATACCACTGGGCCGCAGGTAGCCAGATGTCAGACAAGACAAAGAGAGGCGGTGTATTGGATACGTTTACTTCGTGCAGTTGGGGGGTGCCTGTTTTCTTGTCTTGGAGGGGCTGTTCTGTGTGTTTGTTAGTTCCTGGACTACAGTGGTTATCGCTCACTTGATTATATATTCGCGAAACAGAAGGACACTTTCCCCCCTTTTTTTCTCTCGCCCCCTTTATTTTCCTTCTTTTACAACAAGAAAAAGGTCCTTTTCAACAGCATTTTTAAAACTTCAATGTTGGAATTATGTTTTCTCAGCAATTGCCTTGCGGTCATGCACAACAACACTGACGTTTTTGTTAGTCATTGAATGTCTTGTCATGCCACTTTGCGAACATCACTATGAGGCTGACCGTGCTTGCCAAGTCAAGGTTGTTCTTCTCGTCGGGCTCGAGCGTCTCGATGGCATCGTCCAGCTCCTTGATGTTGTCCTGGATGTCCGGGTGGGAGACGTCGCCGTGGGCTATGTGTAGAACCTGCACGAGTTTGGTTTTGCTGACCATGCCGATCCTGTCTTCCAGCTTGTTGAGTAGCTCGGTGCTCTTCAACTTCCTGGCGATGGTGGACACCAGTGGGCCGGCGAACAACACCATCCCACTCGTCACTGTCTTGATGATGCCCAACACTTGCTCCGTGGTTGCTGTGACCACTGCCACTTTGGCGTAGTCCTCAGGACTCAGGACTCCTTCCAAACTTTCGTCGACCACTTGCACAAAGTCCTTGATTCTCTGTATGAAGAGGACCAGTTTTAATGTCTTCTCCTTGATGGAGTCGTGCTTGTTGATCTCCGAGATGGTTATCCTTTTCTCCTTGGGGAGTTTCTCATTGATGATCTCGGCCAACTCTTGAGTGGCCTTGTAATGGCTGGCGAGGTGATGATTCAGCTTGTCCACTTTCTCTTCCACTTTTTTAGCTTCCGACATGATTAGACAGCAGTTTATAAGAGGACAGATCTAACTCGGACAAATCTCTTGAAGACTGCCACTGTTACTTTACTTCTTTCAGTAGTGCTGGACTATCCCTTGATTTATACTATAGTCTGTGGAAGTGATGGGACGCGCGCAGGGCAGGGCACCACTGGATTGCCCTGCTTCAAAAGAATTGGTCAGAGCTGCACAGAGAAGGAGGCTACCTGTGGCTAGTGGAGCACTGACTTGTAGGCATTCTCTGAAGGTTGTTCATTGTGAAGTTTCAAAAGAATTGGTCAGAGCTGCACACAGAGAAGGGGGGCTACCTGTGGCTAGTGGAGCACTGACTTGTAGGCATTCTCTGAAGGTTGTTGACTGAAGCTTTCAGTTTCTGAACAATGGAAAATGTCCACAACTAACCATTTGGAGTGTGTGTGGTTATGCTCTGAATAGAGAAGAGTAATTCATGTTTTTGTGGAGACTCTGAATAGAGGACATAAGCCATCACTACTGTGTGCATGTTTGTATGTGTGTATGTATGTCTGTGTCATCGAGCTGTTGTGGCCTGTCGACATCCAAGAAGTTGTTGAGTCATCTGTCGACATCCAAGAAGTTGTTGCGTCATCGGAGTGTAAGCTCATAGAGCTGTGCTTGGTGTCAGTTCACATTCATCTTAGTTGGATCCGATCAAGCCTAGAGATAGATGTCTAATAGCAAGTCTGGGGCAGTGGGACACAGGGGCATAAGTGCGAAGAACGGCCACCTGTCAGTGACCCCATTTCGGTGTAGCTCTTGGGACCTTTCCTCAATGAAACTAAATGCACTATCTTTGTACAAGGGTTGCTGTGTGAGACTGACCTCCATTAATTAAACAGTGTTCTTCTATCAACAAGTTCCTCGGGGAAGTGTGCCATCTATCACACTCTTTTGAGTCATTTCCAAACAAAAAGCTTCTTTGGATTATTGCATTACAAAACAATTTTATTTTTTAAGGGGGGAGGTGTTATCTTACCTATTTTTAAGATGTTGCTCTTGTTATCTTAACTATTTTTAAGATGTTGCTCTTGTTATCTTAACTTATTTTTAAGGAGGTGTTACTCTTCTTTTCGGACCTGAAATTTGTAACTTTTGTTGTTATTTTTAATTTTTATTTTTCAGTTTTCTGGTAGCAAAAATATTTGCTTTTTGAAGAGCTGTCCAATGGCCTACTTTATGAAGGCTAGGGAGTCTATACAGTAAAGATACACACACTCTCTTTCAAAACTGTTGCCAGGTATCCTTGAGATAACAGGATGTCTGTAGCCACCTCCCATTCTCATGCTGTGTAGCAACACATGGATGCTCTGAGTCAGATTTTTCCTCCTCAGAATACCACAGAACTCAGAATACCACAGAACAGAAGTTGTAGGTCAGTAAAGATTTTTTTAAACTTTAAAAACGCGACTCAGTGGCAAACAGTCCCATCTAACTTTTCACAGGTATAAAAGAACTTCCTGTTAATAGCGTACCTTTGTGCTTCTTTCGTGCAGCCTGTTAATGGGAGTGGCTACAGGCATTCTGTGGTTTTAGAGGATTTTAAAGGTGAGCAGGGTGCAGTTGAAGTATGTGTATTGACTGTGCAGACTTACTTGCCTTCATAAAGTAGGTCATTGGAAAGCTCGTCATAATAGTGATCTTCTTGCTACAGCAATGTGGAAACTCAAGATAACAAAAAAAATATTACAAATTTCATTGCTTATTTATTATAATTATTATTATAATTATTATTGTAGGTCACCTCGCTCCCCTTAAAAACTGCTTGTCTCACTAGAGTTATAGACAATTATGCGCCCGCTTGTGTCAGGTACATGCACAGTTCATAGTCATGCTGAGCCTGCACTAACCAACGGCTCGGTCTCGACATCGGGTCTTTCTTTGTCATGACCCTTGTCAAAGCTCTTGTATACCACTGGGATGCAGGTAGCCAGACAAGATGAGAGAGACGGTGTATCAGATTTACTTCATGCAGTTAGGGTGCCTGTTTTCTTGTCTTGGAGGGGCTGTTCTGTGTGTTTGTTAGTTCCTGGACTACAGTGGTTATCGCTCACTTGATTATATATTCGCGAAACAGAAGGACACATTTTCCCCCTTTTTCCTCTCGCTCCCTTCTTTATTTTCCTTCTTTTACAACAAGAAAAAGGTCCTTTTCAACAGCATTTTTAAAACTTCAATGTTGGAATTATGTTTTCTCAGCAATTGCCTTGCGGTCATGCACAACAACACTTGACGTTTTTGTTAGTCATTGAACGTCTTGTCATGCCACTTTGCGAACATCACTATGTGGCTGACCGTGCTTGCCAAGTCAAAGTTGTTCTTCTCGTCTGGCTTGAGCGTCTCGATGGCGTCGTCCAGCTCCTTGATGTTGTCCTGGATGTCTGGGTGGGAGACGTCACCGTGGGCTGTGTGTAGAACCTGTACGACTTTGGTTTCACTGACCATGCCGATCCTGTCCTCCAGCTTGTTGAGTAGCTCGGTGCTCATCAACTTCCTGGCGATGGTGGATACCAGTGGGCCGACGAGCGATACCAGCCCACTCGTCACAGTCTTGATGATGTCCAACACTTGCTCCGTGGTTGCTGTGACCTTCGCCACTTTGGCGTAGTCCTCTGGACTCAGGACTCCTTCCAAACTCTTGTCAAGCTCTTGCACAAAGTCCTTGATTCGCTGTATGAAGAGGACCAGATTTGATGTGTTCTCCTTGATGGAGTCGTCCTTGTTGATCTCCGAGATGGCTATCCTTTTCTCCTCGGGGACTTTCTCGTTGATGATCTCGGCCAACTCTTGAGTGGCCTTGTAATGGCAGGCGAGGTGACAATTCAGCTTGTCCACCTTCTCTTCCACTTTTCCAGTTTCCGACATGACTAAACGGCAGTTTCTAAGAGGACAGTTCTAACTTAAAAAAAAAAAAATCTCTTGTATGCCACTGTTGCTTTACTTCTTTCAGTAGTGCTGGCTGGACTGTGGACTTCCTCTTGTCTTATACTAGTAGCCTGTGGAAGTGATGTGGTTTCATGTGTGACCTACCTCTCTATGAGGAGTTGGCAAACATGCTGATTGTTGAGCGTGACGGCATGATCCGCAGTGGGCACTAGAAGGTCGGTTTAGTTTTCGTGGTGGTTGGAGTGTGGGATGGGAGGTGTGTTACTGCTGGTGGGATGGGAGGTGTGTTACTGCTGGTGCACAACGTTAACCTTTTAGGGGGACACATTGGATTTGAAGACTACTGAAATAGAGCGTGTACTTATCTGAACAAAGCCAAGTGGCATAAAATATAATGAAGAATATAAATAAATAAAAAATTTAAAAAACGAGCGTGTGCGGGACTTGAGCAAAATTTAGCCACTTACTCATTTAGAATCTGTCTATAATGCCAGCCATGTGACAAATCCTTTTCTACTCTTTTTCCCTCTAGTATCCCTAACTTAAATCTCAACTAGAAAATAATTTTAAACAAGCTGGTTTCAACTGATTTTAGTAGGTATGGGTGTCAAGATTTACCAAAAAAAAGTAAGGTGAGGTAGGGGGTGGGGAAAACTTTTTCTGGGGTTAAAGGTCATTTATCCCCGGCCTAAATCACTTAAACTTGTATCTCGGTAACAAAACAAGGTCATGTGGTTGATCCTGGTGTCAAAATGCACAGAATTATGCAAGAAGGGCCCCCCAAATTTTTTTGGACCCTTAGTTACCAAACCTTGACCTCCAAATGTGAGGTCAAAGGTCAAAAAGTGGCATTGACATGGCATAATATTATTATGTATCATATAATTTTGAAGCTGCATGGTGTCAAACAATGCATCAAAGAATCAAGTGCAAAGAATCAAGTAGTAAACAAATAATTGAAATACTGATTACAGCATAGCTATAACATATTTAGTCATTTTCCTCTTCATCGCTACCAAGTTCCTCTACATCTGCTCCATTAGAACAGTGTCCACAGCACACACCACATGCAGAAACACATGACATGCCAGCTCTCATGCAGCTGCATTTCATGGTTTGGCACTGCCTCTCCCCTTCCTTGCAGTTGCAGCAAATTCCTTTCAGAAGGTTGTCTGGGGCAATAGGAATGGACAGCATCTTCGGTCTGAGTTTTCCATTGCTATCTAACTCCCATCCTCTTCCAATTGGCTTAAGAACAGTGGTGTTTAGATCTGCCAAGAAGTGTGCTCTCAGGGCCTTTGAGTATGCTGCACCTTTCAGGATGTACTTGACTGTGTTCGGTCCATAGACGACTCTCATAGCTTCTGCCAAACCACTGCCTTCCATGATGTACCCAATGCAGCCAAGGAAACTTTTCAGAAAGTGGAATCCTCCAAGCCGCACAACAACTTCTAACTTCTGCTCCTTAACAATTTGAGATGCCTTGATGAACAGAGGAAGGTTGAATGTTATGATTGCTGGGGATTCATGCGTTCCTTTGATAGCTCTCATGATTGTGATGTATATTGTCTGCATGTCATTCGGATTTGCATTGATGATGCGCAGAAACTCAATGGAAGATTTCAATGTTAGTCCATTGTATTTCTGATGCATAAACCCCATGAAATTTGGATGAAGGGATCTTCCTTCTACCCATCCAATGTACCAGTCTTTAACAGCTACATCTATTGGAATGGATCTTTCAGGTATTTCTTGCAGAAGTTCTTCATACTTTATTAGCTTAGTTTCCAGTAGAGCATTTGTTGGTTGGTACACATAATGTTGCAAACCTTCCATATTTGAAAGAGTTTCATTCTTTACAATTGGTTTTCGCTGCATCTTCCTATTCTCATCAATTTCAAGTTGATTGGCATTTTCTGGTGTGGTGACTTTGATAAGTCCCATGGCATGAAACCCTGACTTTCCATCTAAGGTTATCAAATCATGGTCCATGTTGTCACCAATGTGCTGCTCAATCTGCTTCTCCAGTACTGCCATTGATGCTGCATGTGTGTTATTAGTCGAGTCAATGTATGTGTACTTGTAGTCCGTACCCTCTTTTGGACTTTCACATATGCCAATCCTGTGCATGATGTTAATCAGCTGATCTGAACCGAACTTATGATCAAGGTATAAGCTCATGCCAAGCTGGAAAGGCATCTTGGATGATCTTGGGCGTTGTGAAGATATAATATTTTGCCCTGCAACATTTCTCCTGACTGATGAATGCGGCATTAAACATGTTAACAACAGTTCAAGAGATTCTGGTAGCTCATAATGGGATGTCATTTCTATAAGCGAGGGAAATTCCTCTTTGCTGAAGTTAAGACACTTTATGTCATTCATAATGAGAAAAGCAGCCATTTTAATGATGGCTTTCTTTTTCTCGTCTTCATTACCTGTTTCCATCTTCTTGTGGTAGTCTCTGGTGATATCTGCCGTGCAGTTCCTAAAGCAGACAAGATCCTTCCTATGTTTTTGATTTGTAATGAATATACTATTACCATAGTGCCTCTCGAGTGCTTGTTTCAAATATTTCTCATGATACACTGGAAGGTCATCATCACCTACTAATATCTTCATTTGCTCTTGCAATTGGCTTACAGTGTAAACACCACTCTCCATTTCACTGTCAAACCACCCGCAGAGCTTGTAGAAGGCATTTTCCTTAGAACCATCCACAGGCCTTCCAGATTTCTGAAAATAAAGTTTTTTTGGAATAATTAATTATGGTATACATACTCTAGCAATTTTACTAACATTACGTCGACCTGGTACATCATACAGGGTGCAGTAGCATTTGCAATGATAGACAGCCTCTTCTGCTACAAGATCTGCAATGCCTTCCAAGCGTCCTTGGACAGCCATTCCAAGACTATCTTTTCTTGCACATGCTATTCTCAGAAGTGATGTCTTAAGTGTGATAGTTGATGCCCGACGTATGGTCTGCTGTCTGGCAGGATGTCTTTCGTCAAAATGGATGTCCTCATTGCAGATGATACATCTTTCACTGTACGGAAATCGTGTAGGACCCCGGTCTGAAATTATTATCTGGACTAAGTTAGCCAAATCAACAGTATATTGTATGCATGTTATGTAGGGGATTGCAATAAGATTATGGGAAATTCAAGTGACTCTTACCATTATCGTCATTTACAGATTGTGACACTTTTTGACGTTTAGGGCGTGGTTCATGCTCCTGTTCTTCAACATCAGGCTCCTTTTGCATGAAAAGGGCTCTGCATCTTTGATGGACGGTCATAGGAATGTTGCTAGTCCATTTTCTTTCCAATCGCTCTAACAAGGAAGAGTCGCTGATATGTCTACAATGCTCAATTAGGTTCTCATAGCCCTTAGTGTACAACTTCTGTAGCTTTCCTGCTTCTGATGAGTCCTCAGTACAAATCTCACACCTCCTTTCCATTTTGCTCGAATGGAGTAAGATACCAACCTTATGCCAATGTCTAGTCCTTTTATAGACAAACGCAGCACACATAATGTTCTTGGAGAATCCTGCACAAACCACCAACTCCCATCAAAGGGTGCAAGCTGGGCAGGATCATGCAGGTTTTGTGCAAGATCCTGCAGGTTTCTAAGCAAACCTGACCACAAGCCACAACTACTCCCATCAAAGGGTGCAAGCTGGGCAGGATCATGCAGGTTTTGTGCAAGATCCTGCAGGTTTCTAAGCAAACCTGACCACAAGCCACAACTACTCTCAATACAGATAACACCCACAAACATCTCTCAAGAGTTGGTCCTAAAGGATCCCAGATTTTTTGTGCATCATCATGGTACAATTCTGAGCATTTTGACACCAAGATAAAAAATGTTGGGTATTTAGTTGTCGAGATACAATGTTTTACAATTTTGGGGCGATCGATGACCTTTTGACCCCCCAAAAGTTTTCCCCACCCCCTACCCCACCTTCCTTTTTTTTGGTAAGTCTTGACACCCATACTTACCAAAATCAGTTGAAACCAGCTTGTTTAAAATTATTTCTTAGATTGGATCTAAATATGGCTAATTTTAGGATACTACTCTCCTTTCTTGTTCCCTCTTCCCTCCTCCCCGTCTTCTCTTCCCTCCTCCCCTCCTCCCCCTCTTCCCTCCTCCCCTCCTCCCCCTCTTCCCTCCTCCCCGTCTTCTCTTCCCTCCTCCCCGTCTTCTCTTCCCTCCTCCCCCTCTTCTCTTCCCTCCTCCCCCTCTTCCCTCCTCCCCCTCTTCCCTCCTCCCCCTCTTCCCTCCTCCCCCTCTTCCCTCCTCCCCCTCTTCCCTCCTCCCCCTCTTCCCTCCTCCCCCTCTTCCCTCCTCCCCCTCTTCCCTCCTCCCCCTCTTCCCTCCTCCCCCTCTTCCCTCCTCCCCCTCTTCCCTCCTCCCCCTCTTCCCTCCTCCCCCTCTTCCCTCCTCCCCCTCTTCCCTCCTCCCCCTCTTCCCTCCTCCCCCTCTTCCCTCCTCCCCCTCTTCCCTCCTCCCCCTCTTCCCTCCTCCCCCTCTTCCCTCCTCCCCCTCTTCCCTCCTCCCCCTCTTCCCTCCTCCCCCTCTCCCCCTCCTCCCCCCTCCTCCAGGTACCAGGTCTGTTTGAGCTGGATGAGTTCACCACACTGATGACACAATGCAAGGAGGGCTCCCAAAGAGAGGGCCTCATGCTGGACTCTTCAGAGGAACTTTACAAATGGTTCACTCAAAAGGTAAGAGGAGCCATAGTAATGAGCTGCTACAGCATCATTGTAGCCATTGGTAAAGTACTGCACACTGCTGAAGGGCGTCGATGTCTGTATTGTTGCATGACTAACCAATGAAATACCTCCCATGTTATGCTCAGCTCAGCAATGAGGAGGCGTAGGCTACCTGGATCAAGCATCCATGTATCATATTTCCTCGAATGGTTACCCCCATGGGGCAGGTGTCCTAAAGGTCCTAAAGGTGCTAATGCCAAATGAGGTTGAATACAATTTGAGGGCACAAACCAACCCAGGCTAGTGGGGGAGCTCATTTACTCGCAAGCAACAGCTTCTCCCAGTACCCAGGCTAGTGGGAGCTCATTTACTCTCAAGCAACATCTTCTCCCAGTACCCAGGCTAGTGGGAGCTCATTTACTATCAAGCAACAGCTTCTCCCAGTACCCAGACTAGTGGGAGCTCATTTACTATCAAGAAACAGCTTCTCCCAGTACCCAGACTAGTGGGAGCTCATTTACTATCAAGAAACAGCTTCTCCCAGTACCCAGGCTAGTGGGAGCTCATTTACTATCAAGAAACAGCTTCTCCCAGTACCCAGACTAGTGGGAGCTCATTTACTATCAAGAAACAGCTTCTCCCAGTACCCAGGCTAGTGGGAGCTCATTTACTATCAAGCAACAGCTTCTCCCAGTACCCAGACTAGTGGGAGCTCATTTACTCTCAAGCAACAGCTTCTCCCAGTACCCAGACTAGTGGGAGCTCATTTACTCTCAAGCAACAGCTTCTCCCAGTACCCAGGCTAGTGGGAGCTCATTTACTCTCAAGCAACAGCTTCTCCCAGTACCCAGACTAGTGGGAGCTCATTTACTCTCAAGCAACAGCTTCTCCCAGTACACCACACCTGCACAGCTAGTATATATCAGCAAGGAGGGGCTGCAGGCTACCTGTGTCAGCACCCACCAGCCTTACATCACAGCTTTTTGTTAGCCACACCCATATCACATGTGCACTAATATATATATTTTGCCTTCCCCGGCCCCTCCCACTTTCTTCTCTTAGGTCATGAAAAATTTGCATGTGGTCTTCACCATGAACCCCTCCACTGAGGGACTGAAGGATCGGGCGGCTACCTCCCCAGCACTTTTCAACAGGTGTGTCCTCAACTGGTTTGGAGATTGGTCCACTGGTGCCCTTTACCAAGTTGGCCTGGAGTTCACAAACAGAGTGGATCTGGATAAGTCGGATGTAAGCAGTTAGGGAGTACATGTCTGAGGGCAGCCTGGGCAAATGATGTCTAGGGAGTACATGTCTGAGGGCAGCCCTGGGCAAATGATGTCTTTTGCAATCTTTTTTCTTCTTCCCTTATTCCCCCACCCATCCTTTTCTTTTTTCTTCCCATCCTTTTCTTTTTTCTTCCCATCCTTTTATTTTTCCCTCCTTTTTTTCTTTTTTCCCCTTATTTTTTCCTTCTTCCTTCTTCCCCCCCTTTTTTCTTTTCTTTTTCCCCCCTTATTTTTTTCTTCCCCCCCCCCTTTTACCTTTTTTTACTCCTTTTATTATTATTTTTTCCCTCCTTTTTTTCTCTTTTCCCCCCTCATTTTTTCACCTCCATATTTAATGTTATTCTTTTGTTAGTGTCTGTGTGGTTTCCCCTTCTAGGCTTAACACTTGACACTCTTTCTAATTCCCTTTTTGTTTGTTCCTTCTACCTCCCTTTCCTCCCCTTCCTCCCCTCTCTCCTATTCTCTCTGACCACACACACACCTCTATGCAGTACCTCAGCCCGGGAAACTTTCCCATCGTCTACCCGGACCTGGTTCTCCCTCCCACCCACAGACAGGCAACCATCAACGCCTTTGTCTACGTGCACCAGACACTGCACCAGGCCAATGCCCGCCTCGTTAAGCGTGGCAGCCGCACCATGGCCATCACTCCCAGACACTACCTGGACTTCATCAACCATTATGTGAGAGAGGAGGGGGGGGAGGGGCAGTGCATGTGCTCATCTTGAAGTGCGATAGGAAGTCAGTTATCCAAACATCTGCCAGCCGAACATACAAGAAGCCATGCCCATAGCAATATTGGCTGCTAATTTTTTCCTTCCATTGCGGGGAAATTTCCTCTGTGCATGCACACAACAAGTGCTGACCGTTCTTCGAATGTGGAAGCACTGACAGCAGTTTCCTTCGATTCTTTTCGATCTGTGTCAAATCAGACGACAAGGCAAATAGACGTACCCAAAAAGAGAGATGGAATTGTCCTTGATATCCAGGATGGGTTCAGGATCTGCGATATTGTGTGACTTGAGCTTACCTAACATTTGAGATATCCAGGTCCAAACATGTTCGGATAACTTCCCACTGTAAATCCACAGCAAACTCGGCCTCGTCAGTGCAGAGCTTGGGCATAGTCTAGGAATCGGTAGCTACTGCTTGCTTGCCTACTACACACTTTAGTGTGCGACCTACCATCACTTCTTTTTTCTTTTTCTTTTTTGTAAACATAGACTTTGAAATTAGTCACTTATTTTGTGTGGTTGTCACTGTCTTGTCCTATAGGTCAAGCTGTACCAGGAAAAGAGGAGTGACCTGGAAGAGCAGCAGCTTCATCTCAACGTAGGACTGCAGAAGATCAGGGAGACTGTAGAGCAAGTGGACAAGTTACAGTCCTCTCTCTCAATCAAGAAGAACGAGCTGGAGCAGAAGAACGTGCTGGCCAACCAGAAACTCAAGCAGATGGTAAGGTGGTGCATCGCTGATGGAGTAACGCGCAGTTTGATGGTTCTGTCCTGAGAGATCCACTGGAATCTGTATTGGTTATCGATGTTTTTGTTTTCTTTCTAATTATAGGTAAAAGACCAACAAGAGGCTGAGAAGAAGAAACTGGCATCCAAGGTTATCCAGGATGAGCTAGTCATCCAGACAGAGTACATCAAGGTGAAGAAGGACTTTGTGATCAAGGATCTGGCCAAGGTCGAGCCCGCTGTCAGGGATGCCCAGCAAGGTGAGAGAGCGAAGATGAATCCTGGCTCAAGGCTGGTGAATAGGTTTCCTGGGTATAGGTCAACTGAGTAATGCTTGATACTGTCAGCATCTGGAGTGGCGATGTCGCGCTGTGTTGAGGCTCTCCGGGCAGAGAGTGGGTATTGCATTTGCTGTGGCCTCGTGTGTTCCACCCTATAAGCCATCTTCATCTGGCCACTGTCAGTAAAGTCAAAGCCTATCGCTCATTCTTGTCAAAATGGGCACATTAGCTTACTTTTGGACATTATGGAACTGTTTTTACACTTTAAACGACATAAAACGGTTTTTGGTGAGAAATCTCCCCTTTTTAACCGAAAGAAGATCTATTTTGCTCCAGTTGGGACTAAATACATCATCCCAGGAAAGGAGGAAGTATATATATATATATATAAAGTTGTTGGACGTATCTTTTGGTTGGCACAAACAGACAATATAAAGCAGAAGCACTTCTATTATTATCATTATTTGTTAGTATTTGGTTGGTGATCACGTCATTAGCTGCTCCTCGGATAGTTCCTCGGCCATTCCACTTCTTCAGGATACCAAATATGTGTGTTCTGCACACTACTGCGCTGGGTTTTATTAGCATGCTCATTGGCGATGTAATCCCCCGAGCTTGCGTGATCTAATTGAAGGTGCACAAATTGATGTACTGTAGTAAATGTGCATGAGCAGTTTTGAGTATGGAAAAACGATTGAAAATATTCACTTCCTCATATCCTCTTCCTTTCCTCTTGTCCTCCTTCCTCGTGTCCTCTTCCTCGTGTCCTCTTCCTCCTTCCTCGTGTCCTCCTTCCTCGTGTCCTCCTTCCTCGTGTCCTCCTTCCTCGTGTCCTCCTTCCTCGTGTCCTCCTTCCTCGTGTCCTCCTTCCTCGTGTCCTCCTTCCTCGTGTCCTCCTTCCTCGTGTCCTCCTTCCTCGTGTCCTCCTTCCTCGTGTCCTCCTTCCTCGTGTCCTCCTTCCTCGTGTCCTCCTTCCTCGTGTCCTCCTTCCTCGTGTCCTCCTTCCTCGTGTCCTCCTTCCTCGTGTCCTCCTTCCTCGTGTCCCACTTCCTCGTGTTCTCTTCTTCTTACCACAGCTGTCAAGTCAATTAAGAAACAGCAGCTTGTTGAAGTCCGTTCTCTTGCCAACCCTCCCAAGATGGTGAAGATGGCCATGGAGAGCATTTGCCTACTGATTGGGGAGCCAACCAAGGACTGGCGCTCCATCCGAAGCATCCTCATGAGAGAGAACTTCATTCACAATATCATTAATTTTTCTACAGAAGATATCAGGTGACCGACCATCTTGCATGCACATGTATACCACACATGGGAAGACTTTCGTGAGAGGCACTAATGTTGATTAGTGTCAATCTAGGACTAAGACATTTCCTGCTATACAGTGTACTAGATATACACATTGTGGGTGTGGTTACACCTGCTTAGCTTGTTTATTTTTTTTACCCATCTTTTTTTAATTTTAAATAGTGATGTTGTTCGTGATCGCATGAACCGAGAGTTCATTAACGACCCTGTGTACAACTACGAGACTGTCAACAGAGCCAGCAAAGCTTGTGGACCTCTTGTGCTGTGGGCTATAGCTCAGGTAAGGGGTCATCACTGGCATGATGTGGCACCTTTTGGGCCCGTTTTCTAGTGTGGGAGAAAGTATGTGTGGGTAAGGGGTCATCCCTACTGTTTTATTTATATATTTATTTATTATTATTATTATTTTATTTATTATTATTATTTATTATTATTATTTATTATTATTATTTATTATTATTATTTATTATTATTATTATATTATTTTTTAAATTATTTTATTATTATTTTATTTTTTATTTGTGCATTATATAATATATACAAAAAATAATTGGATAAGGGGTGACCTCTAGTTGAGGTTGTTCTGTAATAGATGGCATAGCAATGGCTTACTGATTTTGTTTATGATAATGGGTAATGTTGTGTGTATGGGTGTGTGCTATGATGAACATTACTTCTTTCCCCAACTGAATATTTGGTGATGATCAAGAAGATTCTGAGCTCTCAAAACATTTGTGGTTAACTTTGTGCTTGGTATAGGAAATGGGACCAGGGTGAATATATAGGTAGATATTATTTTGTAGTTGTGTCTTTGGGGGGTCACGGTTTCCATGGTTATACCAAATTGCTAATATCTCGGATGAAGAGCAACAAAGCATGGTGTTGTGTTTAGAATTCTAGAATATTCCCCACTTTTCCCTAACTCCCTGTGTTCATACAAATGTTTGGTTTCCAGGGAAACTTGTTGTTCGTTTGTTTCTGTTGTTGGGGTTAAGGTCGATTCTGATGCAACTTGGGATTGGAAACATCGAATATCAGATTAAATTTTCATTACTTCAAACTATGGGGTGGGAGTGGCCTAGTCCAAGACAAACATTGCTGCTGTTAGTCGCCATCTTTGAATATTTAGACCTTCCTAGACACCACACTTGTCTCTTTGTATATAAACTGTGTGTAAATACGTGGATGAAATGACTGCGCCCCCTACTTCTCGTTCCATTCCAGTTGAGCTATGCTGATATGCTGAATCGGGTGGACCCTCTGCGCAACGAGCTAAAGGACCTTGAGAACAGAGCGGAAACCACTCGTATCAAGGGCGACCAGATGGACTTGATCATCGGGGACCTGGAGGCCAGCATAGGTCGCTACAAGGATGAGTATGCCGTCCTCATCTCGGAGGCCAACGCTATCAAGTCGGACCTCAGCACTGTGGAGGTCAAGGTAGGCACTTGATAATGGCTGCTAATTGCACCCAGCATAAAGCCATTGTGTTGATAACACGCTACTATATATTTACATATGCAATTATTATTGCTGTAAACTTAATCATGAATATAAGATAAGCTTTGTATTGGAGGTGTGAGCTGGAAGCACTTGAACTTCCGTATAAGTGTGGTCGAATTTACGGACTCGGTACCTCATTTCTTGAGGCCAAGCATGGAGTCCTTAGCATTCCCATTGAGCCAAGCTGCCAGGGAGGACTGTTTTGAAGAGTTGTACGCTGCTGGAGGCTTGATCTGCGTGTTGTGGCACACCCCAAGTTCCAGTCAGAGACCGTACGAACACACGAGCAAGTTGTAATGGATGGTAACTTCTTAATGTCCTACTCCCTCTATGAGGTCGTCTGCTACAGACCACATCAGAAAGCTTGGGGGGGGGGGGGGGGGGGGAAAGGGGTTGTAGGCTTATAAAACAGTCCATTGAACGGAATTTTACTTTTTCAATAAACGGAGAAGTGTCATGTCTGTAACTGGTTTTCTGCACTATGCTCTTGCATGCGTGCAATAATAATCTGTGCTCTGATGAATTTTACTTCTTTCCCCAACGGAATATTATTGAAGATTAAGAAAATTCTGAGCTTTATTGTTACATATCGACATCACTTGCACAGCCGATCCGTTGCTGTATGTGAGCATTGTTCTGTATCTTTTGTCAGGTCGAGCGAAGCAAAGCTCTCCTGGCGAGCTTGTCCGACGAACGGAAGCGTTGGAACAAAGGCAGCGAAACCTTCAAAAGCCAGATGTCCACCATTAGCGGCGATGTCCTCCTCACCTCGGCCTTCATGGCCTACGGGGGCTACTTTGACCAGCAGTTCCGGCAGACTCTGTTCCTGTCTTGGGCTGGGCACTTGAAGCAAGCTGGCATCACCTTCAGGAACGATCTGGCCAGAGTGGAGGTGAGTGTGTACTCCCTGCAAGTTGTCCACTGTGCTGAGAATCCTAGGGATCTCTCTATGATGTATGTATAAGTTGTTGCCCACTGCATGGCAAGAACTGTGGAGAGCTCTGATTGACTGCACTTGTCCAGAGCATCACTGATAAATGAATGTCTCTTAATGACATTTCTTGATTAGGCACTAATACTATAAATACTATGAAGAGGTTTAACGAGAGAAAATATGATGAATCTCTAAAGACATCATTACTCACCATTTGGTATGCTGCTAATCGTTAATTTTTGGTGGGGTATGGATTATATATGACGATAGTCACATTTGTACGAATATTTGCCATCCAGCACCAGTTCTCTTGGCTCTGTGGCCATTGCACGTTCTCTCTCCCCTTACTATGCATGCGTGTATCATTCAACTTGAAATATGGCCTCTCGGTGTTTTGACCATCTAGCCCAAAGGTTGAGAGGCAAATTTCTACCTTGCTTATCGCGTTATTTATTCCACTATATCAGCTGAGAGTTCATCGAGAGAAGTTTTTCAATTTGTTTCTAGGAAAGTCTAGAGTTTATACATTAGTGTGTGTATTTGTTAAAGCTGAGGTAGTATCATACTTATGGGTATGTGGTGTTTAAACATCGTCTTTGCTTGTCGCGCTGCAGTATCTCTCTACCGCTGACGAGCGTCTAAGGTGGCAGGCAAACTCCTTGCCCACCGACGACCTGTGCACGGAGAATGCCATCATGATTCAGCGCTTCAACCGTTACCCTCTCATTGTGGACCCCTCGGGACAGGCCACAGAGTTCCTGCTCAACGAGTACCGCGACCGCAAAATCACCAAAACAAGGTGAGTGGGCTTCTGGTTTGGAAAACTCTCCTTTTCCCCCTCTTTAAAAAAAAAAAGTGTATTCCTTCGTTATTTTTTAATTTCTCATTAACTTTTGTGTGCATGTGTGCCTAGCTTTTTGGATGATGCATTCAGGAAGAATCTTGAGAGTGCTCTTCGCTTTGGTAATCCTCTTCTGGTTCAGGTGAAGGAGCTGTTAGCTGTCTCTACGGTTGTCTTTAAAATAATGTTCTGCCTCTAATAAGTGCCATCAGTGTTGTGTGGTTTGTACTAAGGTCTCCTTATTAATGTTTTGCCTCTAATTGTGTAATTCTAATTAATATCCTCTATTATTAAAAGTGTCTCGAATTAAGTAATGTGCCTCTTACATGTAGCATTCTGTGTCTAATTAGTGCATTTGTTGCTGTTGTGTGGCTTGCACCGAGGGATTATTTATTGATAGTGCGTGGATGTGTTTAGGATGTGGAGAGTTACGACCCCATCCTCAATCCTGTTCTCAACCGTGAGGTACGACGGACTGGCGGACGTGTCCTCATCACTCTCGGTGACCAGGACATTGACCTTTCACCTGCCTTCACCATCTTTCTCTCCACCCGAGACCCTTCCGTAAGCAGCCGAGTGTGTTCTCTTTGCAGTGGCATGAGTGTCTTTGTTGCAAGTTGTGATGTTGTCAGCAAGAGCATGTTGAATGCTTGATACGATTTTAGCGTGTAGGCAATGGGCCTATAATCACTTGTACATAGACTGTCAGGGTTTCATAGTGCCTTGGAACCTTCCCCCCCCCCCCCCTGGAAATTGTATTATTAAAATTCATTAGAAACTTTGTCATCTTTTACCATCAGACCCAACCCCCTTGGACATTTTTCTAAATGAAACCCTGGATTTACACATCTCTGGCTCAATTTGCAGCTAATTGATAATATAAATGTCTTGCCGGCCAGCCAGGCTTTCCTTCTCTCTTACCTGCACCACATCCTCGCTTGCTGAAGAGAGGAGTCAGAAATCTGTGCTAGGTTTTATATATTCACACAGAGAAGTTAATATTTTATTACTGCATGTTTGGAGATACATATTTAAAAGTGGGTGGGCAGTCAAGCAGGGGGTTCTGAGGGTGCGTCGTCTTTCAAGTGACATCATCTATCTGCAGCCAGCCAATAAGGGGCAGTGCCTTGACTTGTGATGGTGCTGGTTGCTGCACGGCGCTGATCCACGGCATCTTAATTAGAGCCATCTGGTGATTTGTTTGTAGTGTTCAAACGAGAATGATGACAAATATTCTAATGACCATTAGACTACCTCTTAAAATTTGAATTTTCTAGTGTCAGCATACAATGAGTGTACTAGGTGTTATACAGCCAGTGTACTGGGTGCTATACAGCCAGTGTACTGGGTGCTATACAGCCAGTGTACTGGGTGCTATACAGCCAGTGTACTGGGTGCTATACAGCCAGTGGTACTGGGTGTTGTTTCATCTGAAGCAGACCAAAGTACATCGTTGGAAACTTTGGCACAAAGAAAAACCGACCAAAGTACATCGTTGGAAACTTTGGCACAAAGAAAAACCTGCTTATGGCTTACTTCACTATAATTATGGGCAATGGTATATAGCTCTAAAGATAGCTCTCTCTTTTTTTGGTACTAAAAATGTTTTACAGCTATAACTATGCCAAAGAGTTAATTGCAACCAAAGTGTGGTATCTCAAAATCTTGAAGGCCTGAGTTTGCTTCAAGTGTGGCTCCTGATTGGGAAGTTGAAGTTGATACAGTTACATGTGGCTCGAGGAAGCTCTGCTCTATGGGATGAGTGTTTTCAGTGGGTCAAGCACTTGTGTGGAGTGGAATCATTCAGGATGAGAGTGTTTCCCCCCGACCCTCGCACACATGAACACTTAACTCAACATTCTAGCGCTTAATTATCCAACATGAGTCATCATACGCTTCGTGATTAAAAAAAAAAAAAAAAAAAATGATTTTTTAAAAAACTTGTGTTAGCTGTACAGTTTATATATGCACCATACCTCATACTGTCAACTTACTATTGTCCTGAAGAAGGCCAAAGCATGGTGGTCGAAACATCTGTTCAATATCGTAATATAATTTTTATGACTAAGCTAAAGACAGTGCCAGCCAACTTTTATTCTAATTTTAATTTACATTATTTAAACTTTTCCTTTTCAAGGTTGAGTTTCCACCCGACCTCTGTTCCCGTGTGACCTTTGTGAACTTTACGGTGACGCGCAGCTCTCTGCAGAGTCAATGTCTGAACCAGGTGCTCAAGGCTGAGAGACCCGATGTCGACGCCAAGCGCTCGGACCTCCTCAAGCTGCAAGGAGAGTTCCTCCTGCGGCTGCGCCATCTGGAACAGTCTCTCTTGCAGGCTCTCAATGAGGCCAAGGGTCGCATTCTGGATGATGACAGGTGTGGTTATTTAGATGTGGAGGTGTTCTTAATTAGAGACAAACTCCATCAGCCCACCCCCCCAAAAAGTGATAGGCATGATGCGCAGCACAGGAAACAAATTGGGTTCCTGCTTTGCAAATCTGGGATGGGTAGATTTGATGAGGCCTCTTTATAATAAAAAAAATGTTTTGATATTTTTTTTTGAGGTTGGCACTTAATTCATGCCTCTCCATCTTACCTCTCGGTCAGACTTGTTCTCTCCTTACATATCCATCTTACCTCTTGGTCGTACCTTTATTCGCTCTTCTTACATCTCTCTCTTGCCTCCTCGACCTTTCCACTCCCCACATCCATGCCAATTAATGCCCATTTCTTCCTCACAGGATCATCTCTCAGTTGGAGAACTTGAAGAAGGAGGCAGCCGAGGTGCAGCTCAAGGTGGAAGAGACAGACGTGGTCATGGCCGAGGTGGACACGGTATCCAGACAATACCTGCCCCTCTCCACGGCCTGCTCCTCTCTCTACTTCACACTGGAGTCCCTCAACCAGGTACCAGTGGGCAGTCTTCATCGTAAGTAGCTGGTGGGGGTCTTAGGATTATGAGGTGCCTTCGTCTACTTGGCAAGTCACAATTATCTTATAAGGAGACTTTTGGGGGGGTTAACATTATTGAGCGCTGTGTTTTGTTGTTGTTGTTGTGTTGTTTGTCTTTCCCTACGTGCTGTTACCAGAGATGGATGACAAGGAACCGAGTTATAATAATAGATGTAGATATGGATAACAGTGTACCCGAGTTATAATAGATAGATGCAGATAAGCTGGTGGATGAGGGTATCCGAGTTATGATAGATAGATAGATGTAGATATGCTGGTGGATGGCAGGGTATCCTGAGTTATAATATATAGATGATAGATGTAGATATGTTGGATAATTAGCATACTGGATCTGGACTGTTTGTCTTATTGCCACGCCCACACAGGTCCACTTTCTGTACCAGTACTCGCTGCACTTCATCCTCGACATCTTCCAAGTTGTCCTGAAGGAGAACTCTCACCTGAAGGGAGTGTCAGATCACACCAAGAGGCGCTCCATCATCACCAACGACATGTTCCAGGTAAGGGGATAGTGGGAACCTGGTCGGAGTGTGTCCTTGGTCGCCGTCAGGCCAGTGGAATTTGTGCTTGCAAGGAACGAAGAGAAGGAAGGATACATCTTGGGTGGAGGTGTCTTGGATGTCTGTGCTCCCAGCATGAGTGTGTTTACATGAGAGTGTTTCTCTGTGACTGACTGTTGCCTTCATTGTGTTCCTATGTAATATAGATGGTGTACAGTCGTGTGGCGCGAGGCATGCTCCATGACGACCGCATCATCCTATCCATACTGCTAGCCCGCGTCTACCTCAAGGGATTCGCGGAGTGAGTGTCGAGCTTTACCAGCGGTCATACACATGACAACCCTTTACCTGTTTGTTAATTTATTATGCCTCATTCTTCCTCCCCCTTTCATTCCTTTTCCTTCCTGTGTTTGTATTATGCTTTTAATAGTGCCAGAGACTACTTTGTGGAGTTCAACTATTTCTTGCGTGGGAAGGAGTCCATGAGAGTGGATGCCCGAGTCCAGGACGTGAAAGGACTAACCAGAGAGCAGGTGTGACTTGACAGTTTTTTCCTACTTGCTCTGCCTCACACACCCTCCCTGGATCCATGCCTCACACACCCTCCCTGGATCCATGCCTCACACACCCTCCCTGGATCCATGCCTCACACACCCTCCCTGGATCCATGCCTCACACACCCTCCCTGGATCCATGCCTCACACACCCTCCCTGGATCCATGCCTCACTCAATGTCCTTCCAGCATTTGATGTGCTTGCAACCACCCTTGAAATTGTTGCCTTCTGTCCATCTACTTTTCCACTCCACTTCTCACGTTCCTCCTCTCCCATCTCTCGTCCCTGCCATGTCGTGTCTCCTCTTGTTCCCACTAGACTGTGTGCATGCATCACATCTCCAAGCACTTACCTGCCTTCAGCAATTTGCCCTACTACGTCTCCAGCAATGAGAGCTTCATAGACTGGCTGGATGCCGTTAATCCTGAACTCTCCGTGCCTGAATGCTGGGACATGGAGAATGAACTTGGTAATTTTATATGTATAGAGTCGGGTGGAAATTATTGATACTTGACTTGCTTGTCCAGCCTCTATCTCTCTCTCACTGCTCTCTGGTTTCTTCTCTCCCTTCTTCCTCTAGTGCTTCTTCTCATTTATCTATCTCACCCGCCTCCCTCGCCTATCTCACCATCTCCCCATCTATCTCACCTGTCTCCCTCACCTATCTCACTGTCTCTCCCACCATCTCACCGTCTCTCTCACCTATCTCACCGTCTCTCTCACCATCTCCGTCACCTTCTTTCTTTCCCTCTGCCTCTTCTCTTTTGCTCGACGCTCTCTTTCCTCTCGATTGATATTTCCCTACCTTGCTCTCGTCATCCTCCCTACCTTGCTCTCGTCATCCTCCCTACCTTGCTCTCGTCATCCTCCCTACTTTGCTCCCGTCATCCTCCCTACCTTGCTCTCGTCATCCTCCCTACCTTGCTCTCGTCATCCTCCCTACCTTGCTCTCGTCATCCTCCCTACCTTGCTCTCGTCATCCTCCCTACCTTGCTCTCGTCATCCTCCCTACCTTGCTCTCGTCATCCTCCCTACCTTGCTCTCGTCATCCTCCCTACCTTGCTCTCATCATCCTCCCTTGTCTTTCAGATGCCATGGATAAGGCAATGTACAAATTGCTAGTCATCCAGGCTTTCCGCTCGGACCGGGTGCTGGCTATGGCATCAATCTTCGTGGCCACTGTATTGGGGGTGAGCTTCCAGCGTGCAGCTGAGCAAGAGCTAGACCTCAGCGAGGTTGTGTCAATGGAGGTGAGTGTGTTACAGTGGCCTGCGGGTGGCCCTTGTCAACATTTGTGTGTCAAGTACTAGATGGTTGGGCGCAATTCGCAGCATATGAACTAGCTTTAGGCACCTGCAGTTAATTAAACATCTCATGTGCAGCAAGTTAATTGGTTTAAGGCACCTGAGTAATGAATGTCTCGAGAAGTGTTTTATCCTATTCTACCAAGAAATGTCTTCGCCCCCTCCTCAAATGTTTGATGTGGTCACAGTGCTGTAACTAGCCCTCATGCTTGCTGTATGCATAGAGGATGGTGAGAAAGTGTATAGAAATGGCCTTTCAATTATTCTTAGCCTCTCTCTGCCTTCAGGCTTGTGCCATCTTGTTCAGGCTAGTTCACTCGCCCATTCTGTAGGCCATTTTGTGTTCTCTGACCTGATTAATGTGCACCTGTGCAGGGGCAATTCCCAGCCTGGTGCTCTGCTTGGTTACGGAAGCCACAGGGAGGGTGATAGTGAGGTGTTGTTTGTGTTGGCTGTTGCAGGTGAAGGCCAGCACCCCCGTGCTCATGTGTTCTGTGACTGGCTATGATGCTAGCGGGCGTGTAGACGACCTGGCTGCTCAGCAAGGGAAACAGTGCACGTCGATTGCTATTGGTAAGCTTCTCCATTGTCACGACCAGCGTTTATGCTTGCAGGCAGTGAGTGTGTGAGGAAGGTACTAGCTCTAGGCACTCATGGAGCAGTAGTCATATTATCCTTGGTGGGGGTATGTATGATGTTGTGGACTCGAGCTGTCCTCAAACCTGGCAAGTCTTTCTATGCTTAATAAAAGCTCCTCTCAAAGTCCTCCCTTTTTCGTAGTGTGTGTGGCTCCCCCCCCCTTCTTTTTTTCTTCTTTTTTCTTTTTTCTTTCCCCCCACTCTGAATGTCCCCCCACTCTGAATTGATGCGGCAGGCTATTGTAGGTCTGAGAAAGTGCTCATTCTAATTATAGAAAATTTTAGCTCTACCTGCCTACTTCTGCTGTTACAAAGTGCAGGGTACAAGCTTTATGAACACATGGTTGTTTTTGTCAAACTGGTGATATTGTGCCTCCATAATTAAGAGGTTGTTGGACTCTCTGTTTGTTAATCTGCTTTGTTTGCTTTGTGTCTTCTTCCAGGTTCTGCCGAAGGGTTTAGCCTAGCAGAGAAAGCCATCTCCTCTGCCTCCAAGTCTGGTCGCTGGGTGCTGCTCAAGAACGTGCACCTCGCCCCGCAGTGGCTCGTGCAAATGGAGAAGAAACTCCACTCAATTACACCACATGCTAACTTCAGGCTCTTCCTCACCATGGAGATTAACCCCAAAGTAAGGGGTTAAGATTGCAAGGCTTGGGACTGAGTCTAAGTATAAGAATCAGTGAGTGTGTGTGTGTGTTGTGATGCAGTGACCAGTGTCTGTGTGATGGCTGTGCATGTCTCTGATGGGTTGATGTCAGTAGTGCTTATTTATTTGACCTGTCAATTTCTCGCTCGTCCTTCCTCAAGGTTCCCGTCAACCTGCTGCGTGCTTCTCGTATCTTCATGTTTGAGCCTCCGCCAGGCGTGAAGGCCAACCTGATCCGAACCTTCAGCACCGTGCCTGCCACCCGAATGTGTAAGGAGCCTCACGAGCGCGCCCGTCTGTACTTCCTGCTGGCCTGGCTCCATGCCATCATCCAGGAGAGACTTCGCTACTCCCCTCAGGGGTGGACCAAGAAGTACGAGTTCAACGAGTCCGACCTCAAAATGGCCTGCGATACTGTGGACACTTGGCTGGAGAGTGTGGCTCAGGTAATGGGTGGAGTTTGTGGGGAGGGGCTAGTTACTATGGTAGTTGTTGCCTTGGCGATCAGTTGGTGTGTGTGGTGATGAACAGATGGTGAGACTAGAGTCTCTGATGGCTGCCAAATGTTGTCCAGATGACGATAAAACCCTTGGCTGTCTGAGCACACTACCGAATGCTCGCAATAGGGGTGTGGTTTGTGGGAAGAGGCTGGAGTCTCGGCTAACAGCCAATGTTTGAAGATTAAAAATCCTTCACATTTGAGCACACCAGTAGCAGTGGTGGAGGTGGTCGTAATTTTATGAGGTGCCTGTATGTGCCAAGCTTTAAAGGGGAGTACACCATTTTATTATATATTTTTTTCCTTTATTTCCCCCCATCATTCTATACCTTCACTATTAAACTAACTGCATTTCAAGTGACAGCACTTTATTGTCAACCATTCTTGAGTTATGATACTTTTTATCCTCCCATTTCATCGATATCACTGTAGGGGCGCACTAATTTACCCCCGGACAAGGTGCCTTGGAGTGCCATGCGGACTCTACTGTCCCAGTGCATCTACGGAGGACGCATCGACAATGACTTTGACCAGCGTCTGCTCAACTCCTTTGTGAACCGCCTGTTCACGGTGAAGAGTTTTGAGGCCGACTTCCCTCTGGTCGTCAATATCGACGAGCAAATTGGCAAGAACATTCTTATGCCCGAGGGCATCAGGTAAAGCGTAGAACATTTGTTGTTACCGAGTGGATTATGCTTAATGATTCTGCCATTTGTGAATCCCTTTTCCTAATTAGCAAAAAATTAGCAATTTGCCTCAACCCAGTGTGGGATTGATCATGCAGAGATATTTTTCGTTGCAATGGATTTTCCAGTGTGTGTCAATAACCTCCTGAGACCTATTAGTCTGGCACAAATTAACTTAGCTATGGTTACTTGGAGTAGCAGTGGTTGTTGCATTCTTGGTGTGTACTTGGGTGAGGCTAGAGTTCTCTTGATGACTGCTAAATGTTGTTCAGCGGATGATGGGCTTCACTGTAACCAGGATGCACATCTGTTGCTTGACTTTGTTCAGTAGCGTCACAGTGCTTGAAGGAACGAGTGATTTCATTGTTGACATGTTTGTGTGTGTGTGTGTGTGTAGACGCGAGCAGTTCTTGCAATGGATCGAGAAGCTGGCCGACAACCAGACCCCATCCTGGCTGGGTCTTCCCAACAATGCCGAGATGGTGCTCCTCACTAACAAAGGTGCTTGTTGAGTCCTTGACTTTGTAACCATGTGTGTGAGAGGAAGTGGCCATATATGGTGGTGATTATAAACCCTCCAGGTCTCATCATGATAGCTCGACTGCTGAAGATGCAGAGCCTGGCAGATGACGACGAATACTTCTCTTGCATCTCCACTGCCATCGCCAGTTCTCCAACGTATGTAGTCGTGGTAACCTGTGCACGTGTTTCTTCTACCTCCTCACTGCTCCGCCAGGGGGCTAGATGATGACCTCATCCACACCCCAAAAAATAATTCATTGCTTGAGTGTGGGGGAGAGGAGGGAGGGGTAAGGTTGACCAAGAAGAGCCCCTAGGTTTTTTAAGACAATTATTACTTGTGGTGTTCAAAATTTACGTCATAGTATGTTTTATATTATATATGTATTGTAGTGTATACACATTGTGTATTGTAGTGTATATACATTGTAGTATATATATATATAGTGTAGTGTTGTTGTAGATTACCATAGAAATAGTCGGTGTATCATTTCCTTGGCAGTTTGCAATAGTCAAAGTTTGTCATTGTATTGTTCTATATTGAATGGGGTATGGAATTTTTTTAAGTCTTCCTAGCATATAGAAACCAAGCATATATTTTTATTTCCTAGAGTTATTTGGTTAGTGGACAGAAATTTAAGTCCTTAACATTGTCTCGAAGGTTTCTGCTTGTTTTTTTCTCACTTGCAGAACTACTTCTCCGGCTAAGAATAAGCTGAATGATGGCCGTCCTTCTTGGATGAGGACACTACACACGACCTCCACTTACTGGCTATCCATGATACCTGAAGTAAGCCAGTTCTCTGTCTCTTAGTCTGTGTGTGATACCATCCTCCCCCCCCCCATCCCCCCCTTTCTTTCCCCTCCATATGCTTTGTTCACTGTACAGTCTCTGGATATCCTGAGAAGAACTGCAGAAAACATCAAAGATCCCCTCTTCCGCTTCTTTGAGAGAGAGGTAAGAAAGTGAGATCCTTCTCCGCTGGTCATCATATTCTACTCGTGCTGCGTGGTTTTCTATCTTAACCTCTCACTGGTCGTCCTTGTCCTCCTCTCCTCCACAGGTGAACTCTGGTCATCGTCTGCTGATGGATGTGCGAGGTGACTTGGATAACGTGGTGATGGTGTGTGAGGCCAAGAAGAAGCAGACCAATGACCTCAGATCTCTCACGAGTGACCTAGCCAAGGGTTAGTCACAGTCAGGGGCTTGTTGGGCAATAGTCAGACTATTGTGTGTACTGTAGTTATGGCTAGTATCAACTTCACGTGACTGGCTAGTATCAACCTCACGTGACTCTTAGCACCTCATTATTCCTATGAAGGCTAGATGCTCTAGCCGAGACATCCAGTAACATTTTCTCTAGAATGTCATTTGTTGTCAACTTGGGGAGAGGTGGTGTTGTAAATTATAGATGTGTGTTTGTTCCCTTTGTCTGGCCATCTCCATTTTCTCTGTTGCTATAGTAACTGCTGTTGCTATAGTTATGTCTACTGTTGTTGCTATAGTTATGTCTACTGTTGCTATTGTTATGGCTACTGCTGTTGCTAGGACTGTTGTTACTATTGCTAGGGCTATTGCTGTTGTGTATTGTTACGGCTACTGTTGTTGCTAGAACTATTCTTGTTGATCTGTTCGTGTGCCCAGGCATTATCCCTCCGAGTTGGTGCCGGTATACAGTGCCATCGGGCTTGACCGTCATCCAGTGGGTGACGGACTTCAGTGAGCGTGTGAAGCAACTTCAGTCCATCTCCAAGAAGGTCTCTGTCGGAGGCTCCAAAGTCCTCAAGGTGAGCTGGGACGCTGGCCTTTTGATTCACGTGCAGCAGTTTTAACGTGTGGCCGGTGTTACGGTCATTGAGAAGTGATTTATTTCATCTCCGGTAGTCCAGCGTGATGAAATACGTAGATCCCATTTTGTCCTAGCGTGACGCTGATGTATTGTCTACGACTGTTTAGAATGTGAACATCTGGCTTGGTGGTCTGTTCACCACCGAAGCATACGTGACAGCCACCAGGCAGTACGTGGCACAGTCCAACAACTGGTCCCTGGAAGAACTCTACTTGGATGTGAGTACACACACTCACATAAGTTCCTGCATGTATTTCGTGTGTGTGGAATGCATTGCAATGTTAGGCATGTCTGTTTAGTGCTGTGGCCATGTCCATTGTAATGTGAGCATGTATTATTCTTGCAGGTGAAGGTCGATACCGAAGGACCCATCAATAACTGTAGTTTCGGTGTAACAGGTTTGTAAAGAGGTGTTTCCAAGCAGGGAGGGGATTGTACGTGTAATATTCAATATTCATTCAGATTGTCACGTAGAGCTATTATCAAACTCTCGACTGGGAGGCAATAGTCTCATGTGGATATGGGATGCACAGCCCTCTGTGGCGACTGGTGTGCTCTCTGTGTAATGACATTTTGTTTGGTGTATGGGCAGGTCTGAAGCTGCAGGGTGCGGTGTGTTCCAATAACACCCTCTCTGTCTCGAATACTATCCTCACGGAGCTGCCTCTGTCCAGCCTTCAGTGGCTCAGGTGAGTTGGGTGGGGAGGGATGGTACCGCGCATGTTTTTACAGGACAGCACTGAGGTGTTTTGGATTGGAATATCACAGACACTTTGTAATTTTTTAAAGCCGTGATATTGGCGTGAAAGTTGCTGCTATTTTTTATTGTAGGGTTGACCCAGGAAATATGCAGAAGATGGCCGAAGGAAAGGTGTGTGTTTTAGTGTTACTCTTCTATGCCACAGGTCAAACCTTTATGGTCAAAGGGTCAAGCATAAGCATTTTCAACGACATTTTTGACCATTTGCATGCAGTCGCAACGGAGCAGATTGCTCTGAGCATCAGTTATGGTTGGCTCTGTGATGATCCATTCAGAACTGGCACTGACCATCGTATAAATAATGTAGTGTTTGTCTCTTGCTTCTCGAGTATGATGCAAGGCATACTTCAAACCTAAACTACTCGCAAATCATGTCGATATTGTGGCAGCTACATTAGAACAACATAACAGGTTGCCAAACTCGAGTTATGGTTGTGCTATGCTTGAACCAGTGGACTTAATCCATACTCGGACTCAGCAATGTAACTCGATGATCTTAATGTCTCTCTCTAGGTGACTTTACCCATCTACTTGAACAGTCATCGTGCAGAACTCCTTTTCACGCTCGACTTCAAGGCAGAGGGTGTAACCTCATCTTCTGGCCACTCCTACTATGAGAGAGGCGTTGCAATTCTCTGTTCCCCACTATGAAACTTGAACTGAATTATTGAAACTGAATTTAAACTTAACCTATTAGAGATGAAAATATCTTTTAGATTGTATCTTAGATTGTAGCTATGTATCGCAGGGTTTTCTTCATGTTGTCCAGGGGTGGGTGGGGTGGGGAGGGGGGTACCTAGTTCCCTCTCCTCCCTTAATGAAACCCAGTATTCTGTTACCTATTTGCACATCAAGGACCTCTTCTACTGCTGTAAAGATAGGTTCACAATATACTGCCAAGCACTACGGAGATGTTGGGTGATGGCCATCTCTGCTTAAAGGTGCGTTACTCGAGTCTTCCATTGTTGGAAATATGTGCATCTTTTTTTTTCTTTCGTTTTTCTTCCCTGAATGTGAATGCTACTGTAGGTCTGAGAAAGAGCTCGTTCTAATGATAGGAAATTTTAACTTCTGCATACTTCTGCTGTTACAAAGTGCAGGGTACAGGTTTTATGGAGGAATTGTGGTTTTGTTTTTGTCAAACTGGTAATTTGGTGCCCTCGTAATTAGGGGGTTTGGTTACTCTGCTTGCTTCCTTAGCATCTTCAAGGTTCTGCTGAAGGACTAGCTGGCAGAAAGGGCCAATCTCCTCTGCCTCCAAGTCTGCTCGCTGCTCAAGAATGTGCACCTCACCCTGCAGTGGCTGGGAGAGCTTGAGAAGAAACTATTCCTCACCATTGAGATTAACCCCAAAGTAAGGGGTTAAGATTGCAAGGCTTGGGACTGAGTCTAAGTATAAGAATCAGTGTGTGTGTTGTGATGCAGTGACCAGTGTCTGTGTGATGGCTGTGCATGTCTCTGATGGGTTGATGTCGGCAGTGTGTATTTATTTTTTAATTTCTCGCTCGTCCTTCCTCAAGGTTCCCGTCAACCTGTTGCGTGTTCTCGTATCTTCGTGTTTGATCCTCTGCCAGGCGTGAAGTCCAACCTGATCCGAACCTTAAGCACCGTGCCTGCTATCCACGTTGCATTGTGCTCCGTCATCATCCAGGAGAGTCTTTGCCACTCCCCTCGGGGATAGACCAAGAAGTACGAATTCAACGAGTCCCACCTCAAAATGGCCTGCGATACTGTGAATACTTGGTTGGAGGGCGTGGCTCAGGTTAGGGCTAGTTACCGTGGTAGTTGTTGCCTTGGCGATCAGTTGGTGTGTGCGGTGATGAACCGATGGTGAGACTAGAGTCTCTGATGGCTGCCAAATGTTATCCAGGTGACGATAAAACCCTTGGCTGTCTGAGCACACGACCAGGATGCTCCCAGTAGTGGGTGGGGAAAAACAGAAATAGAGGTGGTTGGCCCCCTCTGTTTATTATTAGTCTGCTTGCTTGCTTGCTTGATGTCTTCTCTCAGGTTCTGCCGAAGGGGTTAGCCTGCAGAAAAAGCCATCTCCAAGTCTGGTCGCTGAGTGCTCTGGTCACACACCCTGCTAACTTCAGGCTCTTCCTCACCATGGAGATTAACCCCAAAGTAAGGGGTTAAGATTGCTAGGCTTAGGAGATTGAGTCTTAAGTATAGGAATCAGGAGTGTGTGTGTGTGTGTTGTGATGCAGTGACCAGTGTCTATGTGATGGCTGTGCATGTCTCTGATGGGTTGATGTCAGTAGTGCTTATTTATTTGACCTGTCAATTTCTCGCTCGTCCTTCCTCAAGGTTCCCGTCAACCTGCTGCGTGCTTCTCGTATCTTCATGTTTGAGCCTCCGCCAGGCGTGAAGGACAACCTGATCCGCACCTTCAACACCGATCCTGCCATCACGTTCAAAAAGATGCATGTGTTCCCTGCTTGCCTGGCTTCCATGCCATCATCCAGGAGAGACTTCACCACTCCCCTTGGGAGTGGACCAAGAAGTACGAGTTCAATGTGTCCGACCTCAAGATGACCTGCGATACTATGGACACTTGGCTGGAGAGCATGGCTCAGGTAAGGGGTGTGGCTTGTGGTGAGGGGCTAGTTACTGTGGTAGCTGTTGCCTTGGTGATCAGTTGGTGTGTGCGGTGATGAACCAATGGTGAGACTAGAGTCTCTGATGGCTGCCAAATGTTATCCAGGTGACGATAAAACCCTTGGCTGTCTGAGCACACGACTGAATACTCGCAATAGTGGGTGTGGTTTTTGGAGAGAGATGTGAGTTTCAGCTAACGGCCAAGGTTTGAAGAGTAATAACCCTATATTAGTTGGTTTAGTTTTCAGTCATAGACTGCCCATGACTTCCTAATAGGGAGCTGTACCCATGATCCTTCCTATGTGAGGATGTTGTCCCTTGTCCCCACATGTCCCCTAGAGCTCGGGGTTAATAAAACAAAACGTTTTGGTCAACTGAATCAGCTCTGTAAATTATTGATATCATCAGATTGGATTATTATGCACAAGGAGAGGAGTATATTACTCTCAGTTTCCAAACTGGTGCAAGGTTGTATGTAACGAAGACCAGCTCAGATATTCTAAATATTGGCTGTGATGATCGTTTCTCATTTAGAAAAACCCAATATCCATGACAATAATTTCCAGTTTAGCAAACATTCCCATAGCTAGGTTGTGTTGATGAATAGAGAGTAGCAAAGTCAGAATGAAACTTCAGAGAGGGTGGGGGGGCACATGCAAGAGGGTTTGGACACAGGAGAGGGAACTCGTGTTGTTGTAGCTGCATAAAATAACTTGTCACGAACTGATCATGTGATGCAAAAATCTATTGGACATGTTTTTGCATTAGCTTACTACAATTTGTTATTGCCAACTCATCATACTTGTCCTGATTTATAAATGATATAAAGATAGGTAACACAAGGTAACACATTTGTTCCTGATTCTTAAACATTACGACTGTAAATGATACAAAGATAGGTAGTAAAACACTTATTCCTGTCGAAGGTTAGAGCAGCCATTGTATCTCTAAATATATGTGTATGTATATATCTCGCACAACACAATTCTCTTCTACATGCAGGATGCTGTCATCATCGTATGATAAAGCCAAACTGAGGTCAGCTACTGGGTCACAGAGGACGCATGCTTGTCATGTGAAATGATAATATAACTTATTAACAATTTCTGTATAAGTTCATATTTCTGTTCATCATAACTTGATAATTATGTTTTTTTTTGTTTTGTGAGTTACTATTTGATGCACTTTCCAATGATGTAGTTTGTGCATAGCTACCTTCTAGGTCAAGATGTGGTAAATCACTTTTCGGTTTAAAAAAACTCGGGCTAACTTTGTAACCAGCCAGACTTTCACACACTTGGCTTTGATTAGCAAAACCACAGATGTGTCGAATGCATTGACAGAATTTAGACCTGGGGAACTTTGGCCCAGCACTGCAAATATGGCGACTAGCCTGTCGCCACCTACACCACCAAAGCCACTAGTGGCCGTGCAGACTGCTACCATAGTTGTCTGCAGCAGGAGGAGACGAGCCGAGTTAATATTTACCAGAACATAAGGTAACCCAAAGAGAAGAACTCGCTTGGAGGGCAGATGCTCCACACTGGGGTGGTATTTATATTGAATATTGCCTTGGTTGAATACTCCTTCCAATAATGGAAATAATCGGGTGCAGCCATTTTGAGGTACATTGCGTAGAGTAGAGCTTGTGCTATTAGAACTCGTTAACCACAAGTTTTTTTAATTAAAAATGCAACCGGAGTGTCACTAAAAATTTTAATTTTCTAGTGTAGGTAGGTTTTATACAGCCAGTGTACTGGGTGTTTCATCTGAAGCAGACCAAAGTACATTGTTTGAAACTTTGGCACACAGAAAACCCTTGTGGTTAGCTTTTGAGCTCCATGGATTCTGCATACTTCACTATAATTTATGGGCAATGGTCTCTTTTTTTGGTACTAAAAATGTTGCATAGCTATAACTATGCCAAAGTTAATTGCAACCAAAGTGTGGTATCTCAATCTTGAAGGCCTGAGTTTGCTTCAAATGTGGCTCCTGATTGGGAAGTGCTGGGCAGTTGATACAGTTACATGTGGCTCGAGGAAGCTCTGCTCTATTGGATGAGTGTTTTCAGTGGTCAAGCACTTGTGTGGAGTGGAATCATTCTGGATGAGATTGTTTCCCCCTGACCCTCGCACATGAACACTTTAACTCGATATTCTACCGCTTAATTATCCAACACGCCATAGTCATCATCTACGCTAAATTTAAAAAAAAAAATTTTTTTTAAACTTGTGTTAGCTGTACCGTTTATATATGCACCACACCTCATGTCAACTTACTATCGTCCTGAAGAAGGCCAAAGCATGGTGGTCGAAACATCTGTTCAATATCGTAATAACATTTTTATATATTATTATTACTAAGCTGCTATTATTAAAGACAGTGCCTGCCAACTTTTATTCTAATTTTAATTTACATTATTAAAATCTTTCCTTTTCAAGGTTGAGTTTCCACCCGACCTCTGTTCCTGTGTGACCTTTGTGAACTTTACGGTGACGTGCAGCTCTCTGCAGAGTCAATGTCTGAACCAGGTGCTTAAGGCTGAGCGACCCGATGTCGACGCCAAGCGCTCGGACCTCCTCAAGCTGCAAGGAGAGTTCCTCCTTCGGCTGCGCCATTTGGAACAGTCTCTCTTGCAGGCTCTCAATGAGGCCAAGGGTCGCATTCTGGATGATGACAGGTGTGGTCATTTAGATGTGGAGGTGTTCTTAATTAGAGACAAACTCCCATCGGCCCATCCCCCCCAAAAGTGATAGGCATGATGTGCAGCACGGAAGCAAGTTGGATTCCTGCTTTGGAGATCTGGGAAATCTGGGATGGGTGGATATGGAGGTTCTTTTAAAAAAAAAATGTTTAAAATATATTTTTTTGAGGTTAGCACTTAATTCATGCATCTCCATCTTAGACTTTGAAATTAGTCACTATTATTTTGTGTGGTTGTCGCTGTCTTGTCCTATAGGTCAAGCTGTACCAGGAAAAGAGGAGTGACCTGGAAGAGCAGCAGCTTCATCTCAACGTAGGACTGCAGAAGATCAGAGAGACGGTAGAGCAAGTGGACAAGTTACAGTCCTCACTCTCCATCAAGAAGAATGAGCTGGAGCAGAAGAACGTGCTGGCCAACCAGAAACTCAAGCAGATGGTAAGGTGGTGCATCGCTGATGGAGTAACGCGCAGTTTGATGGTTCTGTCCTGAGAGATCCACTGGAATCTGTATTGGTTATCGATATTTCTTTCTAATTATAGGTAAAAGACCAACAAGAGGCTGAGAAGAAGAAACTGGCATCCAAGGTTATCCAGGATGAGCTGGTCGTCCAGACAGAGTACATCAAGGTGAAAAAGGACTTTGTGATCAAGGATCTGGCCAAGGTCGAGCCCGCTGTCAGGGATGCCCAGCAAGGTGAGAGAGCGAAGATGAATCCTGGCTCAAGGCTGGTGAATAGGTTTCCTGGGTATAGGTCAACTAATGCTTGATACCGTCAGCATCTGGAGTGGCGATGTCGCGCTGTGTTGAAGGTCTCTGGGCAGAGAGTGGGTATTGCCTTCGCTGTGGCCTCGTGTGTTCCACCCTATAAGCCATCTTCATCTGGCCACTGTCAGTAAAGTCGCTCATTCTTGTCAAAATGGGCACATAAGCTTCCTTTTCGACTTTATGGAACTGTTTCTACACTTTAAACGACAGAAAATGGTTTTTGGTGAGAAATCTCCCCTTTTTAACCGAAAGATCTATTTTGCTCCAGTTGGGACTAAATACATTATCTCAGGAAAGGAAGAAGTATATATATATATATATATATATATATAAAGTTGTTGGACGTATCTTTAGGTTGGCACAAACAGACAATATAAAGCAGAAGCACTTCTATTATTATTATTATTATTTGTTAGTATTTGGTTGGTGATCACGTCATTAGCTGCTCCTCGGATTGTTCCTCAGCCATTCCACTTCTTCAGGATACCAAATATGTGTGTGCTGCACACGACTGCGCTGGGTTTTATTAGCATGCTCATTGACGATATCCCCCCGGGCTTGATTGAAGGTGCAAAAATTGATGTACTGTACTGTAGTAAATGTGCATGAGCAGTTTTGAGTATGGAAAGACTATTGAAAATATTCACTTCCTCATATCCTCTTCCTTTCCTCGTGTCCTCTTCCTCGTGTCCTCCTTCCTCGTGTCCCCTTCCTTCCTCGTGTCCTCCTTCCTTCCTTTTGTCCCCTTCCTTCCTCGTGTCCCTCCTTCCTTCCTCGTGTCCTCCTTCCTTCCTCGTGTGTCCTCCTTCCTTCCTCGTGTCCTCCTTCCTTCCTCGTGTCCTCCTTCCTTCCTCGTGTCCTCCTTCCTTCCTCGTGTCCTCCTTCCTTCCTCGTGTCCTCCTTCCTTCCTCGTGTCCTCCTTCCTTCCTCGTGTCCTCCTTCCTTCCTCGTGTCCCCCTTCCTTCCTCGTGTCCCCCTTCCTTCCTCGTGTCCCCTTCCTACCTCGTGACCTCCTTCCTTCCTCGTGTCCTCCTTCCTTCCTCGTGTCCTCCTTCCTTCCTCGTGTCCTCCTTCCTTCCTCGTGTCCTCCTTCCTTCCTTGTGTCCTCCTTCCTTCCTCGTGTCCTCCTTCCTTCCTCGTGTCCTCCTTCCTTCCTCGTGTCCTCCTTCCTTCCTCGTGTCCCCCTTCTCGTGTCCTCCTTCTTCTTACCACAGCTGTCAAGTCAATTAAGAAACAGCAGCTTGTTGAAGTCCGTTCTCTTGCCAACCCTCCCAAGATGGTGAAGATGGCCATGGGGAGCATTTGCCTACTGATTGGGGAGCCAACCAAGGACTGGCGCTCCATCCGAAGCATCCTCATGAGAGAGAACTTCATTCACAATATCATTAATTTTTCTACAGAAGATATCAGGTGACCGACCATCTTGCATGCACATGTATACCGCACATGGGAGGACTTTCGTGAGAGGCACTAATGTTGATTAGTCCATCTAGTGTCATTCTAGGACTAAGACATTTCCTGCTATACGGTGTACTAGATATACACATTGTGGGTGTGGTTACACCTGCTTGGCTTGTTTATTTTTTACCCATCTTCTTTTTTAATTTTAAATAGTGATATTGTTCGTGGTCGTATGAACCGAGAGTTCATTAACGACCCTGTGTACAACTATGAGACTGTCAACAGAGCCAGCAAAGCTTGTCGACCTCTTGTGCTGTGGGCTATAGCTCAGGTAAGGGGTCATCACTGGCAAGATGTGGCACCTTTTGGGCCCGTTTTCTAGTGGGGAAAGTTTGGGAGAAAGTATGTGTGGGTAAGGGGTCATCCCTACTGTTTTATTTATATATTTATTTTTTATTATTATTTTATTTTTTATTATTATTTATTATTATTATTTATTGTTATTATATTATTTTTTTTATTTTTTTATTATTATTTATTTATTTATTTGTGCATTATATAATATATACAAAAAATAATTGGATAAGGGGTGACCTCTAGTTGAGGTTGTTCTGTAATAGATGGCATAGCAATGGCTTACTGATTTTGTTTATGATAATGGGTAATGTTGTGTGTATGGGTGTGTGCTATGATGAACATTACTTCTTTCCCCAACTGAATATTTGGTGATGATCAAGAAGATTCTGAGCTCTCAAACATTTGTGGTTAACTTTGTGCTTGGTATAGGAAATGGGACCAGGGTGAATATATAGGTAGATATTATTTTGTAGTTGTGTCTTTGGGGGGTCACGGTTTCCATGGTTATACCAAATTGCTAATATCTCGGATGAAGAGCAACAAAGCATGGTGTTGTGTCTAGAATTCTAGAATATTCCCCGCTTTTCCCCAACTCCCTGTGTTCATACAAATGCTTGGTTTCCAGGGAAACTTGTTGTTTGTTTGTTTCTGTTGTTGGGTTTAAGGTCGATTCTGATGCAACTTGGGATTGGAAACATCGAATAGCAGATTAAATTTTCATTACTTCAAACTATGGGGTGGGAGTGGCCTAGTCCAAGACAAACATTGCTGCTGTTAGTCGCCATCTTTGAATATTTAGACCTTCCTAGACACCACACTTGTCTCTTTGTATATAAACTGTGTGTAAATACGTGGATGAAATGACTGCGCCCCCTACTTCTCGTTCCATTCCAGTTGAGCTATGCTGATATGCTGAATCGGGTGGACCCTCTGCGCAACGAGCTAAAGGACCTTGAGAACAGAGCGGAAACCACTCGTATCAAGGGCGACCAGATGGACTTGATCGTCGGGGACCTGGAGGCCAGCATAGGTCGCTACAAGGATGAGTATGCCGTCCTCATCTCGGAGGCCAACGCTATCAAGTCGGACCTCAGCACTGTGGAGGTCAAGGTAGGCAGTTGATAATGGCTGCTAATTGCACCCAGCATAAAGCCATTGTGTCGATAACACGCTACTATATATTTACATATGCAATTATTATTGCTGTAAACTTAATCATGAATATAAGATAAGCTTTGTATTGGAGGTGTGAGCTCGAAGCACTTCTGTATAAGTGTGGTCGAATTTACGGACTCGGTACCTCATTTCTTGAGGCCTATCATGGAGTCCTTAGCATTCCCATTGAGCCAAGCTGCCAGGGAGGACTGTTTTGAAGAGTTGTACGCTGCTGGAGGCTTGATCTGCGTGTTGTGGTACACCCCAAGTTCCAGTCGGAGACCGTACGAACACACGAGCAAGTTGTAATGGATGGTAACTTCTTATTGTCCTACTCCCTCTATGAGGTCGTCTGCTACAGACCACATCAGAAAGCTTGGGGGGGGGAGGGGGTGTAGGCTTATAAAACAGTCCATTGAACGGAATTTTACTTTTTCAATAAACGGAGAAGTGTCATGTCTGTAACTGGTTTTCTGCACTATGCTCTTGCATGCGTGCAATAATAATCTGTGCTCTGATGAATTTTACTTCTTTCCCCAACGGAATATTATTGAAGATTAAGAAAATTCTGAGCTTTATTGTTACATATCGACATCACTTGCACAGCCGATCCGATGCTGTATGTGAGCATTGTTCTGTATCTTTTGTCAGGTCGAGCGAAGCAAAGCTCTCCTGGCGAGCTTGTCCGATGAACGGCAGCGTTGGAACAAAGGCAGCGAAACCTTCAAGAGCCAGATGTCCACCATTAGCGGCGATGTCCTCCTCACGTTGGCCTTCATGGCCTACGGGGGCTACTTTGACCAGCAGTTCCGGCAGACTCTGTTCCTGTCTTGGGCTGGGCACTTGAAGCAGGCTGGCATCACCTTCAAGAACGATCTGGCCAGAGTGGAGGTGAGTGTGTACTCCCTGCAAGTTGTCCACTGTGCTGAGAATAATCCTAGGGATCTCTCTATGATGTATGTATAAGTTGTTGCCCACTGCATGGCAAGAACTGCGGACATGTCTGATTGACTGCACTTGTCCAGAGCATCACTGATAAATGAATGTCCCTTAACCCTCTCACCGCTGTAAGCGCCATATGGCGTAATGGACTTTAAAAATCGCTAATAAATCGATCGCTTGGTCTATAGTCATAATTTGCATACCACCGGAAAGAGAAACTATTACTCTATATGACGTCCAAAAATCACATCCGGAAACATCCGATTAGTTAGCGAAAAATACGTGCAACTACCGACGATTCGCGGTTTTGACGACCTAAAAATGAGTGGATTTATAACGCTTAAAGAAGTACTTTCCCTGGTTTCTAGCGAGGATTTTGCTCTCACTGAGGATGACTCGGAGGAAGAAGAAGGTGAAGAAATATGTGGCTACCTTGGAAATGCAAGTTCTGATCGTGCAGCATTGCATTCTTTAGCCGCTGTAGTTGACCCTATTTTAGACCCTCAGGATTCTTCCTTTTGCTATGACCAGCTCTCTAGTTATAATGAAATTGATCAGGAAGCCTTCTCAGGTTAGCTAAAGTATCTACATATTTGTATTTGCATGTTCTTTCTCAAATAGTTGAATTTCAATAACATAATAAACCATTGTATTACTGGGCTATAGAATCATATGATCAAATTTTGTCAAAAACTCACCGCTATATACTGCCATATGCCTAAATTATTATGACTAATGTTTACTAAATGCCAACTAAATGAGTAAATATATTATATATTTTTTGGTTGATTAAATGTTAGATATTGATAGAGAAATTTAGCATAACGATATTCATATTTTGTGGTTGATAATGCGGTTAACTAATGAGATCACATTGTTTATAAACAATGGTGCTATCACATGACAAAATTACAACTGATATGAATGGATTGCTGATTTTATAATGATTTTTTTTGGTAGCTTGTATACTTTAGGAAAAATGTCCAGGAAAGTCAGCGGTGAAAGGGTTAATGACATTTCTTGATTAGGCACTAATACTATAAATACTATGAAGAGGTTTAACGAGAGAAAATATGATGAATCTCTAAAGACATCATTACTCACCATTTGGTATGCTGCTAATCGTTTATTTTTGGTGGGGTATGGATTATATATGACGATAGTCACATTTGTACGAATATTTGCCATCAAGCACCAGTTCTCTTGGCTCTGTGGCCATTGCACATTCTCTCTCCCCTTACTATGCATGCGTGTATCATTCAACTTGAAATATGGCCTCTCTGTGTTTTGCCCATCTAGCCCAAAGGTTGAGAGGCAAATTTCTACCTTGCTTATCGAGTTATTTATTCCACTGTATCAGAGCTGAGAGCTCATCGAGAGAAGTTTTTCATTTAGTTTCTAGGAAAGTCTAGAGTTTATACATTAGTGTGTGTATTTGTTAAAGCTGAGGTTGTATCATACTTATGGGTATGTGGTGTTTAAACATCGTCTTTGCTCGTCGCACTGCAGTATCTCTCCACCGCTGACGAGCGTCTAAGGTGGCAGGCAAACTCCTTGCCCACCGACGACCTGTGCACGGAGAATGCCATCATGATTCAGCGCTTCAACCGATACCCTCTCATTGTAGACCCCTCGGGACAGGCCACAGAGTTCCTGCTCAATGAGTACCACGACCGTAAAATCACCAAAACAAGGTGAGTGTGGTCTGGTTTGGAAAACTCATTCCCCCCCCTTAAAAAAAAAAAACGTCTATTCTTTCGTTATTTTTTAATTTCTCATTAACTTTTGCGTGCATATACTTTTGTGTGCATGTGTGCCTAGCTTTTTGGATGATGCATTCAGGAAGAATCTTGAGAGTGCTCTTCGCTTTGGTAATCCTCTTCTGGTTCAGGTGAAGGATCTGTTAGCTGTCTCTACGGTTGTCTTTAAAATAATGTTCTGCCTCTAATAAGTGCCATCAGTGTTGTGTGGTTTGTACTAAGGTCTCTTATTAATGTTTTGCCTCTAATTGTGTAATTGTAATTAATATCCTCTTTTATTAAGTGTCTCAAATTAAGTAATGTGCCTCTTAAATGTAGCATTCTGTGTCTAATTAGTGCATTTGTTGCAGTTGTGTGGCTTGCACCGAGGGATTTTTATTGATAGTGCGTGGATGTGTTTAGGATGTGGAGAGTTACGACCCCATCCTCAATCCTGTTCTCAACCGTGAGGTTCGACGGACTGGCGGACGTGTCCTCATCACTCTCGGTGACCAGGACATTGACCTTTCACCTGCCTTCACCATCTTCCTCTCCACCCGAGACCCTTCCGTAAGCAGCCGAGTGTGTTCTCTTTGCAGTGGCATTGAGTGTCTTTTTTGCAAGTTGTGATGGTGTCAGCAAGAGAATGGCAGAGTTGAATGCTTGATAAGATTTTAGCGTGTAGGCAATGGGCCTATAATCGCTTGGACATAGACTGTCAGGGTTTCATAGGGGCTTGGAACCTTTTTTGCCCCTTGAAACTTTTGCACACAGAAAACGGGCTTGGAACCTTTTTTGCCCCTTGAAACTTTTGCACACAGAAAACCCTTGAGCTCCATGGATTCTGCATACTTCACTATAATTATGGGCAATGGTATATAGCTCTAAAGATAGCTCTCTCTTTTTTTGGTACTAAAAATGTTGCACAGCTATAACTATGCCAATGCTACTTGCACCTAAAGTGTGGTACCTCAAAATCTTGAATGCCTGAGTTTGCTTCAAGTGTGGCTCCTGATTGGGAACTGCTGGCAGTTGATATATACAGGTATCTGTGGCTAGAGGAAGCTCTGCTCTATGGGGTGAGTGTTTTCAGTGGTCAAGCACTTATGTGGAGTGGAATCATTCAGGATGAGATTGTTTTCCCCCGACCCACGCACATGAACACTTAACTCAATATTCTAGCGCCAACACGAGTCATCATACGCTTCGTGATAAATAAAAATATATAAAAAAATTATTTTAGTGATTTTTTAAAAAACTTGTGTTAGCTGTACAGTTTATATATGCACCATACCTAATGCTGTCAACTTACTATTGTCCTGAAGAAGGCCAAAGCATGGTGGTCGAAACATCTGTTCAATATCGTAATATCATTTTTATGTATTATTATTACTAAACTAAAGACAGTGCCTGCCAACTTTTATTCTAATTTTAATTTACATTATTTAAACTTTTCCTTTTCAAGGTTGAGTTTCCACCCGACCTCTGTTCCCGTGTGACCTTTGTGAACTTTACAGTGACGCGCAGCTCTCTGCAGAGTCAATGTCTGAACCAGGTGCTCAAGGCTGAGCGACCCGATGTCGACGCCAAGCGCTCGGACCTCCTCAAGCTGCAAGGAGAGTTCCTCCTGCGGCTGCGCCATCTGGAACAGTCTCTCTTGCAGGCTCTCAATGAGGCCAAGGGTCGCATTCTGGATGATGACAGGTGTGGTTATTTAGATGTGGAGGTGTTCTTAATTAGAGACAAACTCCATCAGCCCATCCAACCAGAAAGTGATAGGCATGATGCGCAGCACAGGAAGCAAGTTGGGTTCCTGCTTTGGAAATCTGGGATGGGTAGATATGAGGCCTCCTTAAAAAAAAATGGTTTTTGATATATTTTTTTGAGGTTAGCACTTAATTAATTCATGGCTCTTTACCTCTCGGTCGGACCTTTGTTCTCTCTTCTTACATCTCTCTCCTGCCTCCTCGACCTTTCCACTCCCCACATCATGCCAATTAATGCCCATTTCTTCCTCACAGGATTATCTCTCAGTTGGAAAACTTGAAGAAGGAGGCAGCCGAGGTGCAGCTCAAGGTGGAGGAGACAGACGTGGTCATGGCCGAGGTGGACACGGTATCCAGACAATACCTACCCCTCTCCACGGCCTGCTCCTCTCTCTACTTCACACTGGAGTCCCTCAACCAGGTACCAGTGGGCAGTCTTCATCGTAAGTAGCTGGTGGGGTCTTAGGATTATGAGGTGCCTTCGTCTACTTTGCAAGTCACAATTATCTTGTAAGGAGACTTTTGGGGGGTTAACATTATTGGGCGTTGTGTTATTTGTCTTTCCCTGCGAGCTGTTAACCAGAGATGGATGACAGTGTACCCGAGTTATAATAGATAAATAGATATGCTGGTGGATGAGGGTATCTGAGCTATGATAGATAGATAGATGTGTTGGTTGTGGGGTGTCGCTCTGCTCTCAAGTAAGTCTTCATAACAACACCTGATCGGCTTATTAAAACACTAATAGGTATTAATAAAGCCGTCAATATTATTTAAAAAATAGATATCCCATCAACCCCTAAAACAATAACCCCGAATTCCGGCTGTACACTAGGCATCCACTCTAACCGGTGAACTACTTGAAATTGCCACGCCCCATCAAAAGAGGACCATAAAGAATAGTCCCGTTAATTTGCTGTCATTGGCAATGGAGTTGTGATTACAAGCGTGGGTTGGAGTGAAATTATGTGGTCTAATTAGCATACTGGATCTGGACTGTTTGTCTTATTGCCCCGCCCACACAGGTCCACTTTCTGTACCAGTACTCGCTGCACTTCATCCTCGACATCTTCCAAGTTGTCCTGAAGGAGAACTCTCACCTGAAGGGAGTGTCAGATCACACCAAGAGGCGCTCCATCATCACCAACGACATGTTCCAGGTAAGGGGTTAGTGGGAACCTGGTCGGAGTGTGTCCTTGGTCGTCATCAGGCCAGTGGAATTTGTGCTTGCAAGGGACGAAGAGAAGGATACTTATTGGGTGGAGGTATCTTGGATCCCAGCATGAGTGTGTGTTTACATGAGAGTGTTTCTCTGTGACTGACTATTGCCTTCATTGTGTGCCTATGTAATATAGATGGTGTACAGTCGTGTGGCGCGAGGCATGCTCCATGACGACCGCATCATCCTATCCATACTGCTAGCCCGCGTCTACCTCAAGGGATTCGCGGAGTGAGTGTCGAGCATTACCAGCGGTCATACACATGAAAACCCTTTATCTGTTTGTTAATTTATTATGCCTCATTCTTCGCCCCCTTTCTTTCCTTTTCCTTCCTGTGTTTGTATTATGCTTTTAATAGTGCCAGAGACTACTCTGTGGAGTTCAACTATTTCTTGCGTGGGAAGGAGTCCATGAGAATTGATGACCGAGTCCAGGACGTGAAAGGACTAACCAGAGAGCAGGTGTGACTTGACAGTTTTTTCCTGCTTGCTCTGCCTCACACGCCCTCCCTGATCCATGCCTCACACACCCTCCCTGGATCCATGCCTCACACACCCTCCCTGGATCCATGCCTCACACACCCTCCCTTGATCCATGCCCCACACCCTCCCTGGATCCATGCCTCACACACCCTCCCTGGATCCATGCCTCACACACTCTCCCTGGATCCATGCCTCACACACCCTCCCTGGATCCATGCCCCACACACCCTCCCTGGATCCATGCCCCACACACCCTCCCTGGATCCATGCCCCACACACCCTCCCTGGATCCATGCCTCACACACCCTCCCTGGATCCATGCCTCACACACCCTCCCTGGATCCATGCCTCACACACCCTCCCTGGATCCATGCCTCACACACCCTCCCTGGATCCATGCCCCACACACCCTCCCTGGATCCATGCCTCACACACCCTCCCTGGATCCATGCCTCACACCCTCCCTAGATCCATGCCTCACACACCCTCCCTGGATCCATGCCTCACACACCCTCCCTGGATCCATGCCTCACACACCCTCCCTGGATCCATGCCTCACACACCCTCCCTGGATCCATGCCCCACACCCTCCCTGGATCCTTGCCTCACACACCCTCCCTGGATCCATGCCTCACACACTCTCCCTGGATCCATGCCTCACACACCCTCCCTGGATCCATGCCCCACACACCCTCCCTGGATCCATGCCCCACACACCCTCCCTGGATCCATGCCCCACACACCCTCCCTGGATCCATGCCTCACACACCCTCCCTGGATCCATGCCTCACACACCCTCCCTGGATCCATGCCTCACACACCCTCCCTGGATCCATGCCTCACACACCCTCCCTGGATCCATGCCACACACACCCTCCCTGGATCCATGCCTCACACACCCTCCCTGGATCCATGCCTCACACACCCTCCCTGGATCCATGCCTCACACACCCTCCCTGGATCCATGCCTCACACACCCTCCCTGGATCCATGCCACACACACCCTCCCTGGATCCATGCCTCACACACCCTATGTCCTTCCAGAATTTGATGTGCTTGCAACCACCCTTGAAATTGTTGCCTTCTGTCCATCTACTTTTCCACTCCACTTCTCACATTCCTCCTCTCCCATCTCTCGTCCCGTGTCTCCTCTTGTTCCCACTAGACTGTGTGCATGCATCACATCTCCAAGCACTTACCTGCCTTCAGCAATTTGCCCTACTACGTCTCCAGCAATGAGAGCTTCATAGACTGGCTGGATGCTGTTAATCCTGAACTCTCCGTGCCTGAATGCTGGGACATGGAGAATGAACTTGGTAATTTTATATGTATAGAGTCGGGTGGAAATTATTGATACTTGGCTTGCTTGTCCAGCCTCTCTCTCTCTCACTGCTCTCTGGTTTCTTCTCTCCCTTCTTCCTCAAGTGCTTCTTCTCATTTATCTATCTCACCTGTCTCCCTCACCTATCTCATCGTCTCTCCCACCTATCTCATCGTCTCTCTCACCATCTCCGTCACCTTCTTTCTTTCCCTCTGCCTCTTCTCTTTTGCTCGACGCTCTCTTTCATCTCGATTGATATTTCCCTACCTTGCTCTCGTCATCCTCCCTACATTGCTCTCATCCTCCTCCCTACCTTGCTCTCGTCATCCTCCCTACCTTGCTCTCGTCATCCTCCCTACTTTGCTCTCGTCATCCTCCCTACCTTGCTCTCGTCATCCTCCCTACCTTGACCTCGTCATCCTCCCTACCTTGACCTCGTCATCCTCCCTACCTTGACCTCGTCATCCTCCCTACCTTGCTCTCGTCATCCTCCCTACCTTGCTCCCGTCATCCTCCCTACCTTGCTCCCGTCATCCTCCCTACATTGCTCTCGTCAACCTCCCTACCTTGCTCTCATCATCCTCCCTTGTCTTCCAGATGCCATGGATAAGGCGATGTACAAATTGCTAGTCATCCAGGCTTTCCGCTCGGACCGGGTGCTGGCTATGGCATCAATCTTCGTGGCCACTGTATTGGGGGTTAGCTTCCAGCGTGCAGCTGAGCAAGAGCTAGACCTCAGCGAGGTTGTGTCAATGGAGGTGAGTGTGTTGCAGTGGCCTGCGGTGGCAGATAATGACCTTGTCAACATTATTTTGTGTGTCAAGTATCCTAGATGCGTTGGGCGCAATTCGCAGCATGTGAACTAGCTAAGGCACCTGCAGTTAATTGAACATCTCATGTGCAGCAGGTTAATTGGTTTAAATGCACCTGCAGTTAATTGAACATCTCATGTGCAGCAAGTTGATTGGTTTAAAGGCACACTCACATAATTGAACGTCTCAAGAAGTGTTTTATCTTATTCTACCAAGAAATGTCTTTGCCCCCTCCTCAAATGTTTGATGTGGTCACAGTGCTGTAACTAGCCCTCATGCTTGCTGTATGCATAGAGGATGGTGAGAAAGTGTTTAGAAATGGACTTTCAATTATTCTTAGCCTCTCTCTGCCTTCAGGCTTGTGCCATCTTGTTCAGGGTAGTTCACTCGCCCATTCTGTAGGCCATTTTGTGTTCTCTGACCTGATTAATGTGCACCTGTGCAGGGGCAATTCCCAGCCTGGTGCTCTGCTTGGTTACGGAAGCCACAGGGAGGGTGATAGTGAGGTGTTGTTTGTGTTGGCTGTTGCAGGTGAAGGCCAGCACCCCCGTGCTCATGTGTTCTGTGACTGGCTATGATGCTAGCGGGCGTGTAGACGACCTGGCTGCTCAGCAAGGGAAACAGTGCACGTCGATTGCTATCGGTAAGCTTCTCCATTGTCACGACCAGCGTTTATGCTTGCAGGCAGTGAGTGTGTGAGGAAGGTGATAGCTCTGGGAACGCATGGAGCCGTAGTCGTATTATCCTTGGGGGGGTATGTATGATGTTGTGGACTCGAGCTGTCCTCAAACCTGGCAAGTCTTTCTATGCTTAATAAAACTCCTCTCAAAGTCCTCCCTTTTTCGTAGTGTGTGTGGCTCCCCCCACATCCTCCTTTTTTTATATACTTTTTTTTTTTACTTCCTTCTTTTTTTCTTCTTTTTTCTTTCCTCCCACTATGAAAATGTGATGCGGCAGGCTATTGTAGGTCTGAGAAAGTGCTCATTCTAATTATAGGAAATGTTAGCTCTACCTGCCTACTTCTGCTGTTACAAAGTGCAGGGTACAAGCTTTATGAACACATGGTTGTTTTTGTCAATCTGGTGGATATTGTGCCTCCATAATTAAGAGGTTGTTGGACTCTCTGTTTGTTAATCTGCTTTGTTTGCTTTGTGTCTTCTTCCAGGTTCTGCCGAAGGGTTTAGCCTAGCAGAGAAAGCCATCTCCTCTGCCTCCAAGTCTGGTCGCTGGGTTCTGCTCAAGAACGTGCACCTCGCCCCGCAGTGGCTCGTGCAAATGGAGAAGAAACTCCACTCAATCACACCACATGCTAACTTCAGGCTCTTCCTCACCATGGAGATTAACCCCAAAGTAAGGGGTTAAGATTGCAAGGCTTGGGACTGAGTCTAAGTATAAGAATCAGGGAGTGTGTGTGTGTGTTGTGATGCAGTGACCAGTGTCTGTGTGATGGCTGTGCATGTCTCTGATGGGTTGATGTCAGTAGTGCTTATTTATTGACCTGTCAATTTCTTGCTCGTCCTTCCTCAAGGTTCCCGTCAACCTGCTGCGTGCTTCTCGTATCTTCATGTTTGAGCCTCCGCCAGGCGTGAAGGCCAACCTGATCCGCACCTTCAGCACCGTGCCTGCCACACGCATGTGTAAGGAGCCTCACGAGCGTGCCCGTCTGTACTTCCTGCTGGCCTGGCTCCATGCCATCATCCAGGAGAGACTTCGCTACTCCCCTCAGGGGTGGACCAAGAAGTACGAGTTCAACGAGTCCGACCTCAAAATGGCCTGCGATACTGTGGACACTTGGCTGGAGAGTGTGGCTCAGGTAAGGGGTGGAGTTTGTGGGGAGGGGCTAGTTACTATGGTAGTTGTTGCCTTGGCGATCAGTTGGTGTGTGTGGTGATGAACAGATGGTGAGACTAGAGTCTCTGATGGCTGCCAAATGTTGTCCAGATGACGATAAAACCCTTGGCTGTCTGAGCACACTACCGAATGCTCGCAATAGGGGTGTGGTTTGTGGGAAGAGGCTGGAGTCTCGGCTAACAGCCAATGTTTGAAGATTAAAAATCCTTCACATTTGAGCACACCAGTAGCAGTGGTGGAGGTGGTCGTAATTTTATGAGGTGCCCAAGCTTTAAAGGGGAGTACACCATTTTATTATTATTTTTTTACTTTTATTTCCCCCCATCATTCTATACCTTCACTATTAAACTAACTGCATTTCAAGTGACAGCACTTTATTGTCAACCATTCTTGAGTTATGATACTTATTATCCTCCCATTTCATCGATATCACTGTAGGGGCGCACTAATTTACCCCCGGACAAGGTGCCTTGGAGTGCCATGCGGACTCTACTGTCCCAGTGCATCTACGGAGGACGCATCGACAATGACTTTGACCAGCGTCTGCTCAACTCCTTTGTGAACCGCCTGTTCACGGTGAAGAGTTTTGAGGCCGACTTCCCTCTGGTCGTCAATATCGACGAGCAAATTGGCAAGAACATTCTTATGCCCGAGGGCATCAGGTAAAGCGTAGAACATTTGTTGTTACCGAGTGGATTATGCTGAATGATTCTGCCATTTGTGAATCCCTTTTCCTAATTAGCAACAAACATCAATTTGCTTCAACTCAGTGTGGGATTGATCATGCCAAGATATTTTTCGTTGCAATGGATTTTCCAGTGTGTGTCAATAACCTCAGTCATCAAGAGTTCTCTTGATGACTGCTAAATGTTGTTCAGCAGATGATGGGCTTCACTGTAACCAGGATGCACATCTGTTGCTTGACTTTGTTCAGTAGCGTCACAGTGCTTGAAGGAACGAGTGATTTCATTGTTGACATGTTTGTGTGTGTGTAGACGCGAGCAGTTCTTGCAATGGATCGAGAAGCTGGCCGACAACCAGACCCCATCCTGGCTGGGTCTTCCCAACAATGCCGAGATGGTGCTCCTCACTAACAAAGGTGCTTGTTGAGTCCAGGACTTTGTAACCATGTGTGTGAGAGGACGTGGCCATATATGGTGGTGATTATAAACCCTCCAGGTCTCATCATGATAGCTCGACTGCTGAAGATGCAGAGCCTGGCAGATGACGACGAATACTTCTCTTGCATCTCCACTGCCATCGCCAGTTCTCCAACGTATGTAGTCGTGGTAACCTGTGCACGTGTTTCTTCTACCTCCTCACTGCTCCGCCAGGGGGCTAGATGATGACCTCATCCACACCCCAAAAAATAATTCATTGCTTGAGTGTGGGGGAGAGGAGGGAGGGGTAAGGTTGACCAAGAAGAGCCCCTAGGTTTTTTAAGACAATTATTACTTGTGGTGTTCAAAATTTACGTCATAGTATGTTTTATATTATATATGTATTGTAGTGTATACACATTGTGTATTGTAGTGTATATACATTGTAGTATATATATATATAGTGTAGTGTTGTTGTAGATTACCATAGAAATAGTCGGTGTATCATTTCCTTGGCAGTTTGCAATAGTCAAAGTTTGTCATTGTATTGTTCTATATTGAATGGGGCATGGAATTTTTTTAAAGCCTTCCTAGCATATAAAAACCAAGCATATATTTTTTATTTCCTAGAGTTATTTGGTTAGTTATTTGGTTAGTGGACAGAAATTTAAGTCCTTAACATTGTCTCGAAGCTTTCTGCTTGCTTTTTGCTCACTTGCAGAACTACTTCTCCAGCTAAGAATAAGCTGAATGATGGCCGTCCTTCTTGGATGAGGACACTACACACGACCTCCACTTACTGGCTATCCATGATACCTGAAGTAAGCCAGTTCTCTGTCTCTTAGTCTGTGTGTGATACCATCTTCCCCCCCCATCCCCCCTTTCTTTCCCCTCCATATGCTTTGTTCACTGTACAGTCTCTGGATATCCTGAGAAGAACTGCAGAAAACATCAAAGATCCCCTCTTCCGCTTCTTTGAGAGAGAGGTAAGAAAGTGTGATCCTTCTCCGCTGGTCATCATATTCTACTCATGCTGCGTGGTTTTCTATCTTAACCTCTCACTGGTCGTCCTTGTCTTCCTCTCCTCCACAGGTGAACTCTGGTCATCGTCTGCTGATGGATGTGCGAGGTGACTTGGATAACGTGGTGATGGTGTGTGAGGCCAAGAAGAAGCAGACCAATGACCTCAGATCTCTCACGAGTGACCTAGCCAAGGGTTAGTCACAGTCGGGGGCTTGTTGGGCAATAGTCAAACTATTGTGTGTACTGTAGTTATGGCTAGTATCAACTTCACGTGACTGGCTAGTATCAACCTCACGTGACTCTTAGCACCTCATTATTCCTATGAAGGCTAGATGCTCTAGCCGAGACATCCAGTAACATTTTCTCTAGAATGCCATTTGTTGTCAACTTGGGGAGAGGTGGTGTTGTAAATTATAGATGTGTGTTTGTTCCCTTTGTCTGGCCGTCTCCTTTTTCACTGTTGCTATAGTTACTGCTGTTGCTATAGATACTTACTGTTGTTGCTATAGTTACGTCTACTGTTGCTATTGTTATGGCTACTGCTGTTGCTAGGGATGTTGTTGCTGGGGCTGTTGCTATAGTTACATCTACTGTTGCTGCTATTGTTATGGCTACTGCTGTTACTATTGCTAGGGCTATTGCTGTTGTATTGTTACGGCTACTGTTGTTGCTAGAACTATTCTTGTTGATCTGTTCGTGTGCCCAGGCATTATCCCTCCGAGTTGGTGCCGGTATACAGTGCCATCGGGCTTGACCGTCATCCAGTGGGTGACGGACTTCAGTGAGCGTGTGAAGCAACTTCAGTCCATCTCCAAGAAGGTCTCTGTCGGAGGCTCCAAAGTCCTCAAGGTGAGCTGGGACGCTGGCCTTTTGATTCACGTGCAGCAGTTTTAACGTGTGGCCGGTGTTACGGTCATTGAGAAGTGATTTATTTCATCTCCGGTAGTCCAGCGTGATGAAATACGTAGATCCCATTTTGTCCTAGCGTGACGCTGACGTATTGTCTACGACTGTTTAGAATGTGAACATCTGGCTTGGTGGTCTGTTCACCACCGAAGCGTACGTGACCGCCACCAGGCAGTACGTGGCACAGTCCAACAACTGGTCCCTGGAAGAACTCTACTTGGATGTGAGTACACACACTCACATAAGTTCCTGCATGTATTTCGTGTGTGTGGAATGGATTGCAATGTTGTTTAGTGCTGTGGCCATGTCCATTGTAATGTGAGCATGTATTGTTCTTGCAGGTGAAGGTTGATACCGAAGGACCCATCAATAACTGTAGTTTCGGTGTAACAGGTTTGTAAAGAGGTGTTTCCAAGCAGGGAGGGGATTGTACGTGTAATATTCATTCAGATTGTCACGTAGAGCTATTATCAAACTCTCGACTGGGAGGCAATAGTCTCATGTGGATATGGGATGCACAGCCCTCTGTGGCGACTGGTGTGCTCTCTGTGTGTGTAATGACATTTTATTTGGTGTATGAGCAGGTCTGAAGCTGCAGGGTGCGGTGTGTTCCAATAACACCCTCTCTGTCTCGAATACTATCCTCACGGAGCTGCCTCTGTCCAGCCTTCAGTGGCTCAGGTGAGTTGGGTGGGGAGGGATGGTACCGCGCATGTTTGTACATGCCAGCGCTGAGGTGCTTTCGCTTGGAATATCATGGACACTTTTTAATTTTTTTAAGCCGTGATATTGGCGTGAAAGTTGCTGCTATTTTTTATTGTAGGGTTGACCCAGGAAATATGCAGAATATGGCGGAAGGAAAGGTGTGTGTTTTAGTGTTACTGTTCTATGCCACAGGTCAAACCTTTATGGTCAAAGGGTCAAGCATGATCATTTTCAACGACAGTTTTTGACCATTTGCATGCAGTCCTAACGGAGTAGATTGCTCTGAGCATCAGTGATGGTTGGCTCTGTGATGATCCATTCAGAACTGGCACTGGCCATCGTATAAATAATATAGTGTTTGTCTCTTGCTTCTCGAGTATGATGCAAGGCATGCTTGCATACTTCAAACCTAAACTACTCGCATCCTATTGATAATCATGTCGATATTGTGGCAGCTACATTAGAACAACATAACAGGTAGTTATGTTTGTGCTATGCTTAAACCGGTGGACTTAATCCATACTCGGACTCAGCAATGTAACTTGATGATCTTAATGTCTCTCTCTAGGTGACTTTACCCATCTACTTGAACAGTCATCGTGCAGAACTCCTTTTCACGCTCGACTTCAAGGCAGAGGGTGTAACCTCATCTTCTGGTCACTCCTACTATGAGAGGGGCGTTGCAATTCTCTGTTCCCCACTATGAAACTTGAACTGAATTATTGAAACTGAATTTAAACTTAACCTATTAGAGATGAAAATGTCCTAGATTGTATCTTAGATTGTAGCTATGTATCGCAAGGTTTTCTTCATATTGTCCAGGGGGGGGGGGGGGGGGGGGGGGGTACGGGTCTCTCCTCCCTTAATGAAACCCAGTATTCTGTTAACATCGAGGACCTCTTCTACTTCTGTAAAGATGGGTTCACAATATGCTGCCAAGCACTACGGAGCTGTTGGGTGATGGCTATCTCTTCTTAAAGGTGCGTTACTCGACTCTTCCATTGTTCTAAATATGTGCAGCTTTTTTAAAAATTCAATTTTCTTCCTGAATGTGAATGCTACTGTAGGTCAGAGAAAGAGCTCGTTCTAATGATAGGAAATTTTAACTTCTGCATACTTCTGCTGTTACAAAGTGCAGGGTACAGGTTTTATGGAGGAATTGTGGTTTTGTTTTTGTCAAACTGGTAATTTGGTGCCCTCATAATTAGGGGGTGTTGGTTACTCTGCTTGCTTCCTTAGTGTCTTCAAGGTTCTGCTGAAGGGCTAGCTGGCAGAAAGGGCCAATCTCCTCTGCCTCCAAGTCTGCTTGCTGCTCAAGAATGTGCACCTCATCCTGCAGTGGGCTGGGAGAGCTTGAGAAGAAACTATTCCTCACCATGGAGATTAATCCCAAAGTAAGGGGTTAAGATTGCTAGGCTTGGAACTGAGTCTAATTATCACACTGTCTGTGTGATGGCTGTGCATGTCTCTAATGGATTGATGTCGGCTGTGTGTATTTATTTTTTAATTTCTCGCTCGTCCTTCCTCAAGGTTCCCGTCAACCTGTTGCGTGTTCTCGTATCTTCATGTTTGATCCTCCGCCGGGCGTGAAGGCCAACCTGATCCGCACCTTCAGCACCGTGCCTGCTATCCACGTTGCATTGTGCTCGATCATCATCCAGGAGAGACTTTGTCACTCCCCTCGGGGATAGACCCAAGAAGTACGAGTTCAACGAGACCCACCTCAAAATGTCCTCGGATACTGTGAATACTTGTTTGGAGAGCGTGGCTCAGGTGAGGGCTAGTTACCGTGGTAGTTGTTGCCTTGGCGATCAGTTGGTGTGTGTGGTGATGAACCAATGGTGAGACTAGAGTCTCTGATGGCTGCCAAATGTTTTCCAGGTGACGATAAAACCCTTGGCTGTCTGAGCACACGACCATGATGCTCACAGTAGTGGGTGGGGGAAGACAGATCTAGAGGTGGTTGGCCCCCTCTGTTCATTATTAGTCTGCTGGCTTGCTTGCTTGGTGTCTTCTCTCAGGTTGTGCCGAAGGGTTTAGCCTGCAGAAAAAGTCATCTCCAAGTTGGGTAGCTGAGTGCTGCTCAAGAACGTACACCTCACCTGGAGAAGACACTCAACTCAATCACACCCCTGCTAACTTCAGGCTCTTCCTCACCATGGAGATTAACCCCAAAGTAAGGGGTTAAGATTGCAAGGCTTGGGACTGAGTCTAAGTATAAGAATCAGGGAGAGTGTGTGTGTGTTGTGATGCAGTGACCAGTGTCTGTGTGATGGCTGTGCATGTCTCTGATGGGTTGATGTTGGCAGTGCTTATTTATTTGACTTGTCAATTTCTTGCTCGTCCTTCCTCAAGGTTCCCGTCAACCTGCTGCGTGCTTCTCGTATCTTCATGTTTGAGCCTCCGCCAGGCGTGAAGGCCAACCTGATCCGAACCTTCAACACTGTTCCTGCCACTCATGTTCAAAAAGATGCATGTGTTCCCTGCCTTGCCTGGCTTCCATGCCATCATCCAGGAGAGACTTCACCACTCCCCTTGGGAGTGGACCAAGAAGTACAAGTTCAATGAGTCCGACCTCAAGATGACCTGCGATACTATGGACACTTGGCTGGAGAGCGTGGCTCAGGTAAGGGATGGAGTTTGTGGTGAGGGGCTAGTTACCGTGGTAGTTATTGCCTTGGCGATCAGTTGGTGTGTGCGGTGATGAACCGATGGTGAGACTAGAGTCTCTGATGGCTGCCAAATGTTGTCCAGATGACGATAAAACCCTTGGCTGTCTGAGCACACTACCGAATACTCGCAATAGTGGGTGTGGTTTTTGGAGAGAGATGCGAGTCTCGGCTAACGGCCAATATTTGAAGATTAATAACCCTACCATTTGAGCACACCAGTAGCAGTGGTGGAGGTTGCTGGAAAAGTGTACTCCAGTGATATGTGCTGGGAAAGTGTACTTCAATGGTGTGTTTAGCATGTGCTCTGGCTTCATGGAAGGTTGTGGAGTCGGATCTCAGTCATGGACCACAACCAGTTATTAGTTGGTTAGTTTTCGGGCATGAACTGCCCATGACTTCCTAATAAGGAGCTAGAATTGGTGAACCCATGATCCTTCCTATGTGAGGATGTTGCCCCCCGCCCCCACATGTCCCCTAGAGCTCGGGGTTAATAAAACAAAACGTTTTGGTCAACTGAATCAGCTCTGTAAATTATTGATATCATCAGATTGGATTATTATATGCACAAGGAGAGGAGTATATTACTCTCAGTTTCCAAACTGGTGCAAGGTTGTATGTAACGAAGACCAGCTCAGATATTCTAAATATTGGCTGTGATGATCGTTTCTCATTTAGAAAAACCCAATATCCATGACAATAATTTCCAGTTTAGCAAACATTCCCATAGCTAGGTTGTGTTGATGAATAGAGAGTAGCAAAGTCAGAATGAAATTTCAGAGAAGAGGGTGTGGGAGTGGGGGGGCACATGCAAGAGGGCTTGGACACAGGAGAGGGAACTCGTGTTGTTGTAGCTGCATAAAATAACTTGTCACGAACTGATCATGTGATGCAAAAATCTATTGGACATGTTTTTGCATTAGCTTACTACAATTTGTTATTGCCAACTCATCATACTTGTCCTGATTTATAAATGATATAAAGATAGGTAACACAAGGTAACACATTTGTTCCTGATTCTTAAACATTACGACTGTAAGTGATACAAAGATAGGTAGTAAAACACTTATTCCTGTCGAAGGTTAGAGCAGCCATTGTATCTCTAAATATATGTGTATGTATATATCTCACACTAACACAATTCTCTTCTACATGCAGGATGCTGTCATCATCGTATGATAAAGCCAAACTGAGGTCAGCAACTGGGTCACAGAGGACGCATGCTTGTCATGTGAAATGATAATATAACTTATTAACAATTTCTGTATAAGTTCATATTTCTGTTCAGATTTCAGAAAACTGTTTTCACATGTCAGTATATACAAATGCCTATTAAACCATGTCGGCTTTTTTATAAGCATACTTATCTTTTCTGCATAGGCAGAGTGCCATTTCCACTTGCTAGAATCTGCCCCAGTCACGATTTAAAGACTAAGGACTAAGATTCTAAATTTTCACTTTAATTTGTCATAACTTGATAATTATGTGTTTTTTTGTGTGTGAGTTACCATTTGATGCACTTTCCAATGATGTAGTTTGTGCATAGCTAGGTCAAGATGTGGTAAATCACTTCGGTTTAAAAAAACTCGGGCTAACTTTGTAACCAGCCAGACTTTCACACACTTGGCTTTGATTAGCAAAACCACAGATGTGTCGAATGCATTGACAGAATTTAGACCTGGGGAACTTTGGCCCAGCACTCTGCAAATATGGCGAGGAGCCTGTCGCCACCTACACCACCAAAGCCACTAGTGGCCGTGCAGACTGCTACCATAGTTGTCTGCAGCAGGAGGAGACGAGCCGAGTTAATATTTACCAGAACATAAGGTAACCCAAAGAGAAGAACTCGCTTGGAGGGCAGATGCTCCACACTGGGGTGGTATTTATATTGAATAATGCCTTGGTTGAATACTCCTTCCAATAATGGAAATAATCGGGGTGCAGCCATCTTGAGGTACATTGCGTAGAGGAGAGCTTGTGCTCGTTAATCACAAGTTTTTTAAATTAAAAATGCAACCCGAGTGTCACCAAAAAAAATTAATTTTCTAGTGTAGGTAGGTTTTATACAGCCAGTGTACTGGGTGTTTCATCTGAAGCAGACCAAAGTACATTGTTTGAAACTTTGGCACACAGAAAACCCTTGTGGTTATGGCTTTTGAGCTCCATGGATTCTGCATACTTCACTATAATTTATGGGCAATGGTATATATAGCTCTCTTTTTTTTTGGTACTAAAAATGTTGCATAGCTATAACTATGCCAAAGTTAATTGCAACCAAAGTGTGGTATCTCAATCTTGAAGGCCTGAGTTTGCTTCAAGTGTGGCTCCTGATTGGGAAGTGCTGGGCAGTTGATACAGTTACATGTGGCTCGAGGAAGCTCTGCTCTATGGGATGAGTGTTTTCAGTGGTCAAGCACTTGTGTGGAGGGGAATTATTCAGGATGAGATTGTTTCCCCCTGACCCTCGCACTTTACTCAATGTTCTAGCGCTTAATTATCCAACACGCCATACGCTAAATAAAATATAATTATATATATATTTTTAAACTCTTGTTAGCTGTACCGTTTATATATATATGCACCTCATGTCAACTTACTATCGTCCTGAAGAAGGCCAAAGCATGGTGGTCGAAACATCTGTTCAATATCGTAATAACATTTTTATATATTATTATTACTAAGCTGCTATTATTAAAGACAGTGCCTGCCAACTTTTATTCTAATTTTAATTTACATAGTTAAAATCTTTCCTTTTCAAGGTTGAGTTTCCACCCGACCTCTGTTCCTGTGTGACCTTTGTGAACTTTACGGTGACGCGCAGCTCTCTGCAGAGTCAATGTCTGAACCAGGTGCTCAAGGCTGAGCGACCCGATGTCGACGCCAAGCGCTCGGTCCTCCTCAAGCTGCAAGGAGAGTTGCGGCTGCGCCATCTGGAACAGTCTCTCTTGCAGTCTCTCAATGAGGCCAAGGGTCGCATTCTGGATGATGACAGGTGTGGTTATTTAGATGTGGAGGTGTTCTTAATTAGAACTCCCATCGGTCCATCCCCCCCAAAAGTGATAGGCATGATGTGCAGCACGGAAGCAAGTTGGATTCCTGCTTTGGAAATCTGGGATGGGTGGATATGGAGGTTCTTTAAAAAAAAAAAGTTTAATTTTGTTGTTGAGGTTAGCACTTAATTCATGCATCTCCATCTTAGACTTTGAAATTAGTCACTATTATTTTGTGTGGTTGTCGCTGTCTTGTCCTATAGGTCAAGCTGTACCAGGAAAAGAGGAGTGACCTGGAAGAGCAGCAGCTTCATCTCAACGTAGGACTGCAGAAGATCAGAGAGACGGTAGAGCAAGTGGACAAGTTACAGTCCTCTCTCTCCATCAAGAAGAACGAGCTGGAGCAGAAGAACGTGCTGGCCAACCAGAAACTCAAGCAGATGGTAAGGTGGTGCATCGCTGATGGAGTAACGCACAGTTTGATGGTTCTGTCCGGAGAGATCCACTGGAATCTGTATTGGTTATCGATATTTCTTTCTAATTATAGGTAAAAGACCAACATGAGGCGGAGAAGAAGAAACTGGCATCCATGTTATCCAGGATGAGCTGGTCATCCAGACAGAGTACATCAAGGTGAAGAAGGACTTTGTGATCAAGGATCTGGCCAAGGTTGAGCCCGCTGTCAGGGATGCCCAGCAAGGTGAGAGAGCGAAGATGAATCCTGGCTCAAGGCTGGTGAATAGGTTTCCTGGGTATAGGTCAACTGAGTAATGCTTGATACTGTCAGCATCTGGAGTGGCGATGTCGCGCTGTGTTGAGGGTCTCCGGGCAGAGAGTGGGTATTGCCTTCGCTGTGTCCTCGTGTGTTCCACCCTATAAGCCATCTTCATCTGGCCACTGCCAGTCAAGTCAAAGCCTATCGCTCATTCTTGTCAAAATGGGCACATTAGCTTCCTTTTCGACATTATGGAACTGTTTTTACACTTTAAACGACATAAAACGGTTTTTGGTGAGAAATCTCCCCTTTTTAACCGAAAGAAGATCTATTTTGCTCCATTTGGGACTAAATACATCATCCCAGGAAAGGAGGAAGTATATATATATATATATATAAAGTTGTTGGACGTATCTTTTGGTTTGCACAAACAGACGATATAAAGCAGAAGCACTTCTATTATTATCATTATTTGTTAGTATTTGGTTGGTGATCACGTCATTAGCTGCTCCTCGGATTGTTCCTCGGCCATTCCACTTCTTCAGGATACCAAATATGTGTGTGCTGCACGCTACTGCGCTGGGTTTTATTAGCATGCTCATTGGCCATGTAATCCCCCAAGCTTGCGTGATCTAATTGAAGGTGCAAAAATTGATGTACTGTACTGTAGTAAATGTGCATGAGCAGTTTTGAGTATGGAAAGACTATTGAAAATATTCACTTCCTCATATCCTCTTCCTTTCCTCGTGTCCTCCTTCCTTCCTCGTGTCCTCCTTCCTTCCTCGTGTGTCCTCCTTCCTTCCTCGTGTCCTCCTTCCTTCCTCGTGTCCCTCCTTCCTTCCTCGTGTCCTCCTTCCTTCCTCGTGTGTCCTCCTTCCTTCCTCGTGTCCTCCTTCCTTCCTCGTGTTCTCCTTCCTTCCTCGTGTCCTCTTCCTCGTGTCCTCCTTCCTTCCTCGTGTCCTCCTTCCTTCCTCGTGTCCTCCTTCCTTCCTCGTGTCCTCCTTCCTTCCTCGTGTCCCCCTTCCTTCCTTGTGTCCTCCTTCCTTCCTCGTGTCCTCCTTCCTTCCTCGTGTCCTCCTTCCTTCCTCGTGTCCTCCTTCCTTCCTCGTGTCCCCCTGCCTCGTGTCCTCTTCTTCTTACCACAGCTGTCAAGTCAATTAAGAAACAGCAGCTTGTTGAAGTCCGTTCTCTTGCCAACCCTCCCAAGATGGTGAAGATGGCCATGGAGAGCATTTGCCTACTGATAGGGGAGCCAACCAAGGACTGGCGATCCATCCGAAGCATCCTCATGAGAGAGAACTTCATTCACAATATCATTAATTTTTCTACTGAAGATATCAGGTGACCGACCATCTTGCATGCACATGTATACCGCACATGGGAGGACTTTCGTGAGAGGCACTCATGTTGATTAGTGTCAATCTAGGACTAAGACATTTCCTGCTATACAGTGTACTAGATATACACATTGTGGGTGTGGTTACACCTGCTTAGCTTGTTTATTTTTTTACCCATCTTTTTTTAATTTTAAATAGTGATATTGTTCGTGATCGTATGAACCGAGAGTTCATTAACGACCCTGTGTACAACTACGAGACTGTCAACAGAGCCAGCAAAGCTTGTGGACCTCTTGTGCTGTGGGCTATAGCTCAGGTAAGGGGTCATCACTGGCATGATGTGGCACCTTTTGGGCCCGTTTTCTAGTGTGGGAGAAAGTATGTGTGGGTAAGGGGTCATCCCTACCATTTTATTTATATATTTATTTATTATTATTATTATTTTATTTATTATTATTAATAATTATTATTATTTATTATCGTTATTTATTATTATTATTTATTATTATTATTATATTATTATTTTTATAATTTTTATTATTATTATTTATTTTTTGTGCATTATATAATATATACAAAAAATAATTGGATAAGGGGTGACCTCTAGTTGAGGTTGTTCTGTAATAGATGGCATAGCAATGGTTTACTGATTTTGTTTATGATAATGGGTAATGTTGTGTGTATGGGTGTGTGCTATGATGAACATTACTTCTTTCCCCAACTGAATATTTGGTGATGATCAAGAAGATTCTGAGCTCTCAAACATTTGTGGTTAACTTTGTGCTTGGTATAGGAAATGGGACCAGGGTGAATATATAGGTAGATATTATTTTGTAGTTGTGTCTTTGGGGGGTCACGGTTTCCATGGTTATACCAAATTGCTAATATCTCGGATGAAGAGCAACAAAGCATGGTGTTGTGTCTAGAATTCTAGAATATTCCCCGCTTTTCCCCAACTCCCTGTGTTCATACAAATGTTTGGTTTCCAGGGAAACTTGTTGTTCGTTTGTTTCTGTTGTTGGGTTTAAGGTCGATTCTGATGCAACTTGGGATTGGAAACATCGAATATCAGATTAAATTTTCATTACTTCAAACTATGGGGTGGGAGTGGCCTAGTCCAAGACAAACATTGCTGCTGTTAGTCGCCATCTTTGAATATTTAGACCTTCCTAGACACCACACTTGTCTCTTTGTATATAAACTGTGTGTAAATACGTGGATGAAATGACTGCGCCCCCTACTTCTCGTTCCATTCCAGTTGAGCTATGCTGATATGCTGAATCGGGTGGACCCTCTGCGCAACGAGCTAAAGGACCTTGAGAACAGAGCGGAAACCACTCGTATCAAGGGCGACCAGATGGACTTGATCATCGGGGACCTGGAGGCCAGCATAGGTCGCTACAAGGATGAGTATGCCGTCCTCATCTCGGAGGCCAACGCTATCAAGTCGGACCTCAGCACTGTGGAGGTCAAGGTAGGCACTTGATAATGGCTGCTAATTGCACCCAGCATAAAGCCATTGTGTTGATAACACGCTACTATATATTTACATATGCAATTATTATTGCTGTAAATTTAATCATGAATATAAGATAAGCTTTGTATTGGAGGTGTGAGCTGGAAGCACTTGAACTTCCGTATAAGTGTGGTCAATTTACGTACTCGGTACCTCATTTCTTGAGGCCAAGCATGGAGTCCTTAGCATTCCCATTGAGCCAAGCTGCCAGGGAGGACTGTTTTGAAGAGTTGTACGCTGCTGGAGGCTTGATCTGCGTGTTGTGGCACACCCCAAGTTCCAGTCAGAGACCGTACGAACACACGAGCAAGTTGTAATGGATGGTAACTTCTTAATGTCCTACTCCCTCTATGAGGTCGTCTGCTACAGACCACATCAGAAAGCTTGGGGGGGGGGGGGGGGGGAAGGGGTTGTAGGCTTATAAAACAGTCCATTGAACGGAATTTTACTTTTTCAATAAACGGAGAAGTGTCATGTCTGTAACTGGTTTTCTGCACTATGCTCTTGAATGCGTGCAATAATAATCTGTGCTCTGATGAATTTTACTTCTTTCCCCAACGGAATATTATTGAAGATTAAGAAAATTCTGAGCTTTATTGTTACATATCGACATCACTTGCACAGCCGATCCGATGCTGTATGTGAGCATTGTTCTGTATCTTTTGTCAGGTCGAGCGAAGCAAAGCTCTCCTGGCGAGCTTGTCCGACGAACGGAAGCGTTGGAACAAAGGCAGCGAAACCTTCAAAAGCCAGATGTCCACCATTAGTGGCGATGTCCTCCTCACCTCGGCCTTCATGGCCTACGGGGGCTACTTTGACCAGCAGTTCAGGCAGACTCTGTTCCTGTCTTGGGCTGGGCACTTGAAGCAGGCTGGCATCACCTTCAGGAACGATCTGGCCAGAGTGGAGGTGAGTGTGTACTCCCTGCAAGTTGTCCACTGTGCTGAGAATAATCCTAGGGATCTCTCTATGATGTATGTATAAGTTGTTGCCAACTGCATGGCAAGAACTGCGGACATCTCTGAGTGACCCTGCACTTGTCCAGAGCATCACTGATAAATGAATGTCTCTTAATGACATTTCTTGATTAGGCACTAATACTATAAATACTATGAAGAGGTTTACGAGAGAAAATATGATGAATCTCTAAAGACATCAACAACAAGTTAGTGATACCTCAGAAGTGATATACAACAAGTTAGTGCTGGCCACATGAGCTGAAGCGCTGGAAAACTGGTCACATAAAGAAACTCTCAACAGCGTAACACACACTTGAGACAGGAAAACAAGGTAGGACCTTCAAGAAAAGGTTGGGGTCTCCATTGCAACTATGAACATCATTACTCACCATTTGGTATGCTGCTAATCGTTTATTTTTGGTGGGGTATGGATTATATATGACGATAGTCACATTTGTACAAATATTTGCCATCAAGCACCAGTTCTCTTGGCTCTGTGGCCATTGCACGTTCTCTCTCCCCTTACTATGCATGCGTGTATCATTCAACTTGAAATATGGCCTCTCTGTGTTTTGCCCATCTAGCCCAAAGGTTGAGAGGCAAATTTCTACCTTGCTTATAGGGTTATTTATTCCACTGTATCAGAGCTGAGAGTTCATCGAGAGAAGTTTTTCATTTAGTTTCTAGGAAAGTCTCGAGTTTACACATTAGTGTGTGTATTTGTTAAAGCTGAGGTAGTATCATACTTATGGGTATGTGGTGTTTAAACATCGCCTTTGCTCGTCGCAGTATCATACTTATGGGTATGTGGTGTTTAAACATCGCCTTTGCTCGTCGCACTGCAGTATCTCTCCACCGCTGACGAGCGTCTAAGGTGGCAGGCAAACTCCTTGCCCACCGACGACCTGTGCACGGAGAATGCCATCATGATTCAGCGCTTCAACCGATACCCTCTCATTGTAGACCCCTCGGGACAGGCCACAGAGTTCCTGCTCAACGAGTACCGCGACCGCAAAATCACCAAAACAAGGTGAGTTTGGTCTGGTTTGGAAAACTCCCATTTTCCCCTCTTAAAAAAAAAAAAAAAGCCTATTCTTTCGATTTCTCATTAACTTTTGTGTGCATATGTGTGCCTAGCTTTTTGGATGATGCATTCAGGAAGAATCTTGAGAGTGCTCTTCGCTTTGGTAATCCTCTTCTGGTTCAGGTGAAGGATCTGTTAGCTGTCTCTACGGTTGTCTTTAAAATAATGTTCTGCCTCTAATAAGAGCCATCAGTTGTTGTGTGATTTGCACTAAGGTCTCTTATTAATGTTTTGCCTCTAATTGTGTAATTCTAATATTATCCTCTTTTATTAAAAGTGTCTCAAATTAAGTAATGTGCCTCTTACATGTAGCATTCTGTGTCTAATTAGTGCATTTGTTGCTGTTGTGTGGCTTGCACCGAGGGATTTTTATTGATAGTGCGTGGATGTGTTTAGGATGTGGAGAGTTACGACCCCATCCTCAATCCTGTTCTCAACCGTGAGGTACGACGGACTGGCGGACGTGTCCTCATCACTCTCGGTGACCAGGACATTGACCTTTCACCTGCCTTCACCATCTTTCTCTCCACCCGAGACCCTTCCGTAAGCAGCCGAGTGTGTTCAGCCAGTGGCATTGAGTGTCTTTGTTGCGAGTTGTGATGGTGTCAGCAAGAGAATGGCAGAGTTGAATGCTTGATAAGATTTTACCGTGTAGGCAATTGGCCTATAATCACTTGTACATAGTGGGGGGGGGGCCTTGGAACCTTCCCCCCCCCCTGGAAATTGTATTATTAAAATTCATTAGAAACTTTGTCATCTTTTACCATCAGACCCAACCCCCTTGGACATTTTTCTAAATGAAACCCTGGATTTACACATCTCTGGCTCAGTTTGCAGCTAATTGATAATATAAATGTCTTGCCGGCCAGCCAGGCTTTCCTTCTCTCTTACCTGCACCACATCCTCGCTTGCTGAAGAGAGGAGTCAGAAATCTGTGCTAGGTTTTATATATTCACATAGAGAACTTAATATTTTATTACTGCATGTTTGGAGATACATATTTAAAAGTGGGTGGGCAGTCAAGCAGGGGGTTCTGAGGGTGCGTCCTCCTTCAAGTGACATCATCTATCTGCAGCCAGCCAATAAAGGGCAGTGCCTTGACTTGTGATGTTGCTGGTTGCTGCACGGCGCTGATCCACGGCATCTTAATTAGAGCCATCTGGTGATTTGTTTGTAGTGTTCAAACGAGAATGATGACAAATATTCTAATGACCATTAGACTACCTCTTAAAATTTGAATTTTCTAGTGTCAGCATACAATGAGTGTACTAGGTGTTATACAGCCAGTGTACTGGGTGCTATACAGCCAGTGTACTGGGTGCTATACAGCCAGTGTACTGGGTGTACTGGGTGCTATACAGCCAGTGTACTGGGTGCTATACAGCCAGTGTACTGGGTGCTATACAGCCAGTGTACTGGGTGTTGTTTCATCTGAAACAGACCAAAGTACATCGTTGGAAACTTTGGCACAAAGAAAAACCTGCTTATGGCTTTTGAGCTCCATGGATTCTGCATACTTCACTATAATTATGGGCAATGGTATATAGCTCTAAAGATAGCTCTCTCTTTTTTTGGTACTAAAAATGTTGCATAGCTATAACTATGCCAAAGTTAATTGCAACCAAAGTGTGGTACCTCAAAATCTTGAAGGCCTGCTAGTGTGGCTCCTGATTGGAAAGTGCTGGGAAGTTGATACAGTTACATGTGGCTCGAGGAAGCTCTGCTCTATGGGATGAGTGTTTTCAGTGGTCAAGCACTTGTGTGGAGTGGAATCATTCAGGATGAGAGTGTTTCCCCCCGACCCTCGCACACATGAACACTTAACTCAACATTCTAGCGCTTAATTATCCAACATGAGTCATCATACGCTTCGTGATTAAAATTAAAAAAAAAATTAATGATTTTTTAAAAAACTTGTGTTAGCTGTACAGTTTATATATGCACCATACCTCATACTGTCAACTTACTATTGTCCTGAAGAAGGCCAAAGCATGGTGGTCGAAACATCTGTTCAATATCGTAATATAATTTTTATGACTAAGCTAAAGACAGTGCCAGCCAACTTTTATTCTAATTTTAATTTACATTATTTAAACTTTTCCTTTTCAAGGTTGAGTTTCCACCCGACCTCTGTTCCCGTGTGACCTTTGTGAACTTTACGGTGACGCGCAGCTCTCTGCAGAGTCAATGTCTGAACCAGGTGCTCAAGGCTGAGCGACCCGATGTCGACGCCAAGCGCTCGGACCTCCTCAAGCTGCAAGGAGAGTTCCTCCTGCGGCTGCGCCATCTGGAACAGTCTCTCTTGCAGGCTCTCAATGAGGCCAAGGGTCGCATTCTGGATGATGACAGGTGTGGTTATTTAGATGTGGAGGTGTTCTTAATTAGAGACAAACTCCATCAGCCCACCCCCCCAAAAAGTGATAGGCATGATGCGCAGCACAGGAAACAAATTGGGTTCCTGCTTTGCAAATCTGGGATGGGTAGATTTGATGAGGCCTCTTTATAATAAAAAAAATGTTTTGATATTTTTTTTTGAGGTTGGCACTTAATTCATGCCTCTCCATCTTACCTCTCGGTCAGACTTGTTCTCTCCTTACATATCCATCTTACCTCTTGGTCGTACCTTTATTCGCTCTTCTTACATCTCTCTCTTGCCTCCTCGACCTTTCCACTCCCCACATCCATGCCAATTAATGCCCATTTCTTCCTCACAGGATCATCTCTCAGTTGGAGAACTTGAAGAAGGAGGCAGCCGAGGTGCAGCTCAAGGTGGAAGAGACAGACGTGGTCATGGCCGAGGTGGACACGGTATCCAGACAATACCTGCCCCTCTCCACGGCCTGCTCCTCTCTCTACTTCACACTGGAGTCCCTCAACCAGGTACCAGTGGGCAGTCTTCATCGTAAGTAGCTGGTGGGGGTCTTAGGATTATGAGGTGCCTTCGTCAACTTGGCAAGTCACAATTATCTTATAAGGAGACTTTTGGGGGGGTTAACATTATTGAGCGCTGTGTTTTGTTGTTGTTGTTGTTGTTGTGTTGTTTGTCTTTCCCTACGTGCTGTTACCAGAGATGGATGACAAGGAACCGAGTTATAATAATAGATGTAGATATGGATAACAGTGTACCCGAGTTATAATAGATAGATGCAGATAAGCTGGTGGATGAGGGTATCCGAGTTATGATAGATAGATAGATGTAGATATGCTGGTGGATGGCAGGGTATCCTGAGTTATAATATATAGATGATAGATGTAGATATGTTGGATAATTAGCATACTGGATCTGGACTGTTTATCTTATTGCCACGCCCACACAGGTCCACTTTCTGTACCAGTACTCGCTGCACTTCATCCTCGACATCTTCCAAGTTGTCCTGAAGGAGAACTCTCACCTGAAGGGAGTGTCAGATCACACCAAGAGGCGCTCCATCATCACCAACGACATGTTCCAGGTAAGGGGATAGTGGGAACCTGGTCGGAGTGTGTCCTTGGTCGCCGTCAGGCCAGTGGAATTTGTGCTTGCAAGGAACGAAGAGAAGGAAGGATACATCTTGGGTGGAGGTGTCTTGGATGTCTGTGCTCCCAGCATGAGTGTGTTTACATGAGAGTGTTTCTCTGTGACTGACTGTTGCCTTCATTGTGTTCCTATGTAATATAGATGGTGTACAGTCGTGTGGCGCGAGGCATGCTCCATGACGACCGCATCATCCTATCCATACTGCTAGCCCGCGTCTACCTCAAGGGATTCGCGGAGTGAGTGTCGAGCTTTACCAGCGGTCATACACATGACAACCCTTTACCTGTTTGTTAATTTATTATGCCTCATTCTTCCTCCCCCTTTCATTCCTTTTCCTTCCTGTGTTTGTATTATGCTTTTAATAGTGCCAGAGACTACTTTGTGGAGTTCAACTATTTCTTGCGTGGGAAGGAGTCCATGAGAGTGGATGCCCGAGTCCAGGACGTGAAAGGACTAACCAGAGAGCAGGTGTGACTTGACAGTTTTTTCCTACTTGCTCTGCCTCACACACCCTCCCTGGATCCATGCCTCACACACCCTCCCTGGATCCATGCCTCACACACCCTCCCTGGATCCATGCCTCACACACCCTCCCTGGATCCATGCCTCACACACCCTCCCTGGATCCATGCCTCACACACCCTCCCTGGATCCATGCCTCACACACCCTCCCTGGATCCATGCCTCACACACCCTCCCTGGATCCATGCCTCACACACCCTCCCTGGATCCATGCCTCACACACCCTCCCTGGATCCATGCCTCACACACCCTCCCTGCATCCATGCCTCACTCAATGTCCTTCCAGCATTTGATGTGCTTGCAACCACCCTTGAAATTGTTGCCTTCTGTCCATCTACTTTTCCACTCCACTTCTCACGTTCCTCCTCTCCCATCTCTCGTCCCTGCCATGTCGTGTCTCCTCTTGTTCCCACTAGACTGTGTGCATGCATCACATCTCCAAGCACTTACCTGCCTTCAGCAATTTGCCCTACTACGTCTCCAGCAATGAGAGCTTCATAGACTGGCTGGATGCCGTTAATCCTGAACTCTCCGTGCCTGAATGCTGGGACATGGAGAATGAACTTGGTAATTTTATATGTATAGAGTCGGGTGGAAATTATTGATACTTGACTTGCTTGTCCAGCCTCTCTCTCTCTCTCACTGCTCTCTGGTTTCTTCTCTCCCTTCTTCCTCTAGTGCTTCTTCTCATTTATCTATCTCACCGTCACCTATCTCACTGTCTCTCCCACCTATCTCATCGTCTCTCTCACCATCTCCGTCACCTTCTTTCTTTCCCTCTGCCTCTTCTCTTTTGCTCGACGCTCTCTTTCCTATCGATTGACATTTCCCTACCTTGCTCTCGTCATCCTCCCTACATTGCTCTCGTCATCCTCCCTACCTTGCTCTCGTCATCCTCCCTACCCTGCTCTTGTCATCCTCCCTACCTTGCTCTCGTCATCCTCCCTACCTTGCTCTCGTCATCCTCCCTACCTTGCTCTCGTCATCCTCCCTGCCTTCCCTACCTTGACCTCGTCATCCTCCCTACCTTGACCTCGTCATCCTCCCTACCTTGCTCCCGTCATCCTCCCTACCTTGCTCTCGTCATCCTCCCTACCTTGCTCTCGTCATCCTCCCTACCTTGCTCTCGTCATCCTCCCTACCTTGCTCCCGTCATCTTCCCTACCTTGCTCTCGTCAACCTCCCTACCTTGCTCTCGTCATCCTCCCTTGTCTTCCAGATGCCATGGATAAGGCGATGTACAAATTGCTAGTCATCCAGGCTTTCCGCTCGGACCGGGTGCTGGCTATGGCATCAATCTTCGTGGCCACTGTATTGGGGGTGAGCTTCCAGCGTGCAGCTGAGCAAGAGCTAGACCTCAGCGAGGTTGTGTCAATGGAGGTGAGTGTGTTGCAGTGGCCTGCGGGTGGCAGATAATGACCTTGTCAACATTTGTGTGTCAAGTACTAGATGGTTGGGCGCAATTCGCAGCATATGAACTAGCTTTAGGCACCTGCAGTTAATTAAACATCTCATGTGCAGCAAGTTAATTGGTTTAAGGCAACTGAGTAATGAATGTCTCAAGAAGTGTTTTATCCTATTCTACCAAGAAATGTCTTCGCCCCCTCCTCAAATGTTTGATGTGGTCACAGTGCTGTAACTAGCTGTATGCATAGAGGATGGTGGGAAAGTGTTTAGAAATGGACTTTCAATTATTCTTAGCCTCTCTCTGCCTTCAGGCTTGTGCCATCTTGTTCAGGCTAGTTCACTCGCCCATTCTGTAGGCCATTTTGTGTTCTCTGACCTGATTAATGTGCACCTGTGCAGGGGCAATTCCTAGCCTGGTGCTCTGCTTGGTTACGGAAGCCACAGGGAGGGTGATAGTGAGGTGTTATTTGTGTTGGCTGTTGCAGGTGAAGGCCAGCACCCCCGTGCTCATGTGTTCTGTGACTGGCTATGATGCTAGCGGGCGTGTAGACGACCTGGCTGCTCAGCAAGGGAAACAGTGCACGTCGATTGCTATCGGTAAGCTTCTCCATTGTCACGACCAGCGTTTATGCTTGCAGGCAGTGAGTGTGTGAGGAAGGTGATAGCTCTGGGAACGCATGGAGCAGTAGTCGTATTATCCTTGGGGGGGTATGTATGATGTTGTGGACTCTAGCTGTCCTCAAACCTGGCAAGTCTTTCTATGCTTAATAAAAGCTCCTCTCAAAGTCCTCCCTTTTTCGTAGTGTGTGTGGCTCCCCCCACATCCTCCTTTTTTTTTTATACTTTTTTTTTAACTTCCTTCTTTTTTTCTTCTTTTTTCTTTCCCCCCACTATGAAAATGTGATGCGGCAGGCTATTGTAGGTCTGAGAAAGTGCTCATTCTAATTATAGGAAATGTTAGCTATACCTGCCTACTTCTGCTGTTACAAAGTGCAGGGTACAAGCTTTATGAACACATGGTTGTTTTTGTCAATCTGGTGGATATTGTGCCTCCATAATTATGAGGTTGTTGGACTCTCTGTTTGTTAATCTGCTTTGTTTGCTTTGTGTCTTCTTCCAGGTTCTGCCGAAGGGTTTAGCCTAGCAGAGAAAGCCATCTCCTCTGCCTCCAAGTCTGGTCGCTGGGTGCTGCTCAAGAACGTGCACCTCGCCCCGCAGTGGCTCGTGCAAATGGAGAAGAAACTCCACTCAATCACACCACATGCTAACTTCAGGCTCTTCCTCACCATGGAGATTAACCCCAAAGTAAGGGGTTAAGATTGCAAGGCTCGGGTGTGATGGCTGTGCATGTCTCTGATGGGTTGATGTCAGTAGTGCTTATTTATTGACCTGTCAATTTCTCGCTCGTCCTTCCTCAAGGTTCCCGTCAACCTGCTGCGTGCTTCTCGTATCTTCATGTTTGAGCCTCCGCCAGGCGTGAAGGCCAACCTGATCCGCACCTTCAGCACCGTGCCTGCCACCCGCATGTGTAAGGAGCCTCACGAGCGTGCCCGTCTGTACTTCCTGCTGGCCTGGCTCCATGCCATCATCCAGGAGAGACTTCGCTACTCCCCTCAGGGGTGGACCAAGAAGTACGAGTTCAACGAGTCCGACCTCAAAATGGCCTGCGATACTGTGGACACTTGGCTGGAGAGTGTGGCTCAGGTAAGGGGTGGGGGTTGTGGTGAGGGGCTAGTTGCCGTGGTAGTTGTTGCCTTGGCGATCAGTTGGTGTGTGTGGTGATGAACAGATGGTGAGACTAGAGTCTCTGATGGCTGCCAAAGTTGTCCAGATGACGATAAAACCCTTGGCTGTCTGAGCACACACCGAATGCTCGCAATAGGGGTGTGGTTTGTGGGGAGAGGCTGTAGTCTCGGCTAACAGCCAATGTTTGAAGATTAAAAGTCCTTTACATTTGAGCATACAAGTAGCGGTGTTGGAGGTGGTCGTGTGTTTAGCTTGTGCTATTGACTTCATGGAACTTTGTGGGAATCGAATCCCAGTCATGGACCCCAGCCAGTTACATAATGACTATTTTCTAAGGGGCAAATGTGTAGCCCCCGAGCTGAGTAGTAAGGCCAACAAAAAAAAAAATGTCAATGTATCTAGGGAACCTGCCTTAGGAATGGTCAAATTCTAGAGATCTGTGTTGTCATTTGATTGGTTGGTTGGTTTATTTCCGTACATAAAATGCCTATGACTTTCTAACCAGAATGAAATGTGGTGAGGACATGGGAGATGGCATCAGGAAATTCATTAATAAAGTTGCACATTTATGCACAGCTATGTAATTAATTTTCTTAGGTGCCTGTATGTGCAAAGCTTTAAAAGGGGAGTACACCATTTTATTATTATTATTTTAATTTTATTTTGCCCCATCATTCTATAGCTTCACTATTAAACTAACTGCATTTCAAGTTTCAGCACTTTATTGTCAACCATTCTTGAGTTATGATACTTTTTATCCTCCCATTTCATCGATATCACTGTAGGGGCGCACTAATTTACCCCCGGACAAGGTGCCTTGGAGTGCCATGCGGACTCTACTGTCCCAGTGCATCTACGGAGGACGCATCGACAATGACTTTGACCAGCGTCTGCTCAACTCCTTTGTGAACCGCCTGTTCACGGTGAAGAGTTTTGAGGCCGACTTCCCTCTGGTCGTCAATATCGACGAGCAAATTGGCAAGAACATTCTTATGCCCGAGGGCATCAGGTAAAGCGTAGAACATTTGTTGTTACCGAGTGGATTATGCTTAATGATTCTGCCATTTGTGAATCCCTTTTCCTAATTAGCAAAAAATTAGCAATTTGCCTCAACCCAGTGTGGGATTGATCATGCAGAGATATTTTTCGTTGCAATGGATTTTCCCGTGTGTGTCAATAACCTCCTTAGACCTATTAGTCTGGCACAAATTAACTTAGCTATGGTTACTTGGAGTAGCAGTGGTTGATGCATTCTTGGTGTGTACTTGGGTGAGGCTAGAGTTCTCTTGATGACTGCTAAATGTTGTTCAGTGGATGATGGGCTTCATTGTAACCAGGATGCACATCTGTTGCTTGACTTTGTTCAGTAGCGTCACAGTGCTTGAAGGAACGAGTGATTTCATTGTTGACATGTTTGTGTGTGTGTGTAGACGCGAGCAGTTCTTGCAATGGATCGAGAAGCTGGCCGACAACCAGACCCCATCCTGGCTGGGTCTTCCCAACAATGCCGAGATGGTGCTCCTCACTAACAAAGGTGCTTGTTGAGTCCTGGACTTTGTAACCATGTGTGTGAGAAGAAGTGGCCATATATGGTGGTGATTATAAACCCTCCAGGTCTCATCATGATAGCTCGACTGCTGAAGATGCAGAGCCTGGCAGATGACGACGAATACTTCTCTTGCATCTCCACTGCCATCGCCAGTTCTCCAACGTATGTAGTCGTGGTAACCTGTGCACGTTTTTCTTCTACCCCCTCACTGCTCCGCCAGGGGGCTAGATGATGACCTCATCCACCCACCCCCGCCCCCCAAATAATTCATTGCTTGCATTGTGCATGTAATAAACGTATCGGGCTTGCTCAGAGATGCTCAGAGATTTACTCGATCCTAGTGAAGCCAGACAATACATAGCTGAGGACTTCTTGCCCTCAAAGATCCAGGGGGCTAGGATCCATCTCTTGGGTGGGGGGGTGATGCTGAGGTTTAGGAAGCAGTGGATTAGGAGAAGGCATCTGTGCATATGTTGGCAGGCATCAGAGATATGGGATACCCAACTTGGTGTGTAAATATATTTATTAACTATTTACAGGACCTGCTTACCATAGAAATAGTCTGTGTATCATTTCCTTGGCAGTTTGTAATAGTCATTAGTTTGTCATTATATTGTTATTGAATGGGGTATGAATTTTTTTAAAGCCTTCCTAGCATATAGAAACAGAAATTTATGTCCTTAACATTGTCTCGAAGCTTTCTGCTTGCTTTTTGCTCACTTGCAGAACTACTTCTCCGGCTAAGAATAAGCTGAATGATGGCCGTCCTTCTTGGATGAGGACACTACACACGACCTCCACTTACTGGCTATCCATGATACCTGAAGTAAGCCAGTTCTCTGTGTCTTAGTCTGTGTGTGATACCATCCTCCCATCCCCCCTTTCTTTCCCCTCCATATGCTTTGTTCACTGTACAGTCTCTGGATATCCTGAGAAGAACTGCAGAAAACATCAAAGATCCCCTCTTCCGCTTCTTTGAGAGAGAGGTGAGAAAGTGAGGTCCTTCACCGCTGGTCATCATATTCTACTCATGCTGCGTGGTTTTCTATCTTAACCTCTCACTGGTCGTCCTTGTCCTCCTCTCCTCCACAGGTGAACTCTGGTCATCGTCTGCTGATGGATGTGCGAGGGGACTTGGATAACGTGGTGATGGTGTGTGAGGCCAAGAAGAAGCAGACCAATGACCTCAGATCTCTCACGAGTGACCTAGCCAAGGGTTAGTCACAGGCAGGGGCTTGTTGGGCAATAGTCAAAACTATTGTGTGTACTGGAGTTATGGCTAGTATCAACTTCACGTGAGACTGGCTAGTGTCAACCTCACGTGACTCTTAGCTAACCTCATCATTCCTATGAAGGCTAGATGCTCTAGCCGAGACATCCAGTAACATTTTCTCTAGAATGTCATTTGTTGTCAACTTGGGGAGAGGTGGTCTTGTAAATTATAGATGTGTGTTTGTTCCCTTTGTCTGGCCGTCTCCTTTGTCTCTGTTGCTATAGATACTTACTGCTGTTGCTATAGTTACGTCTGTTGTTGCTATGGTTACATCTACTGTTGTTGCTATAGTTACGTCTACTGTTGTTGCTATGGTTACTGCTGTTGCTATAGTTACATCTTCTGTTGTTGCTATAGTTACGTCTGCTTTTGCTATTGTTACTGCTGTTGCTAGGGATGTTGTTCTTAATACTAGAGCTGTTGCTATAGTTACATCTACTGTTGCTGTTATTGTTATGGCTACTGTTGTGTTACTATTGCTAGGGCTATTGCTGTTGTATTGTTACGGCTACTGTTGTTGCTAGAACTATTCTTGTTGATCTGTTCGTGTGCCCAGGCATTATCCCTCCGAGTTGGTGCCGGTATACAGTGCCATCGGGCTTGACCGTCATCCAGTGGGTGACGGACTTCAGTGAGCGTGTGAAGCAACTTCAGTCCATCTCCAAGAAGGTCTCTGTCGGAGGCTCCAAAGTCCTCAAGGTGAGCTGGGACGCTGGCCTTTTGATTCACGTGCAGCAGTTTTAACGTACACGTGGCCGGTGTTACGGTCAGAGAGAAGTGATTTATTTCATCTCCGGTAGTCGAGCGTGATGAAATACGTAGATCCCATTTTGTCCTAGCGTGACGCTGATGTATTGTCTACGACTGTTTAGAATGTGAACATCTGGCTTGGTGGTCTGTTCACCACCGAAGCATACGTGACTGCCACCAGGCAGTACGTGGCACAGTCCAACAACTGGTCCCTGGAAGAACTCTACTTGGATGTGAGTACACACAATCACATAAGTTCCTGCATGTATTTCGTGTGTGTGGAATGCATTGCAATGTTAGGTAGGCATGTCTGTTTAGTGCTGTGGCCATGTCCATTGTAATGTGAGCATGTATTGTTCTTGCAGGTGAAGGTCGATACCGAAGGACCCATCAATAACTGTAGTTTCGGTGTAACAGGTTTGTAAAGAGGTGTTTCCAAGCAGGGAGGGGATTGTACGTGTAATATTCATTCAGATCGTCACGTAGAGCTATTATCAAACTCTCGACTGGGAGGCAATAGTCTCATGTGGATATGGGATGCACAGCCCTCTGTGGCGACTGGTGTGCTCTCTGTGTGTGTAATGACATTTTGTTTGGTGTATGGGCAGGTCTGAAGCTGCAGGGTGCGGTGTGTTCCAATAACACCCTCTCTGTCTCGAATACTATCCTCACGGAGCTGCCTCTGTCCAGCCTTCAGTGGCTCAGGTGAGTTGGGTGGGGAGGGATGGTACCGCGCATGTTTTTACAGGCCAGCGCTGAGGTGCTTTGGCTTGGAATATCACGGACATTTTTTTTTAAGCCGTGATATTGGCGTGAAAGTTGCTGCTATTTTTTATTGTAGGGTTGACCCAGGAAATATGCAGAAGATGGCCGAAGGAAAGGTATGTGTTTTAGTGTTACTCTTCTATGCCACAGGTCAAACCTTTATGGTCAAAGGGTCAAGCATGATCATTTTCAACGACAGTTTTTGACCATTTACATGCAGTCCTAACGGAGCAGATTGCTCTGAGCATCAGTTATGGTTGGCTCTGTGATGATCCATTCAGAACTGGCACTGACCATCGTATAAATAATATAGTGTTCAGGGTTGTATACAGAAATTTTGCCAAGGGGGGGCGGACTTGAGATATGGAAAAATAAGGGGGGGCGGAGAGCCTGGATGGTGCGGAAAGGGGACGTGCACCCTGGGCTTCCGCGTGGAGTACGAAAGTGTTTTACCCACAGGTATTTTTGCAGTACTAACTGTATATATAGCTGCTACTTATGATGGCATGCACTTTTTCTAAAATCTTTAGTACAACATTCCATCTTAAATATTTGCTGAAGTTGCATGCTACGGCAATCAGCATATATAGATTAGATATAGTCACTTGTCACTCGTATAATGGAGGTGGGCTTTTGTGAAATCGAATTATGTTGCATTCCATGCATTTTCTTACAAAATCATGGACAACAGGTTTCATACACAATTTTTCTCTAGTTCTCTAGGGGGGGGGGGTGGAAATGGTTGGTCACTTGGTGCCCTAATTTTTGTTAATATTTTCTTAACATGTTCATAAGTCGTAAAATGGGGGTCTGGGGGGAAGATCCCCCCATATTTTTTTTTGCTTTTACAATGTCTGAGGATAGCTATTTTGACTGACTACCAATGGCATTATGCTATACCGAACTATGGCTAGACTGTATATATTTCTCATGATATTGTAGATGCTTGGAAAAAGGAGAGCATGTGTCATGACACGATGACATCACACACCACCACGTGCTCTCCTTTGTAGGTTTGTCACTTCTTCAGTTCCCTCCTTCTTTCCCACTCTCTCTCAGTATTTTTAACTCAGTCCATTATGTCATGGTCTTAAAGTCATCACACACCACCACGTGTTCTCCTTTGTAGGTTTGTCACTTCTTCAGTTCCCTCCTTCTTTCCCACTCTCTCTCAGTATTTTTAACTCAGTCCATTATGTCATGGTCTTAAAGTCTCTATAAAAGAAACCTTACTAGCTGATTTCTCTTCATATTAATATGGATATTCGCTCATACTTTGCAAGTACTTCTCAAGCCTCTTCTCATGCTAATAGCAGCGATAGCGAAGATAGCAGAACAGATAGCTCTGAGCATGTCGAGGCATCTAGTCCTAGCCTTAGTCCTCCACCTTCAAAGAAAAGCAAGCAAAACAAACACCGCTCTTCTGTATCCACGAAGAGAAAATACTCTAAGAGCTGGGAGAAAGATTTCAGTTGGCTCTATTATGACGAGGATAGCGATGGTGCCTTTTGCAAGGTTTGCAAGCAATCTGGTCTGCAGCGTACTGGAGGAGTGTGGGTCACACAACCTTGCAGAAATTGGAAGAAAGCTGTTGAAAAAATGAAAGCTCATGCGAGAAGTGACTTCCATATCCATGCAACTCGAGCTCTTTTTGCAGCTAAAGGAGCAGCCAAAGGTGGAACAGTTGTACAGCAACTCCAGAATGTTTTAGCTCGCAAAAGAGCTCAGAACAGAGCTGCAGTGAAGTGCCTGATCCTACTCACTCATTTTCTTACGAAAGAACAAGTTGCACATTCGACAAAATTTGAGAAGCTGGTTGACGTGGTGGTTCGATGTGGCAGCCAACATTTGAAGCAATTCTTAGAAACTGCACCAAGAAATGCTGTGTACACATCAAGAGTGGCTGTGGTTGAATTCATCGAATCATTGGGGACATGGGTGGAGGAGTCGATTCTGAAGCGACTTCAAAAGGCACCTATGTACAACCTCATGGCAGATGAGTGCACAGATGTCACCAACGTAGAAGAATTGTCTGTGTTTTGCCGCTGGGAGGAAGATGGTGTACCAGTAGAGTGCTTTCTGGAGCTTATTCCATTGAAGAAGGCTGATGCAGAGACCATCTATTCTAATCTCATCGATTGTTTAAAGAAGAAAGGTCTACAAGTCGGAAGAATAGTTGGATTGGGATTTGATGGAGCTGCAACTTTTTCTGGACGAAAGACCGGGGTTCAGGCACGTATCAAGAAACATACTCCTCACGCTCTGTTTATACACTGCCACTGTCACTTACTGCAGTTGGCTTGTGTGCAAGCTGCCAATAAAACTCCTGGAATTGCTCATGTTTACAGAACATTGACTACTCTTTGGAAGTATTTTCGCAATTCCCCCAAGCGAGCAGAGTGTCTGAAGGAGGTACAGCACGTTCTTGAACTTCCAGAAATGAAAGTGATCAAGCCATCTGACACACGCTGGCTGGCACATGAAAGGTGTGTCAAAGCTGTCAAAGCAAGTTATTCTGCAATTGTAATCACCATTGGGAACATCTACGAGACGTCCCACGAGCCAGAAGCTCTTGGAATCCATGGTGCCCTCTGCAAATTGTCTACGATTGCAGCTATATATTTGCTTGATTTCACTCTACCACAAGTAGCCAAGCTCAGCAAAGCACTTCAGGCAGAGCAGCTTGACCTCTCGTTGATATCATTCCTTGTTGATGCTACTGTTAAATCCTTGGATGATGCAGTTTTGCCTGGAGCGAACTGGGTGTTGGAGCTTCTTGAAAACGTTGAAGACTTGAAGTCATCTACAAAGGTGTCTATTGACGCTGATAAATACTTTCGTTCCAGAATGTTGTTGGTAAGCCTTTTGTTGCTGATTTAAAGGCCAACATAACAAGCCGATTTTCTTCATCCAACGCTGTTGTATCAGCATTGTCTATATTCGATCCACGGAAAGTTCCAAAACCAGATTCAGTATCTTTTCCCACTTATGGAGACACGTCTGTTGAGAAACTGATTGCTCACTACGGAGAAGATAGAGATGCAGAAACATTGGATGGAGAAGAAACAGTGAAGACAGCCATGATTTCCACTGTAATACTTACAGAGTGGAAAACATTCCGCCAGCTGTTAGTCAAGCAACCACGGGATACTACTGCATCACAGCTGAAAGAACTTGTTTCAAACGACATGCTCAAGGCCATGTTTCCCAATTTGCACAAGATTGCCTCCATCTGCTTATCGATTCCAGTTTCTACTGCTTCTGTGGAGAGAAGCTTCTCACAGATGAAGATGATCAAGACTCGTTTACGTAATTCTCTAAGTGACTGCAGCCTTTCTCACCTTATGAGGATTGCTATAGAGGCACCAGAAGTACTCTCTGAGAGCGACCTTGAAGAGATTGTGGACGTATGGCAGAGAAAACCAAGAAGAACCTCAGTTTGACATTCCTATCATTTGAACCTGATATCATAAGCTTATTACACCTTTCTTGTATTACACCTTTCTTGACATTATTTTTAAAAAAATCTCTAATTTCAAAAGGGGGGGGGGCGAATGCCCCCCCCCCGCCCCCTCCTAAATACACCCCTGAGTGTTTGTCTCTTGCTTTTCGAGTATGATGCAAGGCATGCTTGCATACTTCAAACCTAACCTACTCGCATCCTATTGATAATCATGTCAATATTGTGGCAGCTACATTAGAACAACATAACAGGTTGCCAAACTCGAGTTATGGTTGTTATGCTTGAACCGTTGGACTTAATCCATACTCGGACTCAGCAATGTAACTTGATGATCTTAATGTCTCTCTCTCTAGGTGACTTTACCCATCTACTTGAACAGTCATCGTGCAGAACTCCTTTTCACGCTCGACTTCAAGGCAGAGGGTGTAACCTCATCTTCTGGCCACTCCTACTATGAGAGGGGCGTTGCAATTCTCTGTTCCCCACTATGAAACTTGAACTGAATTATTGAAACTGAATTAAAACTTAACCTATTAGAGATGAAAATATCTTAGATTGTATCTTAGATTGTAGCTATGTATCGCAGGGTTTTCTTCATATTGTCCAGGGGTGGGTGGGGTTGGGAGGGGGGTACCTAGTTCCCTCTCCTCCCCTTAATGAAACCCAGTATTCTGTTACCTATTTGCACATCGAGGACCTCTTATACTGCTGTAAAGATGTGTTCACAATATGCTGCCAAGCACTGTGGAGATGTTGGGTGATGGCTATCTCTGCTTAAAGGTGCGTTACTCGACTCTTCCATTGTTCTAAATATGTGCAGCTTTTTAAAAAAATCTCCTTAATCTGAATGCTACTGTAGGTCTGAGAAAGAGCTCGTTCTAATGATAGGAAATTTAATGATAGGAAATTTTATGATAGGAAATTTTAACTTCTGCATACTTCTGCTGTTACAAAGTGCAGGGTACAGGTTTTACGGAGGAATTGTGGTTTTGTTTTTGTCAAACTAGTAATTTGGTGCTCCCATAATTAGGGGGTGTTGGTTACTCTGCTTGCTTCCTTAGTGTCTTCAAGGTTCTGCTGAAGGACTAGCTGGCAGAAAGGGCCAATCTCCTCTGCCTCCAAGTCTGCTAGCTGCTCAAGAATGTGCACCTCACCCTGCAGTGTCTGGGAGAGCTTGAGAAGAAACTATTCCTCACCAATGAGATTAAGCCCAAAGTAAGGGGTTAAGATTGCAAGGCTTGGGACCGAGTCTAAGTATAAGAATCAGAGGTAGTGTGTGTGTGTGTGTTGTGATGCAGTGACCAGTGTCTGTGTGATGGCTGTGCATGTCTCTGATGGGTTGATGTCAGTAGTGCTTATTTATTTTACTTGACAATTTCTCGCTCGTCCTTCCTCAAGGTTCCTGTTGCGTGTTCTCGTTTCTTCGTGTTTGATCCTCCACCAGGCATGAAGGCCAACCTGATCCGAACCTTAAAGCACCGTGCCTGCTATCCACGTTGCATTGTGCTCCATCATCATCCAGGAGAGACTTTGCCACTCCCCTCGGGGATAGACCAAGAAGTACGAGTTCCAACGAGTCCGACCTCAAAATGGCCAGGGATACTGTGAATACTTGGTTGGAGGGTGTGGCTCAGGTGAGGGCTAGTTACTGTGGTAGTTGTTGCCTTGGCGATCAGTTGGTGTGTGTGGTGATGAACAGATGGTGAGACTAGAGTCTCTGATGGCTGCCAAATGTTGTCCAGGTGACGATAAAACCCTTGGCTGTCTGAGCACACGACCAGGATGCTCACAGTAGTGGGTGGGGAAAGACAGATCTAGAGGTGGTTGGCCCCCTCTGTTTATTATTAGTCTGCTTGCTTGCTTGCTTTGTGTCTTCTCTCAGGTTCTGCCGAAGGGTTTAGCCTGCAGAAAAAGCCATCTCCAAGTCTGGTCGCTGGATGCTGCTCAAGAATGTGCACCTCACCTGGAGAAGAAACTCCACTCAATCACACTCCTGCTAACTTCAAGCTCTTCCTCACCATGGAGATTAACCCCAAAGTAAGGGGTTAAGATTGCAAATCTTGGGACTGAGTCTAAGTATAAGAATCAGATAGCGTGTGTGCGTTGTGATGCAGTGACCAGTGTCTGTGTGATGGCTGTGCATGTCTCTGATGGGTTGATGTCAGTAGTGCTTATTTATTGACCTGTCAATTTCTCGCTCGTCCTTCCTCAAGGTTCCCGTCAACCTGCTGCGTGCTTCTCGTATCTTCATGTTTGAGCCTCCGCCAGGCATGAAGGCCAACCTGATCCGAACCTTCAACACCGTGCCACCCACGTTAAAAAAGATGCATGTGTTCCCTGCTATCCTGGCTTCCATGCCATCATCCAGGAGAGACTTCACCACTCTCCTTGGGAGTAGACCAAGAAGTACGAGTTCAATGAGTCCGACCTCAAGATGACCTGCGATACTATGGACACTTGGCTGGAGAGCATGGCTCAGGTAAGGGGTGGGGCTTGTGGTGAGGGGCTAGTTACTGTGGTAGTTGTTGCCTTGGCGATCAGTTGGTGTGTGCGGTGATGAACCAATGGTGAGACTAGAGTCTCTGATGGCTGCCAAATGTTATCCAGGTGACGATAAAACCCTTGGCTGTCTGAGCACACGACCGAATACTCGCAATAGTGGGTGTGGTTTTGGAGAGAGATGTGAGTCTCGGCTAACGGCCAATGTTTGAAGATTAATAACCCTACCATTTGAGCACACCAGTAGCAGTGGTGGAGGTTGCTGGAAAAGTGTGCTCCAGTGATATGTGCTGGGAAAGTGTACTTCAATGGTGTGTGCTCCAGTGGTGTGTTTAGCATGTGCTCTGGCTTCATGGAAGGTTGTGGAGTCGGATCCCAGTCATGGACCACAACCAGTTATTAGTTAGTTAGTTTTCGGGCATACTGCCCATGACTTCCTAATAAGGAGCTAGAATTGGTGAACCCATGATCCTTCCTATGTGAGGATGTTGCCCCCCGCCCCCACATGTCCCCTAGAGCTCGGGGGTTAATAAAACAAAACGTTTTGGTCAACTGAATCAGCTCTGTAAATTATTGATATCATCAGATTGGATTATTATATGCACAAGGAGCTATATGAGAGGAGTATATTACTCTCAGTTTCCAAACTGGTGCAAGGTTGTATGTAACGAAGACCAGCTCAGGTATTCTAAATATTGGCTGTGATGATCGTTTCTCATTTAGAAAAAAAACAATATCCATGACAATAATTTCCAGTTTAGCAAACATGCCCATAGCTAGGTTGTGTTGATGAATAGAGAGTGGCATGAAACTTCAGAGAAGAGGGTGGGGGGGGCACATGCAAGAGGGCTTGGACACAGGAGAGGGAACTCGTGTTGTTGTAGCTGCAGGAAATAACTTGCCACGAACTGATCATGTGATGCAAAAATCTATTGGACATGTTTTTGCATTAGCTTACTACAATTTGTTATTGCCAACTCATCATACTTGTCCTGATTTATAAATGATATAAAGATAGGTAACACAAGGTAACACATTTGTTCCTGATTCTTAAACATTACGACTGTAAATGATACAAAGATAGGTAGTAAAACACTTATTCCTGTCGAAGGTTAGAGCATTGTATCTCTAAATATATGTGTATGCATATATCTCACACAACACAATTCTCTTCTACATGCAGGATGCTGTCATCATCGTATGATAAAGCCAAACTGAGGTCAGCAACTGGGTCACAGAGGCCGCCTGCTTGTCATGTGAAATGATAATATAACTTATTCACAATTTCTGTATAAGTTCATATTTCTGTTCAGATTTCAGAAAACTGTTTTCACATGTCAGTACAATTCACATGCCAGTACAAATGCCTATTAAACCATGTCGGCTTCTTTATAAGCATACTTATCTTTTCTGCATAGGCAGGCACTGAGTGCCATTTCCACTTGCCAGAATCTGCCCCAGTCACGATTTAAAGACTAAGGACTAAATTTTCACTTTAATTTGTCATAACTTGATAATTATGTGGTTTTTTTGTTGTGAGTTACCATTTGATGCACTTTCCAATGATGTAGTTTGTGCATAGCTATATGAACACTTTACTCAATATTCTAGCGCTTAATTATCCAACACGCCATAGTCATCATCTACGCTAAAAGTATATATATATATTTTTTAACTTCCACGCACATGAACACTTTACTCGATATTCTAGCGCTTAATTATCCAACACGCTATAGTCATCATCTACGCTAAATAAAGTATATATATATATTTTTTAACTTGTGTTAGCTGTACCGTTTATATATGCACCACACCTCATGTCAACTTACTATCGTCCTGAAGAAGGCCAAAGCATGGTGGTCGAAACATCTGTTCAATATCGTAATAACATTTTTATATATTATTATTACTAAGCTGCTATTAAAAGACTGCGCCTGCCAACTTTTATTCTAATTTTAATTTACATTATTAAAATCTTTCCTTTTCAAGGTCGAGTTTCCACCCGACCTCTGTTCCCGTGTGACCTTTGTGAACTTTACGGTGACGCGCAGCTCTCTGCAGAGTCAATGTCTGAACCAGGTGCTCAAGGCTGAGCGACCCGATGTCGACGCCAAGCGCTCGGACCTCCTCAAGCTGCAAGGAGAGTTCCTCCTGCGGCTGCGCCATCTGGAACAGTCTCTCTTGCAGGCTCTCAGTGAGGCCAAGGGTCGCATTCTGGACGATGACAGGTGTGGTTATTTAGATGTGGAGGTGTTCTTAATTAGAGACAAACTCCATCAGCCCATCCCACCAAAAAGTGATAGGCATGATGCGCAGCACAGGAAGCAAGTTGGGTTCCTGCTTTGCAAATCTGGGATGGGTTTAATAAAAATGCTTTGATCTTTTTTGAGGTTAGCACTTAATTCATGCCTCTCCATCTTACCTCTCGGTCGGACCTTTGTTCTCTCTTCTTAACATCTCTCTCCTGCCTCCTCGACCTTTCCACTCCCCACATCATGCCAATTAATGCCCATTTCTTCCTCACAGGATCATCTCTCAGTTGGAGAACTTGAAGAAGGAGGCAGCCGAGGTGCAGCTCAAGGTGGAAGAGACAGACGTGGTCATGGCCGAGGTGGACACGGTATCCAGACAATACCTGCCCCTCTCCACGGCCTGCTCCTCTCTCTACTTCACACTGGAGTCCCTCAACCAGGTACCAGTGGGCAGTCTTCATCGTGTAGCTGGTGGGGTCTTAGGATTATGGCCTTCGTCTACTTTGCAAGTCACAATTATCTTATAAGGATACTTTTGGGGGGGTTAACATTATTGAGTGTTGTGTTGTTGTTGTTGGTGTGTTGTTGTTGGTGTGTTGTTGTTGGTGTGTTGTTGTTGGTGTGTTGTTGTTGGTGTGTTGTTGTTGGTGTGTTGTTGTTGGTGTGTTGTTGTTGTGTTGTTTGTCTTTCCCTACGTGCTGTTAACCAGAGATGGATGACAAGGAACCGAGTTATAATAATAGATGTAGATATGCTGGTGGATAAGGGTATCTGAGTTATGATAGATAGATAGATGTGTTGGTTGTGGGGTGTCGCTCTGCTCTCAAGTAAGTCTTCATAACAACACCTGATCGGACCTTGTATAGTATTTGCTGTCGTTGGCAATGGAGTTGTGATTACAAGCGTGGGTTGGAGTCTAATTAGCATACTGGATCTGGACTGTTTGTCTTATTGCCCTGCCCACACAGGCCCACTTTCTGTACCAGTACTCGCTGCACTTCATCCTCGACATCTTCCAAGTTGTCCTGAAGGAGAACTCCCACCTGAAGGGAGTGTCAGATCACACCAAGAGGCGCTCCATCATCACCAACGACATGTTCCAGGTAAGGGGGTAGAGGGAACCTGGTCGGATTGTGTCCTTGGTCGCCGTCAGGGCAGTGGAATTTGTGCTTGCAAGGGACGAAGAGGAGGATACTTATTGGGTGGAGGTGTCTTGGATGTCTGTGCTCCCAGCATGAGTGTGTTTACATGAGAGTGTCTCTGTGACTGACTGTTGCCTTCATTGTGTTCCTATGTAATATAGATGGAGGTGTCTTGGATGTCTGTGCTCCCAGCATGAGTGTGTTTACATGAGAGTGTTTCTCTGTGACTGACTGTTGCCTTCATTGTGTGCCTATGTAATATAGATGGTGTACAGTCGTGTGGCGCGAGGTATGCTCCATGACGACCGCATCATCCTATCCATACTGCTAGCCCGCGTCTACCTCAAGAGATTCGCGGAGTGAGTGTCGAGCTTTACCAGCGGTCATACACGTGACAACCCTTTACCTGTTTGTTAATTTATTATGCCTCATTCTTCCTCCCCCTTTCTTTCCTTTTCCTTCCTGTGTTTGTATTATGCTTTTATTAGTGCCAGAGACTACTCTGTGGAGTTCAACTATTTCTTGCGTGGGAAGGAGTCCATGAGAATAGATGCCCGAGTCCAGGACGTGAAAGGACTAACCAGAGATCAGGTGTGACTTGACAGTTTTTTTCCTGCTTGCTCTGCCTTACACACCCTCCCTGGATCCATGCCTCACACACCCTCCCTGGATCCATGCCTCACACACCATGCCTCACACACCCTCCCTCGATCCATGCCTCACACACCCTCCCTGGATCCATGCCTCACACACCCTCCCTGGATCCATGCCTCACACACCCTCCCTGGATCCATGCCTCACACACGCTCCCTGGATCCATGCCTCACACACCCTCCCTGGATCCATGCCTCACACACCCTCCCTGGACCCACGCCTCACACATCCTCCCTGGATCCATGCCCCACACACCCTCCCTGGATCCATGCCTCACACACCCTCCCTGGATCCATGCCTCACACACCCTCCCTGGATCCATGCCTCACACACCCTCCCTGGATCCATGCCTCACACACCCTCCCTGGATCCATGCCTCACACACCCTCCCTGGATCCATGCCTCACACACCCTCCCTGGATCCATGCCTCACACACCCTCCCTGGATCCATGCCCCACACACCCTCCCTGGATCCATGCCTCACACACCCTCCCTGGATCCATGCCTCACACACCCTCCCTGGATCCATGCCCCACACACCCTCCCTGGATCCATGCCTCACGCACCCTCCCTGGATCCATGCTTCACTCAATGTCCTTCCAGCATTTGATGTGCTTGCAACCACCCTTGAAATTGTTGCCTTCTGTCCATCTACTTTTCCACTCCACATCTCACATTCCTCCTCTCCCATCTCTCGTCCCGTGTCTCCTCTTGTTCCCACTAGACTGTGTGCATGCATCACATCTCCAAGCACTTACCTGCCTTCAGCAATTTGCCCTACTACGTCTCCAGCAATGAGAGCTTCATAGACTGGCTGGATGCCGTTAATCCTGAACTCTCCGTGCCTGAATGCTGGGACATGGAGAATGAACTTGGTAATTTTATATGTATAGAGTCGGGTGGAAATTATTGATACTTGACTTGCTTGTCCAGCCTCTATCTCTCTCTCACTGCTCTCTGGTTTCTTCTCTCCCTTCTTCCTCTAGTGCTTCTTCTCATTTATCTATCTCACCCGCCTCCCTCGCCTATCTCACCATCTCCCCATCTATCTCACCTGTCTCCCTCACCTATCTCACTGTCTCTCCCACCATCTCACCGTCTCTCTCACCTATCTCACCGTCTCTCTCACCATCTCCGTCACCTTCTTTCTTTCCCTCTGCCTCTTCTCTTTTGCTCGACGCTATCTTTCCTCTCGATTGATATTTCCCTACCTTGCTCTCGTCATCCTCCCTACCTTGCTCTCGTCATCCTCTCTACCTTGCTCTCGTCATCCTCCCTACCTTGCTCTCGTCATCCTCCCTACCTTGCTCTCGTCATCCTCCCTATCTTGCTCTCGTCATCCTCCCTATCTTGCTCTCGTCATCCTCCCTACCTTGCTCTCGTCATCCTCCCTACCTTGCTCTCGTCATCCTCCCTACCTTGCTCTCGTCATCCTCCCTACCTTGACCTCGTCATCCTCCCTACCTTGACCTCGTCATCCTCCCTACCTTGCTCTCGTCATCCTCCCTACCTTGCTCCCGTCATCCTCCCTACCTTGCTCTCGTCAACCTCCCTACCTTGCTCTCATCATCCTCCCTTGTCTTCCAGATGCCATGGATAAGGCGATGTACAAATTGCTAGTCATCCAGGCTTTCCGCTCGGACCGGGTGCTGGCTATGGCATCAATCTTCGTGGCCACTGTATTGGGGGTGAGCTTCCAGCGTGCAGCTGAGCAAGAGCTAGACCTCAGCGAGGTTGTGTCAATGGAGGTGAGTGTGTTGCAGTGGCCTGCGGGTGGCAGATAATGACCTTGTCAACATTTGTGTGTCAAGTACTAGATGGTTGGGCGCAATTCGCAGCATATGAACTAGCTTTAGGCACCTGCAGTTAATTAAACATCTCATGTGCAACAAGTTAATTGGTTTAAGGCAACTGAGTAATGAATGTCTCAAGAAGTGTTTTATCCTATTCTACCAAGAAATGTCTTCGCCTCCTCAATGTTTGATGTGGTCACAGTGCTGTAACCAGCCTTCATGCTTACTGTATGCATAGAGGATGGTGAGAAAGTGTTTAGAAATCGCCTTTCAATTATTCTTAGCCTCTCTCTGCCTTCAGGCTTGTGCCATCTTGTTCAGGCTAGTTCACTCGCCCATTCTGTAGGCCATTTTGTGTTCTCTGACCTGATTAATGTGCACCTGTGCAGGGGCAATTCCCAGCCTGGTGCTCTGCTTGGTTACGGAAGCCACAGGGAGGTTTGATAATGAGGTGTTGTTTGTGTTGGCTGTTGCAGGTGAAGGCCAGCACCCCCGTACTCATGTGTTCTGTGACTGGCTATGATGCTAGCGGGCGTGTAGACGACCTGGCTGCTCAGCAAGGGAAACAGTGCACGTCGATTGCTATCGGTAAGCTTCTCCATTGTCACGACCAGCGTTTATGCTTGCAGGCAGTGAGTGTGTGAGGAAGGTACTAGCTCTGGGCACGCATGGAGCAGTAGTCGTATTATCCTTGGGGGGGTATGTATGATGTTGTGGACTCGAGCTGCCCTCAAACCTGGCAAGTCTTTCTATGATTAATAAAAGCTCCTCTCAAAGTCCTCCCTTTTTCGTAGTGAGTGTGTTTGGCTTCACCCCCCATCCCTTTTTACCTTCCTTCCTTTTTTTCCTTTAAAAAATTTTTTTTTTTTAAACCCATTTAAAATAAAATAAAATCCTCCCATCCTTCTTCCCTCCCCCCCTTCTATTTTTCTTCTTTTTGTCCCTTTTTTCTTTCCCCCCACTCTGAATGTGATGCGGCAGGCTATTGTAGGTCTGAGAAAGTGCTCATTCTAATTATAGGAAATTTTAGCTCTGCCTGCCTACTTCTGCTGTTACAAAATGGAGGGTGCAAGCTTTATGAACACATGGTTGTTTTTGTCAATCCGGTGGATATTGTGCCTCCGTAATTAAGAGGTTGTTGGACTCTCTGTTTGTTAATCTGCTTTGTTTGCTTTGTGTCTTCTTCCAGGTTCTGCCGAAGGGTTTAGCCTAGCAGAGAAAGCCATCTCCTCTGCCTCCAAGTCTGGTCGCTGGGTGCTGCTCAAGAACGTGCACCTCGCCCCGCAGTGGCTCGTGCAAATGGAGAAGAAACTCCACTCAATCACACCACATGCTAACTTCAGGCTCTTCCTCACCATGGAGATTAACCCCAAAGTAAGGGGTTAAGTTTGCACATCTTTGGACTGAGTCTTAAGTATAAGAATCGGGGAGTGTGTGTGTGTTGTGATGCAGTGACCAGTGTCTGTGTGATGGCTGTGCATGTCTCTGATGGGTTGATGTCAGTAGTGCTTATTTATTGACCTGTCAATTTCTTGCTCGTCCTTCCTCAAGGTTCCCGTCAACCTGCTGCGTGCTTCTCGTATCTTCATGTTTGAGCCTCCGCCAGGCGTGAAGGCCAACCTGATCCGTACCTTCAGCACCGTGCCTGCCACCCGCATGTGTAAGGAGCCTCACGAGCGTGCCCGTCTGTACTTCCTGCTGGCCTGGCTCCATGCCATCATCCAGGAGAGACTTCGCTACTCCCCTCAGGGGTGGACCAAGAAGTACGAATTCAACGAGTCCGACCTCAAAATGGCCTGCGATACTGTGGACACTTGGCTGGAGAGTGTGGCTCAGGTAAGGGATGGAGTTTGTGGGGAGGGGCTAGTTACTATGGTAGTTGTTGCCTTGGCGATCAGTTGGTGTGTGTGGTGATGAACAGATGGTGAGACTAGAGTCTCTGATGGCTGCCAAATGTTGTCCAGATGACGATAAAACCCTTGGCTGTCTGAGCACACTACCGAATGCTCGCAATAGGGGTGTGGTTTGTGGGAAGAGGTTGGAGTCTCGGCTAACAGCCAATGTTTGAAAGATTAAAAATCCTTCACATTTGAGCACACCAGTAGCAGTGGTGGAGGTGGTCGTAATTTTATGAGGTGCCTGTATGTGCCAAGCTTTAAAGGGGAGTACACCATTTTATTATTATTTTTTTACTTTTATTTTCCCCCGTCATTCTATACCTTCACTAGTAAACTAACTGCATTTCAAGTGACAGCACTTTATTGTCAACCATTCTTGAGTTATGATACTTTTTATCCTCCCATTTCATCGATATCACTGTAGGGGCGCACTAATTTACCCCCGGACAAGGTGCCTTGGAGTGCCATGAGAACTCTACTGTCCCAGTGCATCTACGGAGGACGCATCGACAATGACTTTGACCAGCGTCTGCTCAACTCCTTTGTGAACCGCCTGTTCACGGTGAAGAGTTTTGAGGCCGACTTCCCTCTGGTCGTCAATATCGACGAGCAAATTGGCAAGAACATTCTTATGCCCGAGGGCATCAGGTAAAGCGTAGAACATTTGTTGTTACCAAGTGGATTATGCTTAATGATTCTGCCATTTGTGAATCCCTTTTCCTAATTAGCAACAAATTAGCAATTTGCCTCAACCCAGTGTTGGATTGATCATGCAGAGATATTTTTCGTTGCAATGGATTTTCCAGTGTGTGTCAATAACCTCCTGAGACCTATTAGTCTGGCACAAATTAACTTAGCTATGGTTACTTGGAGTAGCAGTGGTTGATGCATTCTTGGTGTGTACTTGAGTGAGGCTAGAGTTCTCTTGATGACTGCTAAATGTTGCTCAGTGGATGATGGGCTTCACTGTAACCAGGATGCACATCTGTTGCTTGACTTTGTTCAGTAGCGTCACAGTGCTTGAAGGAACGAGTGATTTCATTGTTGACATGTTTGTGTGTGTAGACGCGAGCAGTTCTTGCAATGGATCGAGAAGCTGGCCGACAACCAGACCCCATCCTGGCTGGGTCTTCCCAACAATGCCGAGATGGTGCTCCTCACTAACAAAGGTGCTTGTTGAGTCCTGGACTTTGTAACCATGTGTGTGAGAAGAAGTGGCCATATATGGTGGTGATTATAAACCCTCCAGGTCTCATCATGATAGCTCGACTGCTGAAGATGCAGAGCCTGGCAGATGACGACGAGTACTTCTCTTGCATCTCCACTGCCATCGCCAGTTCTCCAACGTATGTAGTCGTAGTAACCTGTGCACGTTTTTCTTCTACCTCCTCACTGCTCCGCCACGGGGCTAGATGATGACCTCATCCCCCCCCCCGCCCCCCCAAAATAATTCATGGCTTGCATTGTGCATGTAATAAACGTATCTAGCATGCTCAGAGATGCTCAGAGATTTACTCGATCCTAGTGAAGCCAGACAATACATAGCTGAGGACTTCTTGCCCTCAAAGATCCAGGGGGCTGAGGATCCATCTCTTGGGTGGGGGGGTGATGCTGAGGTTTATGAAGCAGTGGATTAGGAGAAGGCATCTGTGCATATGTTGGCAGGCATCAGAGATGTGGGATACCCAACTTGGTGTGTAAATATATTAATTAACTATTTACAGGACCTGCTTACCATAGAAATAGTCTGTGTATCATTTCCTTGGCAGTTTGTAATAGTCATTAGTTTGTCATTGTATTGTTCTATATTGAATGGGGTATGAATTTTTTTAAAGCCTTCCTAGCATATAGAAACAGAAATTTATGTCCTTAACATTGTCTCGAAGCTTTCTGCTTGCTTTTTGCTCACTTGCAGAACTACTTCTCCGGCTAAGAATAAGCTGAATGATGGCCGTCCTTCTTGGATGAGGACACTACACACGACCTCCACTTACTGGCTATCCATGATACCTGAAGTAAGCCAGTTCTCTGTGTCTTAGTCTGTGTGTGATACCATCCTCCCCCCCCCCATCCCCCCTTTCTTTCCCCTCCATATGCTTTGTTCACTGTACAGTCTCTGGATATCCTGAGAAGAACTGCAGAAAACATCAAAGATCCCCTCTTCCGCTTCTTTGAGAGAGAGGTAAGAAAGTGAGATCCTTCACCGCTGGTCATCATATTCTACTCATGCTGCGTGTTTTTCTATCTTAACCTCTCACTGTTCGTCCTTGTCCTCCTCTCCTCCACAGGTGAACTCTGGTCATCGTCTGCTGATGGATGTGCGAGGTGACTTGGATAACGTGGTGATGGTGTGTGAGGCCAAGAAGAAGCAGACCAATGACCTCAGATCTCTCACGAGTGACCTAGCCAAGGGTTAGTCACAGTCAGGGGCTTGTTGGGCAATAGTCAAACTATTGTGTGTACTGTAGTTATGGCTAGTATCAACTTCACGTGACTGGCTAGTATCAACCTCACGTGACTCTTAGCTAACCTCATCATTCCTATGAAGGCTAGATGCTCTAGCCGAGAGACATCCAGTAACATTTTCTCTAGAATGTCATTTGTTGTCAACTTGGGGAGAGGTGGTGTTGTAAATTATAGATGTGTGTTTGTTCCCTTTGTCTGGCCATCTCCGTTTTCTCTGTTGCTATAGTTACTGCTGTTGCTATAGATACTTACTGTTGTTGCTATAGTTACGTCTGTTGTTGCTATAGTTACGTCTACTGTTGTTGCTATTGTTACTGCTGTTGCTATAGTTACATCCTCTGCTGTTGCTATAGTTACGTCTGCTGTTGCTATTGTTACTGCTGTTGCTAGGGATGTTGTTCTTAATACTAGAGCTGTTGCTATAGTTACATCTACTGTTGCTGTTATTGTTATGGCTACTGCTGTTGCTAGGACTGTTGTTACTATTGCTAGGGCTATTGCTGTTGTATTGTTACGGCTACTGTTGTTGCTAGAACTATTCTTGTTGATCTGTTCGTGTGCCCAGGCATTATCCCTCCGAGTTGGTGCCGGTATACAGTGCCATCGGGCTTGACCGTCATCCAGTGGGTGACGGACTTCAGTGAGCGTGTGAAGCAACTTCAGTCCATCTCCAAGAAGGTCTCTGTCGGAGGCTCCAAAGTCCTCAAGGTGAGCTGGGACGCTGGCCTTTTGATTCACGTGCAGCAGTTTTAACGTGTGGCCGGTATTACGGTCAGAGAGAAGTGATTTATTCGTCTCCGGTAGTCCAGCGTGACGAAATACGTAGATCCCATTTTGTCCTAGCGTGATGCTGACGTATTGTCTACGACTGTTTAGAATGTGAACATCTGGCTTGGTGGTCTGTTCACCACCGAAGCATACGTGACCGCCACCAGGCAGTACGTGGCACAGTCCAACAACTGGTCCCAGGAAGAACTCTACTTGGATGTGAGTACACACACTCACATAAGTTCCTGCATGTATTTCGTGTGTGTGGAATGCATTGCAATGTTAGGCATGTCTGTTTAGTGCTGTGGCCATGTCCAATGTAATGTGAGCATGTATTGTTCTTGCAGGTGAAGGTTGATACCGAAGGACCCATCAATAACTGTAGTTTCGGTGTAACAGGTTTGTAAAGAGGTGTTTCCAAGCAGGGAGGGGATTGTACGTGTAATATTCATTCAGATTGTCACGTAGAGCTATTATCAAACTCTCGACTGGGAGGCAATAGTATCATGTGGATATGGGATGCACAGCCCTCTGTGGCGACTGGTGTGCTCTCTGTGTGTGTAATGACATTTTGTTTGGTGTATGGGCACAGGTCTGAAGCTGCAGGGTGCGGTGTGTTCCAATAACACCCTCTCTGTCTCGAATACTATCCTCACGGAGCTGCCTCTGTCCAGCCTTCAGTGGCTCAGGTGAGTTGGGTGGGGAGGGATGGTACCGCGCATGTTTTTACAGGCCAGCGCTGAGGTGCTTTGGCTTGGAATATCACGGACATTTTTTTTTAAGCCGTGATATTGGCGTGAAAGTTGCTGCTATTTTTTATTGTAGGGTGGACCAACTCCTTTTCACGCTCGACTTCAAGGCAGAGGGTGTAACCTCATCTTCTGGCCACTCCTACTATGAGAGAGGCGTTGCAATTCTCTGTTCCCCACTATGAAACTTGAACTGAATTATTGAAACTGAATTAAAACTTAACCTATTAGAGATGAAAATATCTTAGATTGTATCTTAGATTGTAGCTATGTATCGCAAGGTTTTCTTCATATTGTCCAAGGGGGGGGGGGGGGGGGGGGGTACGGGTCTCTCCTCCCTTAATGAAACCCAGTATTCTGTTAACATCGAGGACCTCTTCTAGTGCTGTAAAGATGGGTTCACAATATGCTGCCAAGCACTTCGGAGCTGTTGGGTGATGGCTATCTCTGCTTAAAAGGTGCGTTACTCGAGTCTTCCATTGTTCTAAATATGTGCACCTTTTTTTTAAATTCGTTTTTCTTCCCTGAATGTGAATGCTACTGTAGGTCTGAGAAAGAGCTCGTTCTAATGATAGGAAATTTTAACTTCTGCATACTTCTGCTGTTACAAAGTGCAGGGTACAGGTTTTACGGAGGAATTTTGTTTTTGTTTTTGTCAAACTAGTAATTTGGTGCCCTCATAATTAGGGGGTGTTGGTTACTCTGCTTGCTTCCTTAGTGTCTTCAAGGTTCTGCTGAAGGGCTAGCTAGCAGAAAGGGCCAATCTCCTCTGCCTCCAAGTCTGCTTGCTGCTCAAGAATATGCACCTCACCCTGCAGTGGCTGGGAGAGCTTGAGAAGAAACTATTCCTCACCATTGAGATTAAGCCCAAAGTAAGGGGTTAAGATTGCAAGGCTTGGGACCAAGTCTAAGTATAAGAATCAGGGAGTGTGTGTGTGTTGTGATGCAGTGACCAGTGTCTGTGTGATGGCTGTGCATGTCTCTGATGGGTTGATGTCGGCAGTGTGTATTTATTTTTTAATTTCTCGCTCGTCCTTCCTCAAGGTTCCTGTTGCGTGTTCTCGTTTCTTCGTGTTTGATCCTCCGCCAGGCGTGAAGGCCAACCTGATCCGAACCTTAAAGCACCGTGCTGCTATCCACGTTGCATTGTGCTCCATCATCATCCAGGAGAGACTTTGCCACTCCCCTCGGGGATAGACCAAGAAGTACGAGTCCGACCTCAAAATGGCCTGGGATACTGTGAATACTTGGTTGGAGGGCGTGGCTCAGGTGAGGGCTAGTTACTGTGGTAGTTGTTGCCTTGGCGATCAGTTGGTGTGTGCGGTGATGAACCAATGGTGAGACTAGGTCTCTGATGGCTGCCAAATGTTATCCAGGTGACGATAAAACCCTTGGCTGTCTGAGCACACGACCAGGATGCTCACAGTAGTGGGTGGGGGAAGACAGATCTAGAGGTGGTTGGCCCCCTGTTTATTATTAGTCTGCTTTCTTGCTTGCTTTGTGTCTTCTCTCAGGTTCTGCCAAAGGGTTTAGCCTGCAGAAAAAGCAGAAAAAGCCATCTCGAAGTCGGGGTCGCTGAGTGCTGCTCAAGAACGTGCACCTCACCTGGAGAAGAAACTCCACTCAATCACACCACATGCTAACTTCAGGCTCTTCCTCACCATTGAGATTAACCCCAAAGTAAGGGGTTAAGATTGCTAGGCTTGGGACTGAGTCTAAGTATAAGAATCAGGGAGTGTGTGTGTGTTGTGATGCAGTGACCAGTGTCTGTGTGATGGCTGTGCATGTCTCTGATGGGTCGATGTCAGTAGTGCTTATTTATTGACATGTCAATTTCTCGCTCGTCCTTCCTCAAGGTTCCCGTCAACCTGCTGCATGCTTCTCGTATCTTCATGTTTGAGTCTCCGCCAGGCGTGAAGGCTAACCTGATCCGCACCTTCAGCACCGTGCCTACCACCACGTTAAAAAAGATGCATGTGTTCCCTGCTTGCCTGGCTTCCATGCCATCATCCAGGAGAGACTTCACCACTCCCTTTGGGAGTGGACCAAGAAGTACGAGTTCAATGAGTCCGACCCCTGCGATACTATGGACGCTTGGCTGGAGAGTGTGGCTCAGGTAAGGGGTGGGGGTTGTGGTGAGGGCTAGTTACTGTGGTAGTTGTTGCCTTGGCGATCAGTTGGTGTGTGCAGTGATGAACCGATGGTGAGACTAGAGTCTCTGATGGCTCCAAATGTTATCCAGGTGACGATAAAACCCTTGGCTGTCTGAGCACACGACCGAATACTCGCAATAGTGGGTGTGGTTTTTGTAGAGAGATGTGAGTCTCACAGCTAACGGCCAAGGTTTGAAGATTAATAAGCCTACCATTTGAGCACACCAGTAGCAGTGGTGGAGTTGTGCTGGGAAAGTGTACTTCAATGGTATGTGCTGGGAAAGTGTGCTCCAGGTGGTATGTTTAGCATGTGCTCTGGCTTCATGGAAGGTTGTGGAGTCAGATCCCAGTCATGGACAACAACCAGTTATTAGAGGGTTTAGTTTTCGGGCATGAACTGCCCATGACTTCCTAATAAAGAGCTAGAATTGGTGAACCCATGATCCTTCCTATGTGAGGATGTTGTCCCTTGCCCCCACATGTCTCCTAGAGCTCTGGGTTAATAAAACAAAACATTTTGGTCAACTGAATCAGCTCTGTAAATTATTGATATCATCAGATAGGATTATTATATGCACAAGGAGCTATATGAGAGGAGCATATTACTCTCAGTTTCCAAACTGGTGCAAGGTTGTATGTAACGAAGACCAGCTCAGATATTCTAAATATTGGCTGTGATGATCGTTTCTCATTTAGAAAAACCCAATATCCATGACAATAATTAATTTCCAGTTTAGCAAACATTCCCATAGCTAGGTTGTGTTGATGAATTGTTGATGAATAGAGAGTAGCAAAGTCAGAATGAAATTTCAGAGAAGAGGGTGGGGGAGTGGGGGGGCACATGCAAGAGGGCTTGGACACAGGAGAGGGAACTCGTGTTGTTGTAGCTGCATAAAATAACTTGTCACGAACTGATCATGTGATGCAAAAATCTATTGGACATGTTTTTGCATTAGCTTACTACAATTTGTTATTGCCAACTCATCATACTTGTCCTGATTTATAAATGATATAAAGATAGGTAACACAAGGTAACACATTTGTTCCTGATTCTTAAACATTACGACTGTAAATGATACAAAGATAGGTAGTCAAACACTTATTCCTGTCGAAGGTTAGAGCAGCCATTGTATCTCTAAATATATGTGTATGTATATATCTCGCACAACACAATTCTCTTCTACATGCAGGATGCTGTCATCATCGTATGATAAAGCCAAACTGAGGTCAGCTACTGGGTCACAGAGGCCGCCTGCTTGTCATGTGAAATGATAATATAACTTATTCACAATTTCTGTATAAGTTCATATTTCTGTTCAGATTTCAGAAAACTGTTTTCACATGTCAGTACAAATGCCTATTAAACCATGTCGGCTTTTTTATAAGCATACTTATCTTTTCTGCATAGGCAGAGTGCCATTTCCACTTGCTAGAATCTGCCCCAGTCACGATTTAAAGACCAAGGACTAAGATTCTAAATTTTCACTTTAATTTGTCATAACTTGATAATTATGTGTTTTTTTTGTTGTGAGTTACCATTTGATGCACTTTCCAATGATGTAGTTTGTGCATAGCTACCTTCTAGGTCAAGATGTGGTAAATCACTTCGGTTTAAAAAAACTCGGGGCTAACTTTGTAACCAGCCAGACTTTCACACACTTGGCTTTGATTAGCAAAACCACAGATGTGTCGAATGCATTGACAGAATTTAGACCTGGGGAACTTTGGCCCAGCACTCTGCAAATATGGCGACTATATAGCCTGTCGCCACCTACACCACCAAAGCCACTAGTGGCCGTGCAGACTGCTACCATAGTTGTCTGCAGCAGGAGGAGACGAGCCGAGTTAATATTTAACAGAACATAAGGTAACCCAAAGAGAAGAACTCGCTTGGAGGGCAGATGCTCCACACTGGGGTGGTATTTATATTGAATAATGCCTTGGTTGAATACTCCTTCCAATAATGGAAATAATCGGGTGCAGCCATCTTGAGGTACATTGCGTAGAGTAGAGCTTGTGCTATTAGAACTCGTTAACCACAAGTTTTTTAAATTAAAAATGCAACCGGAGTGTCACTAAAAAAATTAATTTTCTAGTGTAGGTAGGTAGGTTTTATACAGCCAGTGTACTGGGTGTTTCATCTGAAGCAGACCAAAGTACATTGTTTGAAACTTTGGAAAACCCTTGTGGTTATGGCTTTTGAGCTCCATGGATTCTGCATACTTCATACTTCACTATAATTTATGGGCAATGGTATATATAGCTCTCTTTTTTTGGTACTAAAAATGTTGCATAGCTATAACTATGCCAAAGTTAATTGCAACCAAAGTGTGGTATCTCAATCTTGAAGGCCTGAGTTTGCTTCAAGTGTGGCTCCTGATTGGGAAGTGCTGGGCAGTTGATACAGTTACATGTGGCTTGAGGAAGCTCTGCTCTATGGGATGAGTGTTTTCAGTGGTCAAGCACTTGTGTGGAGTGGAATCATTCCGGATGAGATTGTTTCCCCCTGACCCTCGCACATGAACACTTTAACTCAATATTCTACCGCTTAATTATCCAACACGCCATATAGTCATCATCTACGCTAAATAAAATATATATATTTTTTTTTTAACTTGTGTTAGCTGTACCGTTTATATATGCACCATACCTCATGCTGTCAACTTACTATTGTCCTGAAGAAGGTCAAAGCATGGTGGTCGAAACATCTGTTCAATATCGTAATATCATTTTTATGTATTATTATTACTAAGCTAAAGACGGTGCCTGCCAACTTTTATTCTAATTTTAATTTACATTATTTAAACTTTTCCTTTTCAAGGTTGAGTTTCCACCCGACCTCTGTTCCCGTGTGACCTTTGTGAACTTTACGGTGACGCGCAGCTCTCTGCAGAGTCAATGTCTGAACCAGGTGCTCAAGGCTGAGCGACCCGATGTCGACGCCAAGCGCTCGGACCTCCTCAAGCTGCAAGGAGAGTTCCTCCTGCGGCTGCGCCATCTGGAATAGTCTCTCTTGCAGGCTCTCAATGAGGCCAAGGGTCGCATTCTGGATGATGACAGGTGTGGTTATTTAGATGTGGAGGTGTTCTTAATTAGAGACAAACTCCATCAGCCCACCCCCCCAAAAAGTGATAGGCATGATGTGCAGCACAGGAAGCAAATTGGGTTCCTGCTTTGCAAATCTGGGATGGGTAGATTTGATGAGGCCTCTTTATAAAAAAAAAATGTTTTGATATTTTTTTTTGAGGTTGGCACTTAATTCATGCCTCTCCATCTTACCTCTCGGTCAGACTCGTTCTCTCCTTACATATCCATCTTACCTCTCGGTCGGACCTTTATTCGCTCTTCTTACATCTCTCTCCTGCCTCCTCGACCTTTCCACTCCCCACATCCATGCCAATTAATGCCCATTTCTTCCTCACAGGATCATCTCTCAGTTGGAGAACTTGAAGAAGGAGGCAGCCGAGGTGCAGCTCAAGGTGGAAGAGACAGACGTGGTCATGGCCGAGGTGGACACGGTATCCAGACACCTGCCCCTCTCCACGGCCTGCTCCTCTCTCTACTTCACACTGGAGTCCCTCAACCAGGTACCAGTGGGCAGTCTTCATCGTAAGTAGCTGGTGGGGGTCTTAGGATTATGAGGTGCCTTCGTCTACTTGGCAAGTCACAATTATCTTGTAAGGAGACTTTTGGGGGGTTAACATTATTGAGCATTGTGTTGTTTGTCTTTCTCTACGTACTGTTAACCAGAGATGGATGACGGTGTACCTGAGTTATGATAGAGATAGATGTACATATACTGTTGGATGGCTGAGTTATGATAGATAGATAGATTTAGATATGCTGGTGGATGGCAGGGTATCCGAGTTATGATAGATAGATAGATGCAGATATGCTGGTGGGGATGGCAGGGTATCTGAGTTATGATAGATAGATAGATGTGTTGGTTGTGGGGTGTCGCTCTGCTCTCAAGTAAGTCTTCATAACAACACCTGATCGGACTTTGTATAGTATTTGCTGTCGTTGGCAATGGAGTTGTGATTACAAGCGTGGGTTGGAGTGAAATTATGTGGTCTAATTAGCATACTGGATCTGAACTGTTTGTCTTATTGCCACGCCCACACAGGTCCACTTTCTGTACCAGTACTCGCTGCACTTCATCCTCGACATCTTCCAAGTTGTCCTGAAGGAGAACTCCCACCTGAAGGGAGTGTCAGATCACACCAAGAGGCGCTCCATCATCACCAACGACATGTTCCAGGTAAGGGGGTAGAGGGAACCTGGTCGGATTGTGTCCTTGGTCGCCGTCAGGGCAGTGGAATTTGTGCTTGCAAGGGACGAAGAGGAGGATACTTATTGGGTGGAGGTGTCTTGGATGTCTGTGCTCCCAGCATGAGTGTGTTTACATGAGAGTGTTTCTCTGTGACTGACTGTTGCCTTCATTGTGTGCCTATGTAATATAGATGGTGTACAGTCGTGTGGCGCGAGGCATGCTCCATGACGACCGCATCATCCTATCCATACTGCTAGCCCGTGTCTACCTCAAGGGATTCGCGGAGTGAGTGTCGAGCTTTACCAGCGGTCATACACATGACAACCCTTTACCTGTTTGTTAATTTATTATGCCTCATTCTTCCTCCCCCTTTCTTTCCTTTTCCTTCCTGTGTTTGTATTATGCTTTTAATAGTGCCAGAGACTACTCTGTGGAGTTCAACTATTTCTTGCGTGGGAAGGAGTCCATGAGAATAGATGCCCGAGTCCAGGACGTGAAAGGACTAACCAGAGAGCAGGTGTGACTTGACAGTTTTTTCCTACTTGCTCTGCCTCACACGCCCTCCCTGGATCCATGCCTCACACACCCTTCCTGGATCCATGCCTCACACACCCTCCCTGGATCCATGCCTCACACACCCTCCCTGGATCCATGCCTCACACACCCTCCCTGGATCCATGCCTCACACACCCTCCCTGGATCCATGCCCCACACCCTCCCTGGATCCATGCCTCACACACCCTCCCTGGATCCATGCCCCACACCCCTCCCTGGATCCATGCCTCACACACCCTCCCTGGATCCATGCCTCACACACCCTCCCTGGATCCATGCCTCACACACCCTCCCTGGATCCATGCCTCACACACCCTCCCTGGATCCATGCCTCACACACCCTCCCTGGATCCATGCCTCACACACCCTCCCTGGATCCATGCCCCACACACCCTCCCTGGATCCATGCCTCACACACCCTCCCTGGATCCATGCCCCACACACCCTCCCTGGATCCATGCCTCACACACCCTCCCTGGATCCATGCCCCACACACCCTCCCTGGATCCATGCCTCACACACCCTCCCTGGATCCATGCCTCACACACCCTCCCTGGATCCATGCCTCACACACCCTCCCTGGATCCATGCCTCACACACCCTCCCTGGATCCATGCCTCACACACCCTCCCTGGATCCATGCCTCACACACCCTCCCTGGATCCATGCCTCACACACCCTCCCTGGATCCATGCCTCACACACCCTCCCTGGATCCATGCCTCACACACCCTCCCTGGATCCATGCCTCACACACCCTCCCTGGATCCATGCCTCACACACCCTCCCTGGATCCATGCCTCACACACCCTCCCTGGATCCATGCCTCACACACCCTCCCTGGATCCATGCCTCACACACCCTCCCTGGATCCATGCCTCACACACCCTCCCTGGATCCATGCCTCACACACCCTCCCTGGATCCATGCCTCACACACCCTCCCTGGATCCATGCCTCACACACCCTCCCTGGATCCATGCCTCACACACCCTCCCTGGATCCATGCCTCACACACCCTCCCTGGATCCATGCCCCACACCCCTCCCTGGATCCATGCCTCACACACCCTCCCTGGATCCATGCCTCACACACCCTCCCTGGATCCATGCCTCACACACCCTCCCTGGATCCATGCCTCACACACCCTCCCTGGATCCATGCCTCACACACCCTCCCTGGATCCATGCCTCACACACCCTCCCTGGATCCATGCCTCACACACCCTCCCTGGATCAATGCCTCACACACCCTCCCTGGATCCATGCCTCACACACCCTCCCTGGATCCATGCCTCACACACCCTCCCTGGATCCATGCCTCACTCAATGTCCTTCCAGCATTTGATGTGCTTGCAACCACCCTTGAAATTGTTGCCTTCTGTCCATCTACTTTTCCACTCCACTTCTCACGTTCCTCCTCTCCCATCTCTCGTCCCTGCCCTGTCATGTCTCCTCTTGTTCCCACTAGACTGTGTGCATGCATCACATCTCCAAGCACTTACCTGCCTTCAGCAATTTGCCCTACTACGTCTCCAGCAATGAGAGCTTCATAGACTGGCTGGATGCCGTTAATCCTGAACTCTCCGTGCCTGAATGCTGGGACATGGAGAATGAACTTGGTAATTTTATATGTATAGAGTCGGGTGGAAATTATTGATACTTGACTTGCTTGTCCAGCCTCTCTCTCTCTCACTGCTCTCTGGTTTCTTCTCTCCCTTCTTCCTCAAGTGGTTCTTCTCATTTATCTATCTAACCGTCACCCTCACCTATCTCACCGTCTCCCTCACCTATCTCACTGTCTCTCCCACCTATCTCATCATCTCTCTCACCATCTCCGTCACCTTCTTTCTTTCCCTCTGCCTCTTCTCTTTTGCTCGACGCTCTCTTTCCTCTCGATTGATATTTCCCTACCTTGCTCTCGTCATCCTCCCTACCTTGCTCTCGTCATCCTCCCTACCTTGCTCTCGTCATCCTCCCTACCTTGCTCTCGTCATCCTCCCTACCCTGCTCTCGTCATCCTCCCTACCTTGCTCTCGTCATCCTCCCTACCTTGCTCTCGTCATCCTCCCTACCTTGCTCTCGTCATCCTCCCTACCTTGCTCTCGTCATCCTCCCTACCTTGCTCCCGTCATCCTCCCTACCTTGCTCTCGTCAACCTCCCTACCTTGCTCTCATCATCCTCCCTTGTCTTCCAGATGCCATGGATACGATGTACAAATTGCTAGTCATCCAGGCTTTCCGCTCGGACCGGGTGCTGGCTATGGCATCAATCTTCGTGGCCACTGTATTGGGGGTGAGCTTCCAGCGTGCAGCTGAGCAAGAGCTAGACCTCAGCGAGGTTGTGTCAATGGAGGCGAGTGTGTTGCAGTGGCCTGCGGGTGGCAGATAATGACCTTGTCAACATTATTTTGTGTGTCAAGTATCCTAGATGCGTTGGGCGCAATTCGCAGCAAGTGAACTAGCTAAGGCACCTGCAGTTAATTGAACATCTCATGTGCAGCAGGTTAATTGGTTTAAATGCACCTGCAGTTAATTGAACATCTCATGTGCAGCAAGTTAATTGGTTTAAAAGATAATTGAACGTCTCAAGAAGTGTTTTATCTTATTCTACCAAGAAATGTCTTCGCCCCCTCCCCAAATGTTTGATGTGGTCACAGTGCTGTAACTAGCCTTCATGCTTGCTGTATGCATAGAGGATGGTGAGAAAGTTTTTAGAAATGGACTTTCAATTATTCTTAGCCTCTCTCTGCCTTCAGGCTTGTGCCATCTTGTTCAGGGTAGTTCACTCGCCCATTCTGTAGGCCATTTTGTGTTCTCTGACCTGATTAATGTGCACCTGTGCAGGGGCAATTCCCAGCCTGGTGCTCTACTTGGTTACGGAAGCCACAGGGAGGTTTGATAATGAGGTGTTGTTTGTGTTGGCTGTTGCAGGTGAAGGCCAGCACCCCCGTGCTCATGTGTTCTGTGACTGGCTATGATGCTAGCGGGCGTGTAGACGATCTGGCTGCTCAGCAAGGGAAACAGTGCACGTCGATTGCTATCGGTAAGCTTCTCCATTGTCACGACCAGCGTTTATGCTTGCAGGCAGTGAGTGTGTGAGGAAGGTACTAGCTCTGGGCACGCATGGAGCAGTAGTCGTATTATCCTTGGGGGGGTATGTATGATGTTGTGGACTCGAGCTGTCCTCAAACCTGGCAAGTCTTTCTATGCTTAATAAAAGCTCCTCTCAAAGTCCTCCCTTTTTCGTAGTGTGTGTGGCTCCCCCCACATCCTCCTTTTTTTTTTTATACTTTTTTTTTTAACTTCCTTCTTTTTTTCTTCTTTTTTCTTTCCCCCCACTATGAAAATGTGATGCGGCAGGCTATTGTAGGTCTGAGAAAGTGCTCATTCTAATTATAGGAAATTTTAGCTCTGCCTGCCTACTTCTGCTGTTACAAAGTGCAGGGTACAAGCTTTATGAACACATGGTTGTTTTTGTCAAGCTGGTGGATATTGTGCCTCCATAATTAAGAGGTTGTTGGACTCTCTGTTTGTTAATCTGCTTTGTTTGCTTTGTGTCTTCTTCCAGGTTCTGCCGAAGGGTTTAGCCTAGCAGAGAAAGCCATCTCCTCTGCCTCCAAGTCTGGTCGCTGGGTGCTGCTCAAGAACGTGCACCTCGCCCCGCAGTGGCTCGTGCAAATGGAGAAGAAACTCCACTCAATCACACCACATGCTAACTTCAGGCTCTTCCTCACCATGGAGATTAACCCCAAAGTAAGGGATTAAGATTGCTAGGCTTGGGACTGAGTCTAAGTATAGGAATCAGTGAGTGTGTGTGTGTTGTGATGCAGTGACCAGTGTCTGTGTGATGGCTGTGCATGTCTCTGATGGGTTGATGTCAGTAGTGCTTATTTATTTGACCTGTCAATTTCTCGCTCGTCCTTCCTCAAGGTTCCCGTCAACCTGCTGCGTGCTTCTCGTATCTTCATGTTTGAGCCTCCGCCAGGCGTGAAGGCCAACCTGATCCGCACCTTCAGCACCGTGCCTGCCACCCGCATGTGTAAGGAGCCTCACGAGCGTGCCCGTCTGTACTTCCTGCTGGCCTGGCTCCATGCCATCATCCAGGAGAGACTTCGCTACTCCCCTCAGGGGTGGACCAAGAAGTACGAGTTCAACGAGTCCGACCTCAAAATGGCATGCGATACTGTGGACACTTGGCTGGAGAGTGTGGCTCAGGTAAGGGGTGGAGTTTGTGGGGAGGGGCTAGTTACTATGGTAGTTGTTGCCTTGGCGATCAGTTGGTGTGTGTGGTGATGAACAGATGGTGAGACTAGAGTCTCTGATGGCTGCCAAATGTTGTCCAGATGACGATAAAACCCTTGGCTGTCTGAGCACACTACCGAATGATCGCAATAGGGGTGTGGTTTGTGGGGAGAGGCTGGAGTCTCGACTAACGGCCAATGTTTGAAGATTAAAAATCTTTCACATTTGAGCACACCAGTAGCAGTGGTGGAGGTGGTCATGTGTTTAGCTTGTGTTCATGGAAGTTTGTAGGAATCGAATCCCAGTCGTGGATGTAATTAATTTTATGAGGTGCCTGTATGTGCCAAGCTTAAAAGGGGAGTACACCATTTTTTTCATTTTTTAAAACTTTTATTTTCCCCCATCATTCTATACCTTCACTATTAAACTAACTGCATTTCAAGTTTCGGCACTTTATTGTCAACCATTCTTGAGTTATGATACTTTTTATCCTCCCATTTCATCGATATCACTGTAGGGGCGCACTAATTTACCCCCGGACAAGGTGCCTTGGAGTGCCATGCGAACTCTACTGTCCCAGTGCATCTACGGAGGACGCATCGACAATGACTTTGACCAGCGTCTGCTCAACTCCTTTGTGAACCGCCTGTTCACGGTGAAGAGTTTTGAGGCCGACTTCCCTCTGGTCGTCAATATCGACGAGCAAATTGGCAAGAACATTCTTATGCCCGAGGGCATCAGGTAAAGCGTAGAACATTCGTTGTTACCGAGTGGATTATGCTTAATGATTCTGCCATTTGTGAATCCCTTTTCCTAATTAGCAACAAATTAGCAATTTGCCTCAACCCAGTGTTGGATTGATCATGCAGAGATATTTTTCGTTGCAATGGATTTTCCAGTGTGTGTCAATAACCTCCTGAGACCTATTAGTCTGGCACAAATTAACTTAGCTATGGTTACTTGGAGTAGCAGTGGTTGATGCATTCTTGGTGTGTACTTGAGTGAGGCTAGAGTTCTCTTGATGACTGCTAAATGTTGCTCAGTGGATGATGGGCTTCACTGTAACCAGGATGCACATCTGTTGCTTGACTTTGTTCAGTAGCGTCACAGTGCTTGAAGGAACGAGTGATTTCATTGTTGACATGTTTGTGTGTGTAGACGCGAGCAGTTCTTGCAATGGATCGAGAAGCTGGCCGACAACCAGACCCCATCCTGGCTGGGTCTTCCCAACAATGCCGAGATGGTGCTCCTCACTAACAAAGGTGCTTGTTGAGTCCTGGACTTTGTAACCATGTGTGTGAGAAGAAGTGGCCATATATGGTGGTGATTATAAACCCTCCAGGTCTCATCATGATAGCTCGACTGCTGAAGATGCAGAGCCTGGCAGATGACGACGAGTACTTCTCTTGCATCTCCACTGCCATCGCCAGTTCTCCAACGTATGTAGTCGTAGTAACCTGTGCACGTTTTTCTTCTACCTCCTCACTGCTCCGCCACGGGGCTAGATGATGACCTCATCCCCCCCCCGCCCCCCCAAAATAATTCATGGCTTGCATTGTGCATGTAATAAACGTATCTAGCATGCTCAGAGATGCTCAGAGATTTACTCGATCCTAGTGAAGCCAGACAATACATAGCTGAGGACTTCTTGCCCTCAAAGATCCAGGGGGCTGAGGATCCATCTCTTGGGTGGGGGGGTGATGCTGAGGTTTATGAAGCAGTGGATTAGGAGAAGGCATCTGTGCATATGTTGGCAGGCATCAGAGATGTGGGATACCCAACTTGGTGTGTAAATATATTAATTAACTATTTACAGGACCTGCTTACCATAGAAATAGTCTGTGTATCATTTCCTTGGCAGTTTGTAATAGTCATTAGTTTGTCATTGTATTGTTCTATATTGAATGGGGTATGAATTTTTTTAAAGCCTTCCTAGCATATAGAAACAGAAATTTATGTCCTTAACATTGTCTCGAAGCTTTCTGCTTGCTTTTTGCTCACTTGCAGAACTACTTCTCCGGCTAAGAATAAGCTGAATGATGGCCGTCCTTCTTGGATGAGGACACTACACACGACCTCCACTTACTGGCTATCCATGATACCTGAAGTAAGCCAGTTCTCTGTGTCTTAGTCTGTGTGTGATACCATCCTCCCCCCCCCCATCCCCCCTTTCTTTCCCCTCCATATGCTTTGTTCACTGTACAGTCTCTGGATATCCTGAGAAGAACTGCAGAAAACATCAAAGATCCCCTCTTCCGCTTCTTTGAGAGAGAGGTAAGAAAGTGAGATCCTTCACCGCTGGTCATCATATTCTACTCATGCTGCGTGTTTTTCTATCTTAACCTCTCACTGTTCGTCCTTGTCCTCCTCTCCTCCACAGGTGAACTCTGGTCATCGTCTGCTGATGGATGTGCGAGGTGACTTGGATAACGTGGTGATGGTGTGTGAGGCCAAGAAGAAGCAGACCAATGACCTCAGATCTCTCACGAGTGACCTAGCCAAGGGTTAGTCACAGTCAGGGGCTTGTTGGGCAATAGTCAAACTATTGTGTGTACTGTAGTTATGGCTAGTATCAACTTCACGTGACTGGCTAGTATCAACCTCACGTGACTCTTAGCTAACCTCATCATTCCTATGAAGGCTAGATGCTCTAGCCGAGACATCCAGTAACATTTTCTCTAGAATGTCATTTGTTGTCAACTTGGGGAGAGGTGGTGTTGTAAATTATAGATGTGTGTTTGTTCCCTTTGTCTGGCCATCTCCGTTTTCTCTGTTGCTATAGTTACTGCTGTTGCTATAGATACTTACTGTTGTTGCTATAGTTACGTCTGTTGTTGCTATAGTTACGTCTACTGTTGTTGCTATTGTTACTGCTGTTGCTATAGTTACATCCTCTGCTGTTGCTATAGTTACGTCTGCTGTTGCTATTGTTACTGCTGTTGCTAGGGATGTTGTTCTTAATACTAGAGCTGTTGCTATAGTTACATCTACTGTTGCTGTTATTGTTATGGCTACTGCTGTTGCTAGGACTGTTGTTACTATTGCTAGGGCTATTGCTGTTGTATTGTTACGGCTACTGTTGTTGCTAGAACTATTCTTGTTGATCTGTTCGTGTGCCCAGGCATTATCCCTCCGAGTTGGTGCCGGTATACAGTGCCATCGGGCTTGACCGTCATCCAGTGGGTGACGGACTTCAGTGAGCGTGTGAAGCAACTTCAGTCCATCTCCAAGAAGGTCTCTGTCGGAGGCTCCAAAGTCCTCAAGGTGAGCTGGGACGCTGGCCTTTTGATTCACGTGCAGCAGTTTTAACGTGTGGCCGGTATTACGGTCAGAGAGAAGTGATTTATTCGTCTCCGGTAGTCCAGCGTGACGAAATACGTAGATCCCATTTTGTCCTAGCGTGATGCTGACGTATTGTCTACGACTGTTTAGAATGTGAACATCTGGCTTGGTGGTCTGTTCACCACCGAAGCGTACGTGACCGCCACCAGGCAGTACGTGGCACAGTCCAACAACTGGTCCCAGGAAGAACTCTACTTGGATGTGAGTACACACACTCACATAAGTTCCTGCATGTATTTCGTGTGTGTGGAATGCATTGCAATGTTAGGCATGTCTGTTTAGTGCTGTGGCCATGTCCAATGTAATGTGAGCATGTATTGTTCTTGCAGGTGAAGGTTGATACCGAAGGACCCATCAATAACTGTAGTTTCGGTGTAACAGGTTTGTAAAGAGGTGTTTCCAAGCAGGGAGGGGATTGTACGTGTAATATTCATTCAGATTGTCACGTAGAGCTATTATCAAACTCTCGACTGGGAGGCAATAGTCTCATGTGGATATGGGATGCACAGCCCTCTGTGGCAACTGGTGTGTTCTCTGTGTGTGTAATGACATTTTTTGTTTGATGTATGGGCAGGTCTGAAGCTGCAGGGTGCGGTGTGTTCCAATAACACCCTCTCTGTCTCGAATACTATCCTCACGGAGCTGCCTCTGTCCAGCCTTCAGTGGCTCAGGTGAGTTGGGTGGGGAGGGATGGTACCGCGCATGTTTTTACATGACAGCGCTGAGGTGCTTTGGATTGGAATATCACGGACATTTTGTAAAAAATTTAAAAGCCGTGATATTGGCGTGAAATGCTATTTTTTATTGTAGGGTTGACCCAGGAAATATGCAGAAGATGGCCGAAGGAAAGGTGTGTGTTTTAGTGTTACTGTTCTATGCCACAGGTCAAACCTTTAAGGTCAAAGGGTCAAGCATGATCATTTTCAACGACAGTTTTTGACCATTTGCATGCAGTCCTAGAGCATATTGCTCTGAGCATCAGTTATGGTTGGCTCTGTGATGATCCATTCAGAACTGGCACTGACCATCGTATAAATAATATAGTGTTTGTCTCTTGCTTCTTGAGTATGATCCAAGGCATGCTTGGATACTTCAAACCTAAACTACTCGCATCCTATTGATAATCATGTCAATATTGTGGCTGCTACATTAGAACAACATAACAGGTTGCCAATCTCGAGTTATGGTTGTCCTATGCTTGAACCAGTGGACTTAATCCATACTCGGACTCATCGATGTAACTTGATGATCTTAATGTCTCTCTCTAGGTGACATTACCCATCTACTTGAACAGTCATCGTGCAGAACTCCTTTTCACGCTCGACTTCAAGGCAGAGGGTGTAACCTCATCTTCTGGCCACTCCTACTATGAGAGGGGCGTTGCAATTCTCTGTTCCCCACTATGAAACTTGAACTGAATTATTGAAACTGAATTTAAACTTTAACCTATTAGAGATGAAAATATCTTAGATTGTATCTTAGATTGTATCTTAGATTGTAGCTATGTATCGCACGGTTTTCTTCATATTGTCCAGGGTGGGTGGGGTGGGGAGGGGGGTACCGAGTTCTCTCTCCTCCCTTAATGAAACCCAGTATTCTGTTACCTATTTGCACATCGAGGACCTCTTATTACTGCTGTAAAGATGGGTTCACAATATACTGCCAAGCACTACGGAGCTGTTGGGTGATGGCTATCTCTGCTTAAAAGGTGCGTTAACTCGAGTCATCCATTGTTCGAAATATGTGCAGCTTTTTTTTTTAATTCGTTTTTCTTCCCTGAATGTGAATGCTACTGTAGGTCTGAGAAAGAGCTCGTTCTAATTATAGGAAATTTTAACTTCTGCATACTTCTGCTGTTACAAAGTGCAGGATACAGGTTTTATGGAGGAATTTTGTTTTTGTCAAACTGGTAATTTGGTGCCCTCATAATTAGGGGGTGTTGGATACTCTGCTTGCTTCCTTAGTGTCTTCAAGGTTCTGCTGAAGGGCTAGCTGGCAGAAAGGGCCAATCTCCTCTGCCTCCAAGTCTGCTTGCTGCTCAAGAATGTGCACCTCACCCTGCAGTGGCTGGGAGAGCTTGAGAAGAAACTATTCGTCACCATTGAGATTAACCCCAAAATAAGGGGTTAAGATTGCAGGCTTGGGACTGAGTCTAAGTATGTGAATCAGGGAGTGTGTGTGTGTGTTGTGATGCAGTGACCAGTGTCTGTGTGATGGCTGTGCATGTCTCTAATGGATTGATGTCGGCAGTGTGTATTTATTTCTTAATTTCTTGCTCGTCCTCCTCAAGGTTCCCGTCAACCTGTTGCGTGTTCTCGTATCTTCGTGTTTGATCCTCCGCCAGGCGTGAAGGCCAACCTGATCCGAACCTTAAGCACCGTGCCTGCTATCCACGTTGCATTGTGCTCCATCATCATCCAGGAGAGACTTTGCCACTCCCCTCGGGGACAGACCAAGAAGTACGAATTCAACGAGTCCCACCTCAAAATGGCCTGGGATACTGTGAATACTTGGTTGGAGGGCGTGGCTCAGGTGAGGGCTAGTTACTGTGGTAGTTGTTGTTGCCTTGGCGATCAGTTGGTGTGTGCGGTGATGAACCAATGGTGAGACTAGAGTCTCTGATGGCTGCCAAATGTTATCCAGGTGACGATAAAACCCTTGGCTGTCTGAGCACACGACCAGGATGCTCACAGTAGTGGGTGGGGGAAGACAGATCTAGAGGTGGTTGGCCCCCTCTGTTTATTATTAGTCTGCTTGCTTGCTTGCTTTGTGTCTTCTCTCAGGTTCTGCCAAAGGGTTTAGCCTGCAGAAAAAGCAGAAAAAGCCATCTCGAAGTCGGGGTCGCTGAGTGCTGCTCAAGAATGTGCACCTCACCTGGAGAAGAAACTCCACTCAATCACACCACATGCTAACTTCAGGCTCTTCCTCACCATGGAGATTAACCCCAAAGTAAGGGGTTAAGATTGCAAGGCTTGGGACTGAGTCTAAGTATAAGAATCAGTGAGTGTGTGTGTTGTGATGCAGTGACCAGTGTCTGTGTGATGGCTGTGCATGTGTCTGATGGGTTGATGTCAGTAGTGCTTATTTATTTTACTTGTCAATTTCTCGCTCGTCCTTCCTCAAGGTTCCCGTCAACCTGCTGCGTGCTTCTCGTATCTCATGTATGAGTCTCCGCCAGGCGTGAAGGCCAACCTGATCCGAACCTTCAACACTGTTCCTGCCACTCATGTTCAAAAAGATGCATGTGTTCCCTGCTTGCCTGGCTTCCATGCCATCATCCAGGAGAGACTTCGGGAGTGGACCAAGAAGTACGAGTTAAATGAGTCTGACCTCAAGATGACCTGCGACACTATGGACACTTGGCTGGAGAGCGTGGCTCAGGTAAGTGGTGGGGTTTGTGTTGAGGGGCTAGTTACTGTGGTAGTTGTTGCCTTGGCGATCAGTTGGTGTGTGTGGTGATGAACCAATGGTGAGACTAGAGTCTCTGATGGCTGCCAAATGTTATCCAGGTGACGATAAAACCCTTGGCTGTCTGAGCACACGACCAAATACTCGCAATAGTGGGTGTGGTTTTTGGAGAGAGATGTGAGTCTCGGCTAACGGCCAAGGTTTGAAGATTAATAACCCTACCATTTGAGCACACCAGTAGCAGTGGTGGAGGTTTGCTGGAAAAGTGTACTCCAGTGGTACATGTATGTGCTGGGAAAGTGTACTTCAATGGTGTGTGCTCTGGCTTCATGGAAGGTTGTGGAGTCGGATCCCAGTCATGGACCACAACCAGCTATTAGTTGGTTAGTTTTCGGGCATGAACTGCCCATGACTTCCTAATAAGGAGCTAGAATTGGTGAACCCATGATCCTTCCTATGTGAGGATGTTGCCCCCCCCCCCCCCCCACATGTCCCCTAGAGCTCGGGGTTAATAAAACAAAACGTTTTGGTCAACTGAATCAGCTCTGTAAATTATTGATATCATCAGATTGGATTATTATATGCACAAGGAGCTATATGAGAGGAGTATATTACTCTCAGTTTCCAAACTGGTGCAAGGTTGTATGTAATGAAGACCAGCTCAGATATTCTAAATATTGGCTGTGATGATCGTTTCTCATTTAGAAAAAACCAATATCCAGACAATAATTTCCAGTTTAGCAAACATGCCCATAGCTAGGTTGTGTTGATGAATAGAGAGTGGCTAAGTCAGAATGAAACTTCGGAGAAAAGGGTGGGGGGGCACATGCAAGAGGGCTTGGACACAGGAGAGGGAACTCGTGTTGTAGCTGCATAAAATAACTTGCCACGAATACTGATCATGTCATGCAATGGGAAATCTATTGGACATGTTTTTGCATTAGCTTGCTACAATTTGTTATTGCTAACTCATCATACTTGTCCTGATTTGTTTTCTCTTGAGTTTGACTATAAATGATATAAAGATAGGTAACACAAGGTAACACATTTATTCCTGGTTCTTAAACATTACGACTGTAAATGATACAAAGATAGGTAGTAAAACACTTATTCCTGTCGAAGGTTAGAGCATTGTATCTCTATATATGTGTGTGTATGTATATATATGTATATCTCACACAACACAATTCTCTTCTACGTGCAGGATGCTGTCATCATCGTCATAAAGTATGATGAAGCCAAACTTAGCATCCATGGTCAGCTACTGGGTCACAGAGGCCGCCTGCTTGTTGTGTGAAGTGATAATATAACTTATTCACAATTTCTGCATATTTCTGTTCATAAATCTGTTTTCACATGTCAGTACAAATGTGTATTAAACCATGTCGGCTTCTTTACAAAGCTGCTTAGTTATCTTTTCTGCATAGGCACTGAGTGCCATTTCCACTTGCCAGAATGTGCCCCAATCGCGATTTAAAGACCACGATTCTGTCATAACTTGATATTTATGGGGGTTTTTTTTGTGGGTTATCATTATATGCACTTTCCAATGATATAATTACTTCTCTGTGTAAAAAAACAACTCTGGCCAGCAAAGACCTTCACACACATTGCTGTGATCGGGTATAAATTCTGTCGATGATTTTACACATCTGTGGCTCTGCTGGGGAACTTTGACCAAGCGCCTAGCCTGTTGCCACCCACATCACCAAAGTCACTTAATCCTTTTCTTTAAAATGTAATTGCATTTCTACCCCCACCCACCTCTTGCCCTTGCCATGCCCATCCCTACATTCTAACGGACATGTATCATGATGTATGCATGTGTCTGAGGTATTGTCAAGATATATATATATCTTTGTCTCTTTATAAAACCAGTGTATATACTGGGTGTTATACAACAATTGTACTAGGGGTGGTTTCATCTGAAGCGGACCAATGTTTGAAACTAACCTTGTGCTTATGGCTTTTGAGCATATGGCTATAAAGATGGCTCTCTTTTTTTGTAATAAAAATTGCAACTATGCCAAAGTTAATTGCAACCAAAGTGTGGTATCTCAAAATCTTGATATACTGTATATATATATTTTTTAATCACGAAGCGTATGAGCGTATTGGCGCTAGAATGTTGAGTTTAAGTGTTCATGTGCGTGGGTCAGGTGGAAACATTCTAATCCGGAATGATTCCCCTCCACACAAGTGCTTGACCAGTGAAAACACTCGTCCCATAGAGCAGAGCTTCCTCGAGCCACAGATACCTGACTTCCCAATCAGGAGCCACACTTGAAGCAACTCGGGCCTTATAAAATAATGAACTTGTGCTAGCTATACAGTTTATATATGCACCACACCTCATTCTGTCGACTTACTATCGTCCAGAAGAAGGCCAAAGCGCATGGTGGTCGAACATCTGTTAAATATCGTAATATCATTTTTATATATTATTATTACTATTTAAAGCTATTATTAAAGACGGAAGACAGTGCCTGCCAACTTTTATTCTATTTTTATTTTACATTATTTAATTAAACCTTTACTTTTCAAGGTCGAGTTTCCCGTGTGACCTTTGTGAACTTTATGGTGACGCGCAGCTCTCTGCAGAGTCGATGTCTGCTCAAGGCTGAGCGACCCGATGTCGACGCCAAGCGCTCGGACCTCCTCAAGCTGCAAGGAGAGTTCCTCCTGCGGCTGCGCCATCTGGAACAGTCTCTCTTGCAGGCTCCTGTGTTTGTATTATGCTTTTAATAGTGCCAGAGACTACTCTGTGGAGTTCAACTATTTCCTGCGTGGGAAGGAGTCCATGAGAGTGGATGCCCGAGTCCAGGACGTGAAAGGACTAACCAGAGAGCAGGTGTGACTTGACAGTTTTTTCCTACTTGCTCTGCCTCACACACCCTCCCTGGATCCATGCCCCACACACCCTCCCTGGATCCATGCCTCACACACCCTCCCTGGATCCATGCCTCACACACCCTCCCTGGATCCATGCCACACACACCCTCCCTGGATCCATGCCTCACACACCCTCCCTGGATCCATGCCTCACACACCCTCCCTGGATCCATGCCTCACACACCCTCCCTGGATCCATGCCCCACACACCCTCCCTGGATCCATGCCCCACACACCCTCCCTGGATCCATGCCTCACACACCCTCCCTGGATCCATGCCTCACACACCCACCCTGGATCCATGCCTCACACACCCTCCCTCGATCCATGCCTCACAAACCCTCCCTGGATCCATGCCTCACACACCCTCCCTGGATCCATGCCTCACTCAATGTCCTTCCAGCATTTGATGTGCTTGCAACCACCCTTGAAATTGTTGCCTTCTGTCCATCTACTTTTCCACTCCACTTCTCACGTTCCTCCTCTCCCATCTCTCGTCCTTGCCCTGTCGTATCTCCTCTTGTTCCCACTAGACTGTGTGCATGCATCACATCTCCAAGCACTTACCTGCCTTCAGCAATTTGCCCTACTACGTCTCCAGCAATGAGAGCTTCATAGACTGGCTGGATGCCGTTAATCCTGAACTCTCCGTGCCTGAATGCTGGGACATGGAGAATGAACTTGGTAATTTTATATGTATAGAGTCGGGTGGAAATTATTGATACTTGACTTGCTTGTCCAGCCTCTCTCTCTCTCACTGCTCTCTGGTTTCTTCTCTCCCTTCTTCCTCTAGTGCTTCTTCTCATTTATCTATCTCACCGTCTCTCTCACCATCTCCGTCACCTTCTTTCTTTCCCTCTGCCTCTTCTCTTTTGCTCGACGCTATCTTTCCTCTCGATTGACATTTCCCTACCTTGCTCTCGTCATCCTCCCTACCTTGCTCTCATCATCCTCCCTACCTTGCTCTCGTCATCCTCCCTACTTTGCTCTCGTCATCCTCCCTACCTTGCTCTCGTCATCCTCCCTACCTTGACCTCGTCATCCTCCCTACCTTGACCTCGTCATCCTCCCTACCTTGACCTCGTCATCCTCCCTACCTTGACCTCGTCATCCTCCCTACCTTGACCTCGTCATCCTCCCTACCTTGCTCCCGTCATCCTCCCTACCTTGCTCTCGTCATCCTCCCTACCTTGCTCCCGTCATCCTCCCTACCTTGCTCCCGTCATCCTCCCTACCTTGCTCTCATCATCCTCCCTTGTCTTCCAGATGCCATGGATAAGGCGATGTACAAATTGCTAGTCATCCAGGCTTTCCGCTCGGACCGGGTGCTGGCTATGGCATCAATCTTCGTGGCCACTGTATTGGGGGTGAGCTTCCAGCGTGCAGCTGAGCAAGAGCTAGACCTCAGCGAGGTTGTGTCAATGGAGGTGAGTGTGTTGCAGTGGCCTGCGGGTGGCAGATAATGACCTTGTCAACATTATTTTGTGTGTCAAGTATCCTAGATGCGATGGGCGCAATTCGCAGCATGTGAACTAGCTAAGGCACCTGCAATTAATTGAACATCTCATGTGCAGCAAGTTAATTGGTTAAAGGCACACTCAGATAATTGAACGTCTCAAGAAGTGTTTTATCTTATTCTACCAAGAAATGTCTTCGCCCCCTCCTCAAATGTTTGATGTGGTCACAGTGCTGTAACTAGCCTTCATGCTTACTGTATGCATAGAGCAGGGGTCGGGAACCTTTTTGACTCAGAGAGCCAAGAAAGCAAAATATTAAAAAATCTATTTCAATGAGAGCCATATAATATATTTTAAGACTGAATTTAACTAAATGTGAGTATAATAAGCCTCTGAATTTATTATTTTAAACAATGTTGTTATAATACTCACGTTAATGCGACATCTGGTGCTGCATGGATTTGCTGATGGCTTTATAGTCTGTGTGGTACTTGGTGAGGTTAAGCTTCATGCAAGCGTTGAGGCTTTCATCCGTTAGACGTGATCGTAGGTTGGATTTGATGTATTTAAGATGTGAAACTGAAATAAGTTTATCCATAGGTAGATTTTTTTCTTGAGCGAATTCCATGAAAGACTTGAATAAATCCTCACCTCTTGTGAACCCTTTTATTGGCAGAACAGCAAGACTTTCTTCGAGCAGTGTATCACCAGCAGCATATCTTGCAATCACACTGAACTGCGCCAAATGGCTTACGTCGGTTGACTCATCCAAAGCCAGGGAAAAGAACGGCGCTGCATTTATGCCTTTCAATTGCGTTTCTTCCACTTGGTTTGCCATCATGATGGTACGATCATGAACAGTTCTTGCCGACAGAGGAATGTCTTGAATCCGTTTGATTATCTTGTCTTTGTTCGGAAGATCATCAAAAAGTTCATTGGCCACATCCAGCATGAATGTTTTAGCATACTCGCCATCTGTGAATGGTTTTCCATTCCTCACTATTGCTAAAGAACCAGCAAAGCTAGCGGAATTATAGTCACCTTGCCGGGTCCATAAGCGGAGTTGCTGCTGGCTGGCTTGAACCATACTCAGTAGCTCTTGGCACGCTTTCTTTCTGCTATCTCCTGCAGGGTATTTTGATACAAAGGTATCATGGCGTGTGTCGAAGTGGCGCTTTACATTCGACCGTTTCATCGATGTAATTTTGTCATTGCAAATTAGACACACCGCTGAATCTGCTCTCTCCACAAAGGCAAATTCTTCGGTCCATTCGTCCTGAAATTTACGATACTTCTCGTCTCTTTTTCTTTTTGCCGTCTTCTTTGTCGAAGGGTTAGTTTTGAGCAAATAAGAGAGAGGGAGATATTGAGCCAACTGAGGCGTGGTAAACAGTGAGTCTGGCTGGCATGCGCACGGGTTTATATATTCGAGAGGTGCGGAGCGTCATTGGTCGAGATTAATTCGCTACGCGTCTCGGCGGCGCTACGTCACTGGAGGAACTAAAATTGGTAATTTTATATGTATAGAGTCGGGTGGAAATTATTGATACTTGGCTTGCTTGTCCAGCCTCTCTCTCTCTCTCACTGCTCTCTGGTTTCTTCTCTCCCTTCTTCCTCTAGTGCTTCTTCTCATTTATCTATCTCACCGTCTCTCTCACCATCTCCGTCATCTTCTTTCTTTCCCTCTGCCTCTTCTCTTTTGCTCGACGCTATCTTTCCTCTCGATTGATATTTCCCTACCTTGCTCTCGTCATCCTCCCTACCTTGCTCTCGTCATCCTCTCTACCTTGCTCTCGTCATCCTCCCTACCTTGCTCTCGTCATCCTCCCTACCTTGCTCTCGTCATCCTCCCTATCTTGCTCTCGTCATCCTCCCTATCTTGCTCTCGTCATCCTCCCTTCCTTGCTCTCGTCATCCTCCCTTCCTTGCTCTCGTCATCCTCCCTACCTTGACCTCGTCATCCTCCCTACCTTGCTCTCGTCATCCTCCCTACCTTGCTCTCGTCATCCTCCCTTCCTTGCTCTCGTCATCCTCCCTTCCTTGCTCTCGTCATCCTCCCTACCTTGCTCTCGTCATCCTCCCTACCTTGCTCCCGTCATCCTCCCTACCTTGCTCTCATCATCCTCCCTTGTCTTCCAGATGCCATGGATAAGGCGATGTACAAATTGCTAGTCATCCAGGCTTTCCGCTCGGACCGGGTGCTGGCTATGGCATCAATCTTCGTGGCCACTGTATTGGGGGTGAGCTTCCAGCGTGCAGCTGAGCAAGAGCTAGACCTCAGCGAGGTTGTGTCAATGGAGGTGAGTGTGTTGCAGTGGCCTGCGGGTGGCAGATAATGACCTTGTCAACATTTGTGTGTCAAGTACTAGATGGTTGGGCGCAATTCGCAGCATATGAACTAGCTTTAGGCACCTGCAGTTAATTAAACATCTCGTGTGCAGCAAGTTAATTGGTTTAAGCAGGGTTGTATACAGAAATTTTGCCAAGGGGGGGCGAACTTGAGATATGGAAAAATAAGGGGGGGCAGAGAGCCTGGATGGTGCGGAAAGGGGACGTGCACCCTGGGCTTCCGCGTGGAGTACGAAAGTGTTTTACCCACAGGTATTTTTGCAGTACTAACTGTATATATAGCTGCTACTTATGATGGCATGCACTTTTTCTAAAATCTTTAGTACAACATTCCATCTTAAATATTTGCTGAAGTTGCATGCTACGGCAATCAGCATATATAGATTAGATATAGTCACTTGTCACTCGTATAATGGAGCTGGGCTTTTGTGAAATCGAATTATGTTGCATTCCATGCATTTTCTTACAAAATCATGGACAACAGGTTTCATACACAATTTTTCTCTAGTTCTCTAGGGGGGGGGGGGTGGAAATGGTTGGTCACTTGGTGCCCTAATTTTTGCTAATATTTTCTTAACATGTTCATAAGTCGTAAAAGGGGGGTCTGGGGGGAAGATCCCCCCATATTTTTTTTGGCTTTTACAATGTCTGAGGATAGCTATTTTGACTGACTACCAATGGCATTATGCTATACCGAACTATGGCTAGACTGTATATATTTCTCATGATATTGTAGCTGCTTGGAAAAAGGAGAGCATGTGTCATGACACGATGACATCACACACCACCACGTGCTCTCCTTTGTAGGTTTGTCACTTCTTTTGTTTCTCCTTCTTTCCCACTCCCTCTCTCTCAGTATTTTTAACTCAGTCCATTATGTCATGGTCTTCAAGTCTAATCTTAGACATGATGTCATCACACGCCACCACGTGTTCTCCTTTGTAGGTTTGTCACTTCTTCAGTTCCCTCCTTCTTTCCCACTCTCTCTCAGTATTTTTAACTCAGTCCATTATGTCATGGTCTTAAAGTCATCACACACCACCACGTGTTCTCCTTTGTAGGTTTGTCACTTCTTCAGTTCCCTCCTTCTTTCCCACTCTCTCTCAGTATTTTTAACTCAGTCCATTATGTCATGGTCTTAAAGTCTCTATAAAAGAAACCTTACTAGCTGATTTCTAATATGGATATTCGCTCATACTTTGCAAGTACTTCTCAAGCCTCTTCTCATGCTAATAGCAGCGATAGCGAAGATAGCAGAACAGATAGCTCTGAGCATGTCGAGGCATCTAGTCCTAGCCTTAGTCCTCCACCTTCAAAGAAAAGCAAGCAAAACAAACACCGCTCTTCTGTATCCACGAAGAGAAAATACTCTAAGAGCTGGGAGAAAGATTTCAGTTGGCTCTATTATGACGAGGATAGCGATGGTGCCTTTTGCAAGGTTTGCAAGCAATCTGGTCTGCAGCGTACTGGAGGAGTGTGGGTCACACAACCTTGCAGAAATTGGAAGAAAGCTGTTGAAAAAATGAAAGCTCATGCGAGAAGTGACTTCCATATCCATGCAACTCAAGCTCTTTTTGCAGCTAAAGGAGCAGCCAAAGGTGGAACAGTTGTACAGCAACTCCAGAATGTTTTAGCTCGCAAAAGAGCTCAGAACAGAGCTGCAGTGAAGTGCCTGATCCTACTCACTCATTTTCTTACGAAAGAACAAGTTGCACATTCGACAAAATTTGAGAAGCTGGTTGACGTGGTGGTTCGATGTGGCAGCCAACATTTGAAGCAATTCTTAGAAACTGCACCAAGAAATGCTGTGTACACATCAAGATTGGCTGTGGTTGAATTCATCGAATCATTGGGGACATGGGTGGAGGAGTCGATTCTGAAGCGACTTCAAAAGGCACCTATGTACAGCCTCATGGCAGATGAGTGCACAGATGTCACCAACGTAGAAGAATTGTCTGTGTTTTGCCGCTGGGAGGAAGATGGTGTACCAGTAGAGTGCTTTCTGGAGCTTATTCCATTGAAGAAGGCTGATGCAGAGACCATCTATTCTAATCTCATCGATTGTTTAAAGAAGAAAGGTCTACAAGTCGGAAGAATAGTTGGATTGGGATTTGATGGAGCTGCAACTTTTTCTGGACGAAAGACCGGGGTTCAGGCACGTATCAAGAAACATACTCCTCACGCTCTGTTTATACACTGCCACTGTCACTTACTGCAGTTGGCTTGTGTGCAAGCTGCCAATAAAACTCCTGGAATTGCTCATGTTTACAGAACATTGACTACTCTTTGGAAGCATTTTCGCAATTCCCCCAAGCGAGCAGAGTGTCTGAAGGAGGTACAGCACGTTCTTGAACTTCCAGAAATGAAAGTGATCAAGCCATCTGACACACGCTGGCTGGCACATGAAAGGTGTGTCAAAGCTGTCAAAGCAAGTTATTCTGCAATTGTAATCACCATTGGGAACATCTACGAGACGTCCCACGAGCCAGAAGCTCTTGGAATCCATGGTGCCCTCTGCAAATTGTCTACGATTGCAGCTATATATTTGCTTGATTTCACTCTACCACAAGTAGCCAAGCTCAGCAAAGCACTTCAGGCAGAGCAGCTTGACCTCTCGTTGATATCATTCCTTGTTGATGCTACTGTTAAATCCTTGGATGATGCAGTTTTGCCTGGAGCGAACTGGGTGTTGGAGCTTCTTGAAAACGTTGAAGACTTGAAGTCATCTACAAAGGTGTCTATTGACGCTGATAAAATACTTTCGTTCCAGAATGTTGTTGGTAAGCCTTTTGTTGCTGATTTAAAGGCCAACATAACAAGCCGATTTTCTTCATCCAACGCTGTTGTATCAGCATTGTCTATATTCGATCCACGGAAAGTTCCAAAACCAGATTCAGTATCTTTTCCCACTTATGGAGACACGTCTGTTGAGAAACTGATTGCTCACTACGGAGAAGATAGAGATGCAGAAACATTGGATGGAGAAGAAACAGTGAAGACAGCCATGATTTCCACTGAAATACTTACAGAGTGGAAAACATTCCGCCAGCTGTTAGTCAAGCAACCACGGGATACTACTGCATCACAGCTGAAAGAACTTGTTTCAAACGACATGCTCAAGGCCATGTTTCCCAATTTGCACAAGATTGCCTCCATCTGCTTATCGATTCCAGTTTCTACTGCTTCTGTGGAGAGAAGCTTCTCACAGATGAAGATGATCAAGACTCGTTTGCGTAATTCTCTAAGTGACTGCAGCCTTTCTCACCTTATGAGGATTGCTATAGAGGCACCAGAAGTACTCTCTGAGAGCGACCTTGAAGAGATTGTGGACGTATGGCAGAGAAAACCAAGAAGAACCTCAGTTTGACATTCCTATCATTTGAACCTGATATCATAAGCTTATTACACCTTTCTTGTATTACACCTTTCTTGACATTATTTAAAAAAATATCTCTAATTTCAAGGGGGGGGGGGGCGAGAATGATACAAGGGGGGGCAAATGCCCCCCCCCCCCCCGCCCCCCCCTAAATACACCCCTGGGTTTAAGGCACCTGCAGTTAATTGAACATTTCGTGCACAGCAAGTTAATTGGTTTAAGGCAACTGAGTAATGAATGTCTCAAGAAGTGTTTTATCCTATTCTACTAAGAAATGTCTTCGCCCCCTCCTCAAATGTTTGATGTGGTCACAGTGCTGTAACTAGCCCTCATGCTTGCTGTATGCATAGAGGATGGTGAGAAAGTGTTTAGAAATGGACTTTCAATTATTCTTAGCCTCTCTCTGCCTTCAGGCTTGTGCCATCTTGTTCAGGGTAGTTCACTCGCCCATTCTGTAGGCCATTTTGTGTTCTCTGACCTGATTAATGTGCACATGTACAGGTGCAATTCCCAGCCTGGTGCTCTGCTTGGTTACGGAAGCCACAGGGAGGTTTGATAATGAGGTGTTGTTTGTGTTGGCTGTTGCAGGTGAAGGCCAGCACCCCCGTGCTCATGTGTTCTGTGACTGGCTATGATGCTAGCGGGCGTGTAGACGACCTGGCTGCTCAGCAAGGGAAACAGTGCACGTCGATTGCTATCGGTAAGCTTCTCCATTGTCACGACCAGCGTTTATGCTTGCAGGCAGTGAGTGTGTGAGGAAGGTACTAGCTCTGGGCACGCATGGAGCAGTAGTCGTATTATCCTTGGGGGGGTATGTATGATGTTGTGGACTCGAGCTGTCCTCAAACCTGGCAAGTCTTTCTATGCTTAATAAAAGCTCCTCTCAAAGTCCTCCCTTTTTCGTAGTGTGTGTGGCTCCCCCCCCCCCCCCCCCTTCTTTTTTCCTTCTTTTTTCTTTCCCCCCACTCTGAATGTCCCCCCACTCTGAATGTGATGCGGCAGGCTATTGTAGGTCTGAGAAAGTGCTCATTCTAATTATAGAAAATTTTAGCTCTGCCTGCCTACTTCTGCTGTTACAAAGTGCAGGGTACAAGCTTTATGAACACATGGTTGTTTTTGTCAATCCGGTGGATATTGTGCCTCCATAATTAAGATGTTGTTGGACTCTCTGTTTGTTAATCTGCTTTGTTTGCTTTGTGTCTTCTTCCAGGTTCTGCCGAAGGGTTTAGCCTAGCAGAGAAAGCCATCTCCTCTGCCTCCAAGTCTGGTCGCTGGGTGCTGCTCAAGAACGTGCACCTCGCCCCGCAGTGGCTCGTGCAAATGGAGAAGAAACTCCACTCAATCACACCACATGCTAACTTCAGGCTCTTCCTCACCATGGAGATTAACCCCAAAGTAAGGGGTTAAGATTGCTAGGCTTGGGACTGAGTCTAAGTATAGGAATCAGGGTGTGTGTGTGTGTTGTGATGCAGTGACCAGTGTCTGTGTGATGGCTGTGCATGTCTCTGATGGGTTGATGTCAGTAGTGCTTATTTATTGACCTGTCAATTTCTTGCTCGTCCTTCCTCAAGGTTCCCGTCAACCTGCTGCGTGCTTCTCGTATCTTCATGTTTGAGCCTCCGCCAGGCGTGAAGGCCAACCTGATCCGCACCTTCAGCACCGTGCCTGCCACCCGCATGTGTAAGGAGCCTCACGAGCGTGCCCGTCTGTACTTCCTGCTGGCCTGGCTCCATGCCATCATCCAGGAGAGACTTCGCTACTCCCCTCAGGGGTGGACCAAGAAGTACGAGTTCAACGAGTCCGACCTCAAAATGGCCTGCGATACTGTGGACACTTGGCTGGAGAGTGTGGCTCAGGTAAGGGGTGGAGTTTGTGGGGAGGGGCTAGTTACTATGGTAGTTGTTGCCTTGGCGATCAGTTGGTGTGTGTGGTGATGAACAGATGGTGAGACTAGAGTCTCTGATGGCTGCCAAATGTTGTCCAGATGACGATAAAACCCTTGGCTGTCTGAGCACACTACCGAATGCTCGCAATAGGGGTGTGGTTTGTGGGAGGAGGCTGGAGTCTCGGCTAACAGCCAATGTTTGAAGATTAAAAATCCTTCACATTTGAGCACACCAGTAGCAGTGGTGGAGGTGGTCGTAATTTTATGAGGTGCCTGTATGTGCCAAGCTTTAAAGGGGAGTACACCATTTTATTATTTTTTTAAAACTTTTATTTTCCCCCATCATTCTATACCTTCACTATTAAACTAACTGCATTTCAAGTGACAGCACTTTATTGTCAACCATTCTTGAGTTATGATACTTTTTATTCTCCCATTTCATCGATATCACTGTAGGGGCGCACTAATTTACCCCCGGACAAGGTGCCTTGGAGTGCCATGCGGACTCTACTGTCCCAGTGCATCTACGGAGGACGCATCGACAATGACTTTGACCAGCGTCTGCTCAACTCCTTTGTGAACCGCCTGTTCACGGTGAAGAGTTTTGAGGCCGACTTCCCTCTGGTCGTCAATATCGACGAGCAAATTGGCAAGAACATTCTTATGCCCGAGGGCATCAGGTAAAGCGTAGAACATTTGTTGTTACCGAGTGGATTATGCAATGATTCTGCCATTTGTGAATCCCTTTTCCTAATTAGCAAAAAATTAGCAATTTGCCTCAACCCAGTGTGGGATTGATCATGCAGAGATATTTTTCGTTGCAATGGATTTTCCAGTGTGTGTCAATAACCTCCTGAGACCTATTAGTCTGGCACAAATTAACTTAGCTATGGTTGGAGTAGCAGTGGTTGTTGCATTCTTGGTGTGTACTTGGGTGAGGCTAGAGTTCTCTTGATGACTGCTAAATGTTGTTCAGTGGATGATGGGCTTCACTGTAACCAGGATGCACATCTGTTGCTTGACTTTGTTCAGTAGCGTCACAGTGCTTGAAGGGACGAGTGATTTCATTGTTGACATGTTTGTGTGTTTGTGTAGACGCGAGCAGTTCTTGCAATGGATCGAGAAGCTGGCCGACAACCAGACCCCATCCTGGCTGGGTCTTCCCAACAATGCCGAGATGGTGCTCCTCACTAACAAAGGTGCTTGTTGAGTCCTTGACTTTGTAACCATGTGTGTGAGAGGACGTGGCCATATATGGTGGTGATTATAAACCCTCCAGGTCTCATCATGATAGCTCGACTGCTGAAGATGCAGAGCCTGGCAGATGACGACGAATACTTCTCTTGCATCTCCACTGCCATCGCCAGTTCTCCAACGTATGTAGTCGTGGTAACCTGTGCACGTGTTTCTTCTACCTCCTCACTGCTCCGCCAGGGGGCTAGATGATGACCTCATCCACACCCCAAAAAATAATTCATTGCTTGAGTGTGGGGGAGAGGAGGGAGGGGTAAGGTTGACCAAGAAGAGCCCCTAGGTTTTTTAAGACAATTATTACTTGTTGTGTTCAAAATTTACGTCATAGTATGTTTTATATTTTATATGTATTGTAGTGTATACACATTGTGTATTGTAGTGTATATACATTGTAGTATATATATATATAGTGTAGTGTTGTTGTAGATTACCATAGAAATAGTTGGAGTATCATTTCCTTGGCAGTTTGCAATAGTCAAAGTTTGTCATTGTATTGTTCTATATTGAATGGGGTATGAAAGCCTTCCTTGCATATAGAAACCAAGCATATATTTTTATTTCCTAGAGTTATTTGGTTAGTGGACAGAAATTTAAGTCCTTAACATTGTCTCGAAGTTTTCTGCTTGTTTTTTTCTCACTTGCAGAACTACTTCTCCGGCTAAGAATAAGCTGAATGATGGCCGTCCTTCTTGGATGAGGACACTACACACGACCTCCACTTACTGGCTATCCATGATACCTGAAGTAAGCCAGTTCTCTGTCTCTTAGTCTGTGTGTGATACCATCCTCCCCCCCCCATCCCTCCTTTCCCCCCCTCCATATGCTTGTTCACTGTACAGTCTCTGGATATCCTGAGAAGAACTGCAGAAAACATCAAAGATCCCCTCTTCCGCTTCTTTGAGAGAGAGGTAAGAAAGTGAGATCCTTCACCGCTGGTCATCATATTCTACTCATGCTACGTGTTTTTCTATCTTAACCTCTCACTGGTCGTCCTTGTCCTCCTCTCCTCCACAGGTGAACTCTGGTCATCGTCTGCTGATGGATGTGCGAGGGGACTTGGATAACGTGGTGATGGTGTGTGAGGCCAAGAAGAAGCAGACCAATGACCTCAGATCTCTCACGAGTGACCTAGCCAAGGGTTAGTCACAGTCAGGGGCTTGTTGGGCAATAGTCAAACTATTGTGTGTACTGGAGTTATGGCTAGTGTCAACCTCACGTGACTCTTAGCACCTCATTATTCCTATGAAGGCTAGATGCTCTAGCCGAGAGACATCCAGTAACATTTTCTCTAGAATGTCATTTGTTGTCAACTTGGGAAGAGGTGGTCTTGTAAATTATAGATGTGTGTTTGTTCCCTTTGCCTGGCCATCTCCTTTTTCACTGTTGCTATAGTTACTGCTGTTGCTATAGCTACATCTACTGTTGCTATTGTTCTGGCTACTTCTGTTGCTATAGTTACGACTAATGTTGCTATAGTTATGTCTGCTGTTGCCATTGCTATTGTTAGGGATGTTGTTCTTAATACTAGGGCTGTTGCTATTGTTACGTCTACTGTTGTTGCTATAGTTACATCTACTGTTGCTATTGTTATGGCTGTTGCTATTGTTACTGCTGTTGGTAGGGATCTTAATACTAGGGCTTTTGCTATGGTTACGTCTACTGTTGCTGCTATTGTTATGGCTACTGCTGTTGCTAGGACTGTTGTTACTATTGCTAGGGCTATTGCTGTTGTATTGTTACGGCTACTGTTGTTGCTAGAACTATTCTTGTTGATCTGTTCGTGTGCCCAGGCATTATCCCTCCGAGTTGGTGCCGGTATACAGTGCCATCGGGCTTGACCGTCATCCAGTGGGTGACGGACTTCAGTGAGCGTGTGAAGCAACTTCAGTCCATCTCCAAGAAGGTCTCTGTCGGAGGCTCCAAAGTCCTCAAGGTGAGCTGGGACGCTGGCCTTTTGATTCACGTGCAGCAGTTTTAACGTGTGGCCGGTGTTACGGTCATTGAGAAGTGATTTATTTCATCTCCGGTAGTCCAGCGTGATGAAATACGTAGATCCCATTTTGTCCTAGCGTGACGCTGATGTATTGTCTACGACTGTTTAGAATGTGAACATCTGGCTTGGTGGTCTGTTCACCACCGAAGCGTACGTGACCGCCACCAGGCAGTACGTGGCACAGTCCAACAACTGGTCCCTGGAAGAACTCTACTTGGATGTGAGTACACGCACTCACATAAGTTACTGCATGTATTTCGTGTGTGTGGAATGCATTGCAATGTTAGGCATGTCTGTTTAGTGCTGTGGCCATGTCCAATGTAATGTGAGCATGTATTGTTCTTGCAGGTGAAGGTCGATACCGAAGGACCCATCAATAACTGTAGTTTCGGTGTAACAGGTTTGTAAAGAGGTGTTTCCAAGCAGGGAGGGGATTGTACGTGTAATATTCATTCAGATTGTCACGTAGAGCTATTATCAAACTTGACTGGGAGGCAATAGTCTCATGTGGATATGGGATGCACAGCCCTCTGTGGCGACTGGTGTGCTCTCTGTGTAATGACATTTTGTTTGGTGTATGGGCACAGGTCTGAAGCTGCAGGGTGCGGTGTGTTCCAATAACACCCTCTCTGTCTCGAATACTATCCTCACGGAGCTGCCTCTGTCCAGCCTTCAGTGGCTCAGGTGAGTTGGGTGGGGAGGGATGGTACCGCGCATGTTTTTACATGACAGCGCTGAGGTGCTTTGGCTTGGAATATCACGGACACTTTAAATTTTTTAAAGCCGTGATATTGGCGTGAAAGTTGCTGCTATTTTTTATTGTAGGGTTGACCCAGGAAATATGCAGAAGATGGCCGAAGGAAAGGTATGTGTTTTAGTGTTACTCTTCTATGCCACAGGTCAAACCTTTATGGTCAAAGGGTCAAGCATGATCATTTTCAACGACAGTTTTTGACCATTTACATGCAGTCCTAACGGAGCAGATTGCTCTGAGCATCAGTTATGGTTGGCTCTGTGATGATCCATTCAGAACTGGCACTGACCATCGTATAAATAATATAGTGTTCAGGGTTGTATACAGAAATTTTGCCAAGGGGGGGCGGACTTGAGATATGGAAAAATAAGGGGGGGCGGAGAGCCTGGATGGTGCGGAAAGGGGACGTGCACCCTGGGCTTCCGCGTGGAGTACGAAAGTGTTTTACCCACAGGTATTTTTGCAGTACTAACTGTATATATAGCTGCTACTTATGATGGCATGCACTTTTTCTAAAATCTTTAGTACAACATTCCATCTTAAATATTTGCTGAAGTTGCATGCTACGGCAATCAGCATATATAGATTAGATATAGTCACTTGTCACTCGTATAATGGAGGTGGGCTTTTGTGAAATCGAATTATGTTGCACTCCATGCATTTTCTTACAAAATCATGGACAACAGGTTTCATACACAATTTTTCTCTAGTTCTCTAGGGGGGGGGGTGGAAATGGTTGGTCACTTGGTGCCCTAATTTTTGTTAATATTTTCTTAACATGTTCATAAGTCGTAAAATGGGGGTCTGGGGGGAAGATCCCCCCATATTTTTTTTTGCTTTTACAATGTCTGAGGATAGCTATTTTGACTGACTACCAATGGCATTATGCTATACCGAACTATGGCTAGACTGTATATATTTCTCATGATATTGTAGATGCTTGGAAAAAGGAGAGCATGTGTCATGACACGATGACATCACACACCACCACGTGCTCTCCTTTGTAGGTTTGTCACTTCTTCAGTTCCCTCCTTCTTTCCCACTCTCTCTCAGTATTTTTAACTCAGTCCATTATGTCATGGTCTTAAAGTCATCACACACCACCACGTGTTCTCCTTTGTAGGTTTGTCACTTCTTCAGTTCCCTCCTTCTTTCCCACTCTCTCTCAGTATTTTTAACTCAGTCCATTATGTCATGGTCTTAAAGTCTCTATAAAAGAAACCTTACTAGCTGATTTCTCTTCATATTAATATGGATATTCGCTCATACTTTGCAAGTACTTCTCAAGCCTCTTCTCATGCTAATAGCAGCGATAGCGAAGATAGCAGAACAGATAGCTCTGAGCATGTCGAGGCATCTAGTCCTAGCCTTAGTCCTCCACCTTCAAAGAAAAGCAAGCAAAACAAACACCGCTCTTCTGTATCCACGAAGAGAAAATACTCTAAGAGCTGGGAGAAAGATTTCAGTTGGCTCTATTATGACGAGGATAGCGATGGTGCCTTTTGCAAGGTTTGCAAGCAATCTGGTCTGCAGCGTACTGGAGGAGTGTGGGTCACACAACCTTGCAGAAATTGGAAGAAAGCTGTTGAAAAAATGAAAGCTCATGCGAGAAGTGACTTCCATATCCATGCAACTCGAGCTCTTTTTGCAGCTAAAGGAGCAGCCAAAGGTGGAACAGTTGTACAGCAACTCCAGAATGTTTTAGCTCGCAAAAGAGCTCAGAACAGAGCTGCAGTGAAGTGCCTGATCCTACTCACTCATTTTCTTACGAAAGAACAAGTTGCACATTCGACAAAATTTGAGAAGCTGGTTGACGTGGTGGTTCGATGTGGCAGCCAACATTTGAAGCAATTCTTAGAAACTGCACCAAGAAATGCTGTGTACACATCAAGAGTGGCTGTGGTTGAATTCATCGAATCATTGGGGACATGGGTGGAGGAGTCGATTCTGAAGCGACTTCAAAAGGCACCTATGTACAACCTCATGGCAGATGAGTGCACAGATGTCACCAACGTAGAAGAATTGTCTGTGTTTTGCCGCTGGGAGGAAGATGGTGTACCAGTAGAGTGCTTTCTGGAGCTTATTCCATTGAAGAAGGCTGATGCAGAGACCATCTATTCTAATCTCATCGATTGTTTAAAGAAGAAAGGTCTACAAGTCGGAAGAATAGTTGGATTGGGATTTGATGGAGCTGCAACTTTTTCTGGACGAAAGACCGGGGTTCAGGCACGTATCAAGAAACATACTCCTCACGCTCTGTTTATACACTGCCACTGTCACTTACTGCAGTTGGCTTGTGTGCAAGCTGCCAATAAAACTCCTGGAATTGCTCATGTTTACAGAACATTGACTACTCTTTGGAAGTATTTTCGCAATTCCCCCAAGCGAGCAGAGTGTCTGAAGGAGGTACAGCACGTTCTTGAACTTCCAGAAATGAAAGTGATCAAGCCATCTGACACACGCTGGCTGGCACATGAAAGGTGTGTCAAAGCTGTCAAAGCAAGTTATTCTGCAATTGTAATCACCATTGGGAACATCTACGAGACGTCCCACGAGCCAGAAGCTCTTGGAATCCATGGTGCCCTCTGCAAATTGTCTACGATTGCAGCTATATATTTGCTTGATTTCACTCTACCACAAGTAGCCAAGCTCAGCAAAGCACTTCAGGCAGAGCAGCTTGACCTCTCGTTGATATCATTCCTTGTTGATGCTACTGTTAAATCCTTGGATGATGCAGTTTTGCCTGGAGCGAACTGGGTGTTGGAGCTTCTTGAAAACGTTGAAGACTTGAAGTCATCTACAAAGGTGTCTATTGACGCTGATAAATACTTTCGTTCCAGAATGTTGTTGGTAAGCCTTTTGTTGCTGATTTAAAGGCCAACATAACAAGCCGATTTTCTTCATCCAACGCTGTTGTATCAGCATTGTCTATATTCGATCCACGGAAAGTTCCAAAACCAGATTCAGTATCTTTTCCCACTTATGGAGACACGTCTGTTGAGAAACTGATTGCTCACTACGGAGAAGATAGAGATGCAGAAACATTGGATGGAGAAGAAACAGTGAAGACAGCCATGATTTCCACTGTAATACTTACAGAGTGGAAAACATTCCGCCAGCTGTTAGTCAAGCAACCACGGGATACTACTGCATCACAGCTGAAAGAACTTGTTTCAAACGACATGCTCAAGGCCATGTTTCCCAATTTGCACAAGATTGCCTCCATCTGCTTATCGATTCCAGTTTCTACTGCTTCTGTGGAGAGAAGCTTCTCACAGATGAAGATGATCAAGACTCGTTTACGTAATTCTCTAAGTGACTGCAGCCTTTCTCACCTTATGAGGATTGCTATAGAGGCACCAGAAGTACTCTCTGAGAGCGACCTTGAAGAGATTGTGGACGTATGGCAGAGAAAACCAAGAAGAACCTCAGTTTGACATTCCTATCATTTGAACCTGATATCATAAGCTTATTACACCTTTCTTGTATTACACCTTTCTTGACATTATTTTTAAAAAAATCTCTAATTTCAAAAGGGGGGGGGCGAATGCCCCCCCCCCGCCCCCTCCTAAATACACCCCTGAGTGTTTGTCTCTTGCTTTTCGAGTATGATGCAAGGCATGCTTGCATACTTCAAACCTAACCTACTCGCATCCTATTGATAATCATGTCAATATTGTGGCAGCTACATTAGAACAACATAACAGGTTGCCAAACTCGAGTTATGGTTGTTATGCTTGAACCGTTGGACTTAATCCATACTCGGACTCAGCAATGTAACTTGATGATCTTAATGTCTCTCTCTCTAGGTGACTTTACCCATCTACTTGAACAGTCATCGTGCAGAACTCCTTTTCACGCTCGACTTCAAGGCAGAGGGTGTAACCTCATCTTCTGGCCACTCCTACTATGAGAGGGGCGTTGCAATTCTCTGTTCCCCACTATGAAACTTGAACTGAATTATTGAAACTGAATTAAAACTTAACCTATTAGAGATGAAAATATCTTAGATTGTATCTTAGATTGTAGCTATGTATCGCAGGGTTTTCTTCATATTGTCCAGGGGTGGGTGGGGTTGGGAGGGGGGTACCTAGTTCCCTCTCCTCCCCTTAATGAAACCCAGTATTCTGTTACCTATTTGCACATCGAGGACCTCTTATACTGCTGTAAAGATGTGTTCACAATATGCTGCCAAGCACTGTGGAGATGTTGGGTGATGGCTATCTCTGCTTAAAGGTGCGTTACTCGACTCTTCCATTGTTCTAAATATGTGCAGCTTTTTAAAAAAATCTCCTTAATCTGAATGCTACTGTAGGTCTGAGAAAGAGCTCGTTCTAATGATAGGAAATTTAATGATAGGAAATTTTATGATAGGAAATTTTAACTTCTGCATACTTCTGCTGTTACAAAGTGCAGGGTACAGGTTTTACGGAGGAATTGTGGTTTTGTTTTTGTCAAACTAGTAATTTGGTGCTCCCATAATTAGGGGGTGTTGGTTACTCTGCTTGCTTCCTTAGTGTCTTCAAGGTTCTGCTGAAGGACTAGCTGGCAGAAAGGGCCAATCTCCTCTGCCTCCAAGTCTGCTAGCTGCTCAAGAATGTGCACCTCACCCTGCAGTGTCTGGGAGAGCTTGAGAAGAAACTATTCCTCACCAATGAGATTAAGCCCAAAGTAAGGGGTTAAGATTGCAAGGCTTGGGACCGAGTCTAAGTATAAGAATCAGAGGTAGTGTGTGTGTGTGTGTTGTGATGCAGTGACCAGTGTCTGTGTGATGGCTGTGCATGTCTCTGATGGGTTGATGTCAGTAGTGCTTATTTATTTTACTTGACAATTTCTCGCTCGTCCTTCCTCAAGGTTCCTGTCAACCTGTTGCGTGTTCTCGTTTCTTCGTGTTTGATCCTCCACCAGGCATGAAGGCCAACCTGATCCGAACCTTAAAGCACCGTGCCTGCTATCCACGTTGCATTGTGCTCCATCATCATCCAGGAGAGACTTTGCCACTCCCCTCGGGGATAGACCAAGAAGTACGAGTTCCAACGAGTCCGACCTCAAAATGGCCAGGGATACTGTGAATACTTGGTTGGAGGGTGTGGCTCAGGTGAGGGCTAGTTACTGTGGTAGTTGTTGCCTTGGCGATCAGTTGGTGTGTGTGGTGATGAACAGATGGTGAGACTAGAGTCTCTGATGGCTGCCAAATGTTGTCCAGGTGACGATAAAACCCTTGGCTGTCTGAGCACACGACCAGGATGCTCACAGTAGTGGGTGGGGAAAGACAGATCTAGAGGTGGTTGGCCCCCTCTGTTTATTATTAGTCTGCTTGCTTGCTTGCTTTGTGTCTTCTCTCAGGTTCTGCCGAAGGGTTTAGCCTGCAGAAAAAGCCATCTCCAAGTCTGGTCGCTGGATGCTGCTCAAGAATGTGCACCTCACCTGGAGAAGAAACTCCACTCAATCACACTCCTGCTAACTTCAAGCTCTTCCTCACCATGGAGATTAACCCCAAAGTAAGGGGTTAAGATTGCAAATCTTGGGACTGAGTCTAAGTATAAGAATCAGATAGCGTGTGTGCATTGTGATGCAGTGACCAGTGTCTGTGTGATGGCTGTGCATGTCTCTGATGGGTTGATGTCAGTAGTGCTTATTTATTGACCTGTCAATTTCTCGCTCGTCCTTCCTCAAGGTTCCCGTCAACCTGCTGCGTGCTTCTCGTATCTTCATGTTTGAGCCTCCGCCAGGCATGAAGGCCAACCTGATCCGAACCTTCAACACCGTGCCACCCACGTTAAAAAAGATGCATGTGTTCCCTGCTATCCTGGCTTCCATGCCATCATCCAGGAGAGACTTCACCACTCTCCTTGGGAGTAGACCAAGAAGTACGAGTTCAATGAGTCCGACCTCAAGATGACCTGCGATACTATGGACACTTGGCTGGAGAGCATGGCTCAGGTAAGGGGTGGGGCTTGTGGTGAGGGGCTAGTTACTGTGGTAGTTGTTGCCTTGGCGATCAGTTGGTGTGTGCGGTGATGAACCAATGGTGAGACTAGAGTCTCTGATGGCTGCCAAATGTTATCCAGGTGACGATAAAACCCTTGGCTGTCTGAGCACACGACCGAATACTCGCAATAGTGGGTGTGGTTTTGGAGAGAGATGTGAGTCTCGGCTAACGGCCAATGTTTGAAGATTAATAACCCTACCATTTGAGCACACCAGTAGCAGTGGTGGAGGTTGCTGGAAAAGTGTGCTCCAGTGATATGTGCTGGGAAAGTGTACTTCAATGGTGTGTGCTCCAGTGGTGTGTTTAGCATGTGCTCTGGCTTCATGGAAGGTTGTGGAGTCGGATCCCAGTCATGGACCACAACCAGTTATTAGTTAGTTAGTTTTCGGGCATACTGCCCATGACTTCCTAATAAGGAGCTAGAATTGGTGAACCCATGATCCTTCCTATGTGAGGATGTTGCCCCCCGCCCCCACATGTCCCCTAGAGCTCGGGGGTTAATAAAACAAAACGTTTTGGTCAACTGAATCAGCTCTGTAAATTATTGATATCATCAGATTGGATTATTATATGCACAAGGAGCTATATGAGAGGAGTATATTACTCTCAGTTTCCAAACTGGTGCAAGGTTGTATGTAACGAAGACCAGCTCAGGTATTCTAAATATTGGCTGTGATGATCGTTTCTCATTTAGAAAAAACCAATATCCATGACAATAATTTCCAGTTTAGCAAACATGCCCATAGCTAGGTTGTGTTGATGAATAGAGAGTGGCTAAGTCAGAATGAAACTTCAGAGAAGAGGGTGGGGGGGGCACATGCAAGAGGGCTTGGACACAGGAGAGGGAACTCGTGTTGTTGTAGCTGCATAAAATAACTTGTCACGAACTGATCATGTGATGCAAAAATCTATTGGACATGTTTTTGCATTAGCTTACTACAATTTGTTATTGCCAACTCATCATACTTGTCCTGATTTATAAATGATATAAAGATAGGTAACACAAGGTAACACATTTGTTCCTGATTCTTAAACATTACGACTGTAAATGATACAAAGATAGGTAGTAAAACACTTATTCCTGTCGAAGGTTAGAGCATTGTATCTCTAAATATATGTGTATGCATATATCTCACACAACACAATTCTCTTCTACATGCAGGATGCTGTCATCATCGTATGATAAAGCCAAACTGAGGTCAGCAACTGGGTCACAGAGGCCGCCTGCTTGTCATGTGAAATGATAATATAACTTATTCACAATTTCTGTATAAGTTCATATTTCTGTTCAGATTTCAGAAAACTGTTTTCACATGTCAGTACAATTCACATGCCAGTACAAATGCCTATTAAACCATGTCGGCTTCTTTATAAGCATACTTATCTTTTCTGCATAGGCAGGCACTGAGTGCCATTTCCACTTGCCAGAATCTGCCCCAGTCACGATTTAAAGACTAAGGACTAAATTTTCACTTTAATTTGTCATAACTTGATAATTATGTGTTTTTTTTGTTGTGAGTTACCATTTGATGCACTTTCCAATGATGTAGTTTGTGCATAGCTATATGAACACTTTACTCAATATTCTAGCGCTTAATTATCCAACACGCCATAGTCATCATCTACGCTAAAAGTATATATATATATTTTTTAACTTCCACGCACATGAACACTTTACTCGATATTCTAGCGCTTAATTATCCAACACGCTATAGTCATCATCTACGCTAAATAAAGTATATATATATATTTTTTAACTTGTGTTAGCTGTACCGTTTATATATGCACCACACCTCATGTCAACTTACTATCGTCCTGAAGAAGGCCAAAGCATGGTGGTCGAAACATCTGTTCAATATCGTAATAACATTTTTATATATTATTATTACTAAGCTGCTATTAAAAGACTGCGCCTGCCAACTTTTATTCTAATTTTAATTTACATTATTAAAATCTTTCCTTTTCAAGGTCGAGTTTCCACCCGACCTCTGTTCCCGTGTGACCTTTGTGAACTTTACGGTGACGCGCAGCTCTCTGCAGAGTCAATGTCTGAACCAGGTGCTCAAGGCTGAGCGACCCGATGTCGACGCCAAGCGCTCGGACCTCCTCAAGCTGCAAGGAGAGTTCCTCCTGCGGCTGCGCCATCTGGAACAGTCTCTCTTGCAGGCTCTCAGTGAGGCCAAGGGTCGCATTCTGGACGATGACAGGTGTGGTTATTTAGATGTGGAGGTGTTCTTAATTAGAGACAAACTCCATCAGCCCATCCCACCAAAAAGTGATAGGCATGATGCGCAGCACAGGAAGCAAGTTGGGTTCCTGCTTTGCAAATCTGGGATGGGTTTAATAAAAATGCTTTGATCTTTTTTGAGGTTAGCACTTAATTCATGCCTCTCCATCTTACCTCTCGGTCGGACCTTTGTTCTCTCTTCTTAACATCTCTCTCCTGCCTCCTCGACCTTTCCACTCCCCACATCATGCCAATTAATGCCCATTTCTTCCTCACAGGATCATCTCTCAGTTGGAGAACTTGAAGAAGGAGGCAGCCGAGGTGCAGCTCAAGGTGGAAGAGACAGACGTGGTCATGGCCGAGGTGGACACGGTATCCAGACAATACCTGCCCCTCTCCACGGCCTGCTCCTCTCTCTACTTCACACTGGAGTCCCTCAACCAGGTACCAGTGGGCAGTCTTCATCGTGTAGCTGGTGGGGTCTTAGGATTATGGCCTTCGTCTACTTTGCAAGTCACAATTATCTTATAAGGATACTTTTGGGGGGGTTAACATTATTGAGTGTTGTGTTGTTGTTGTTGGTGTGTTGTTGTTGGTGTGTTGTTGTTGGTGTGTTGTTGTTGGTGTGTTGTTGTTGGTGTGTTGTTGTTGGTGTGTTGTTGTTGGTGTGTTGTTGTTGTGTTGTTTGTCTTTCCCTACGTGCTGTTAACCAGAGATGGATGACAAGGAACCGAGTTATAATAATAGATGTAGATATGCTGGTGGATAAGGGTATCTGAGTTATGATAGATAGATAGATGTGTTGGTTGTGGGGTGTCGCTCTGCTCTCAAGTAAGTCTTCATAACAACACCTGATCGGACCTTGTATAGTATTTGCTGTCGTTGGCAATGGAGTTGTGATTACAAGCGTGGGTTGGAGTCTAATTAGCATACTGGATCTGGACTGTTTGTCTTATTGCCCTGCCCACACAGGCCCACTTTCTGTACCAGTACTCGCTGCACTTCATCCTCGACATCTTCCAAGTTGTCCTGAAGGAGAACTCCCACCTGAAGGGAGTGTCAGATCACACCAAGAGGCGCTCCATCATCACCAACGACATGTTCCAGGTAAGGGGGTAGAGGGAACCTGGTCGGATTGTGTCCTTGGTCGCCGTCAGGGCAGTGGAATTTGTGCTTGCAAGGGACGAAGAGGAGGATACTTATTGGGTGGAGGTGTCTTGGATGTCTGTGCTCCCAGCATGAGTGTGTTTACATGAGAGTGTCTCTGTGACTGACTGTTGCCTTCATTGTGTTCCTATGTAATATAGATGGAGGTGTCTTGGATGTCTGTGCTCCCAGCATGAGTGTGTTTACATGAGAGTGTTTCTCTGTGACTGACTGTTGCCTTCATTGTGTGCCTATGTAATATAGATGGTGTACAGTCGTGTGGCGCGAGGTATGCTCCATGACGACCGCATCATCCTATCCATACTGCTAGCCCGCGTCTACCTCAAGGGATTCGCGGAGTGAGTGTCGAGCTTTACCAGCGGTCATACACGTGACAACCCTTTACCTGTTTGTTAATTTATTATGCCTCATTCTTCCTCCCCCTTTCTTTCCTTTTCCTTCCTGTGTTTGTATTATGCTTTTATTAGTGCCAGAGACTACTCTGTGGAGTTCAACTATTTCTTGCGTGGGAAGGAGTCCATGAGAATAGATGCCCGAGTCCAGGACGTGAAAGGACTAACCAGAGAGCAGGTGTGACTTGACAGTTTTTTTCCTGCTTGCTCTGCCTTACACACCCTCCCTGGATCCATGCCTCACACACCCTCCCTGGATCCATGCCTCACACACCATGCCTCACACACCCTCCCTCGATCCATGCCTCACACACCCTCCCTGGATCCATGCCTCACACACCCTCCCTGGATCCATGCCTCACACACCCTCCCTGGATCCATGCCTCACACACCCTCCCTGGATCCATGCCTCACACACCCTCCCTGGATCCATGCCTCACACACCATGCCTCACACACCCTCCCTGGATCCATGCCTCACACACGCTCCCTGGATCCATGCCTCACACACGCTCCCTGGATCCATGCCTCACACACCCTCCCTGGATCCATGCCTCACACACCCTCCCTGGACCCACGCCTCACACATCCTCCCTGGATCCATGCCCCACACACCCTCCCTGGATCCATGCCTCACACACCCTCCCTGGATCCATGCCTCACACACCCTCCCTGGATCCATGCCTCACACACCCTCCCTGGATCCATGCCTCACACACCCTCCCTGGATCCATGCCTCACACACCCTCCCTGGATCCATGCCTCACACACCCTCCCTGGATCCATGCCTCACACACCCTCCCTGGATCCATGCCCCACACACCCTCCCTGGATCCATGCCTCACACACCCTCCCTGGATCCATGCCTCACACACCCTCCCTGGATCCATGCCCCACACACCCTCCCTGGATCCATGCCTCACGCACCCTCCCTGGATCCATGCTTCACTCAATGTCCTTCCAGCATTTGATGTGCTTGCAACCACCCTTGAAATTGTTGCCTTCTGTCCATCTACTTTTCCACTCCACATCTCACGTTTCTCCTCTCCCATCTCTCGTCCCTGCCCTGTCGTGTCTCCTCTTGTTCCCACTAGACTGTGTGCATGCATCACATCTCCAAGCACTTACCTGCCTTCAGCAATTTGCCCTACTACGTCTCCAGCAATGAGAGCTTCATAGACTGGCTGGATGCCGTTAATCCTGAACTCTCCGTGCCTGAATGCTGGGACATGGAGAATGAACTTGGTAATTTTATATGTATAGAGTCGGGTGGAAATTATTGATACTTGACTTGCTTGTCCAGCCTCTCTCTCTCTCTCTCTCACTGCTCTCTGGTTTCTTCTCTCCCTTCTTCCTCAAGTGCTTCTTCTCATTTATCTATCTCACCCGCCTCCCTCGCCTATCTCACCATCCCCCCCGCCTATATCATCCTCCCTACCCTGCTCTCGTCATCCTCCCTACCTTGCTCTCGTCATCCTCCCTACCTTGCTCTCGTCATCCTCCCTACCTTGCTCTCCTCATCCTCCCTACCTTGACCTCGTCATCCTCCCTACCTTGCTCTCGTCATCCTCCCTACCTTGCTCTCATCATCCTCCCTACCTTGCTCCCGTCATCCTCCCTACCTTGCTCTCGTCATCCTCCCTACCTTGACCTCGTCATCCTCCCTTCCTTGCTCTCGTCATCCTCCCTACCTTGCTCTCGTCATCCTCCCTACCTTGCTCTCGTCATCCTCCCTACCTTGCTCTCGTCATCCTCCCTACCTTGCTCTCGTCATCCTCCCTACCTTGCTCTCGTCATGCTCCCTTGTCTTTCAGATGCCATGGATAAGGCGATGTACAAATTGCTAGTCATCCAGGCTTTCCGCTCGGACCGGGTGCTGGCTATGGCATCAATCTTCGTGGCCACTGTATTGGGGGTGAGCTTCCAGCGTGCAGCTGAGCAAGAGCTAGACCTCAGCGAGGTTGTGTCAATGGAGGTGAGTGTGTTGCAGTGGCCTGCGGGTGGCAGATAATGACCTTGTCAACATTTGTGTGTCAAGTACTAGATGGTTGGGCGCAATTCGCAGCATATGAACTAGCTAAGGCACCTGCAGTTAATTAAACATCTCGTGTGCAGCAAGTTAATTGGTTTAAGGCAACTTTGTGTTCTCTGACCTGATTAATGTGCACATGTGCAGGGGCAATTCCCAGCCTGGTGCTCTGCTTGGCCACAGGGAGGTTTGATAATGAGGTGTTGTTTGTGTTGGCTGTTGCAGGTGAAGGCCAGCACCCCCGTGCTCATGTGTTCTGTGACTGGCTATGATGCTAGCGGGCGTGTAGACGACCTGGCTGCTCAGCAAGGGAAACAGTGCACGTCGATTGCTATCGGTAAGCTTCTCCATTGTCACGACCAGCGTTTATGCTTGCAGGCAGTGAGTGTGTGAGGAAGGTTCTAGCTCTGGGCACGCATGGAGCAGTAGTCGTTCAGTAGTCGTATTATCCTTGGGGGGGGTATGTATGATGTTGTGGACTCGAGCTGTCCTCAAACCTGGCAAGTCTTTCTATGCTTAATAAAAGCTCCTCTCAAAGTCCTCCCTTTTTCGTAGTGTGTGTGGCTCCCCCCACATCCTTCTTTTTTTTTTTTTACTTTTTTTAAATTACTTCCTTCTTTTTTTCTTCTTTTTTCTTTCCCCCCACTCTGAATGTGATGCGGCAGGCTATTGTAGGTCTGAGAAAGTGCTCATTCTAATTATAGGAAATCTTAGCTCTACCTGCCTACTTCTGCTGTCACAAAGTGCAGGGTACAAGCTTTATGAACACATGGTTGTTTTTGTCAATCCGGTGGATATTGTGCCTCCATAATTAAGAGGTTGTTGGACTCTCTGTTTGTTAATCTGCTTTGTTTGCTTTGTGTCTTCTTCCAGGTTCTGCCGAAGGGTTTAGCCTAGCAGAGAAAGCCATCTCCTCTGCCTCCAAGTCTGGTCGCTGGGTGCTGCTCAAGAACGTGCACCTCGCCCCGCAGTGGCTCGTGCAAATGGAGAAGAAACTCCACTCAATCACACCACATGCTAACTTCAGGCTCTTCCTCACCATGGAGATTAACCCCAAAGTAAGGGATTAAGATTGCTAGGCTTGGGACTGAGTCTAAGTATAAGAATCGGGGAGTGTGTGTGTGTTGTGATGCAGTGACCAGTGTCTGTGTGATGGCTGTGCATGTCTCTGATGGGTTGATGTCAGTAGTGCTTATTTATTGACCTGTCAATTTCTCGCTCGTCCTTCCTCAAGGTTCCCGTCAACCTGCTGCGTGCTTCTCGTATCTTCATGTTTGAGCCTCCGCCAGGCGTGAAGGCCAACCTGATCCGCACCTTCAGCACCGTGCCTGCCACCCGCATGTGTAAGGAGCCTCACGAGCGTGCCCGTCTGTACTTCCTGCTGGCCTGGCTCCATGCCATCATCCAGGAGAGACTTCGCTACTCCCCTCAGGGGTGGACCAAGAAGTACGAGTTCAACGAGTCCGACCTCAAAATGGCCTGCGATAACGATACTGTGGACACTTGGGTGGAGAGTGTGGCTCAGGTAAGGGGTGGAGTTTGTGGTGAGGGGCTAGTTGCCGTGGTAGTTGTTCCCCTGGCGATCAGTTGGTGTGTGTGTGGTGATGAACAGATGGTGAGACTAGAGTCTCTGATGGCTGCCAAATGTTGTCCAGATGACGATAAAACCCTTGGCTGTCTGAGCACACTACCGAATGCTCGCAATAGGGGTGTGGTTTGTGGGAAGAGGCTGGAGTCTCGGCTAACAGCCAATGTTTGAAGATTAAAAATCCTTCACATTTGAGCACACCAGTAGCAGTGGTGGAGGTGGTCGTAATTTTATGAGGTGCCTGTATGTGCCAAGCTTTAAAGGGGAGTACTCCATTTTATTATTATTTTTTTACTTTTATTTTCCCCCGTCATTCTATACCTTCACTATTAAACTAACTGCATTTCAAGTTTCAGCACTTTATTGTCAACCATTCAACCATTCTTGAGTTATGATACTTTTTATCCTCCCATTTCATCGATATCACTGTAGGGGCGCACTAATTTACCCCCGGACAAGGTGCCTTGGAGTGCCATGCGGACTCTACTGTCCCAGTGCATCTACGGAGGACGCATCGACAATGACTTTGACCAGCGTCTGCTCAACTCCTTTGTGAACCGCCTGTTCACGGTGAAGAGTTTTGAGGCCGACTTCCCTCTGGTCGTCAATATCGACGAGCAAATTGGCAAGAACATTCTTATGCCCGAGGGCATCAGGTAAAGCGTAGAATATTTGTTGTTACCGAGTGGATTATGCTTAAGGGAGGCTTTTACCATTTCTGGGGTGGTCGACACAACTTGTCATAACTTTTTTTTCTTTTTCTTAATGCAGCTGAAATTTTATCAAGATGCAGTGTATTGAATGTGCTTTCTTTTGATATGCTCAGATTTTGCATATCTACTACCTAGGTGAAGTTATGGATCCCACCTCAGTATCAGGGGCAAATATTCTAATTCATGGCCACTTAGTCCTAACCACTTCCCACTTAGGAAGTGCTTAGAGTGATCATAGAAGTAAAAAGTGAATGGCTAAAAATATCATTAGCACAACAACTGAATTTTAAGAGAGGTCAACCTGAAGTTCTAAACATGGTATGTATATCCATATGCATACCTTCACCATGGATGGACTTAAACATGTTTTAATCATTCACTTTTTAGAGCAGGGAAAGGGCTTTAAAATGATATATTAAAATCTTGTATACATTAAAAAATGAGCAAGTTAGAATATTTCCAGATTCGGAAACAGTGATTTTCAGGAGAAGCCATGAAAAGTGGGTGTGTTTTGGGGGGGGTATTTTTGTGGTAAAAATCGAAATGATGACGGTTGCCTGACAGGATGCGCAGATCATGTGATGACAGCACAGGGCAGCGTGGTAACTATGGTAATTGGAAGCTTACTGAGAGCTTCATTTAGAGTCCTTTTCCAGACTTCTATCATGAACGGTTAGGGAGATACGCTTACCTTTGGCAGGAGCGCCGTCTTCAAGATTCAAACGGTATTTTGTATATAGCTTGATAATGTGAAATAGAATGCACAAAAAGGTGCATAACTTCATAATGGAGCATTGAAATACTCTGAAACTTGAAACATAACAACTACATGCATCAAGTTATAGAATAGAGCAATAAATTATAAAAAATTAAATCACCCAAAAAATGGTAAAAGCCTCCCTTAATGATTCTGCCATTTGTGAATCCCTTTTCCTAATTAGCAACAAACCTCAATTAGCTTCAACCCAGTGTGGGATTGATCATGCAGAGATATTTTTCATTGCAATGGATTTCCCAGTGTGTGTCAATAACCTCCTGGGACCTATTAGTCTGGCACAAATTAACTTAGCTATGGTTACTTGGAGTAGCAGTGGTTGATGCATTCTTGGTGTGTACTTGGGTGAGGCTAGAGTTCTCTTGATGACTGCTAAATGTTGTTCAGCGGATGATGGGCTTCACTGTACCCAGGATGCACATCTGTTGCTTGACTTTGTTCAGTAGTGTCACAGTGCTTGAAGGAACGAGTGATTTCATTGTTGACATGTTTGTGTGTGTGTGTAGACGCGAGCAGTTCTTGCAATGGATCGAGAAGCTGGCCGACAACCAGACCCCATCCTGGCTGGGTCTTCCCAACAATGCCGAGATGGTGCTCCTCACTAACAAAGGTGCTTGTTGAGTCCTCGACTTTGTAACCATGTGTGCGAGAGGACGTGGTAATATATGGTGGTGATTATAAACCCTCCAGGTCTCATCATGATAGCTCGACTGCTGAAGATGCAGAGCCTGGCAGATGACGACGAATACTTCTCTTGCATCTCCACTGCCATCGCCAGTTCTCCAACGTATGTAGTCGTGGTAACCTGTGCACGTGTTTCTTCTACCTCCTCACTGCTCCGCCAGGGGGCTAGATGATGACCTCATCCACACCCCAAAAAATAATTCATTGCTTGAGTGTGGGGGAGAGGAGGGAGGGGTAAGGTTGACCAAGAAGAGCCCCTAGGTTTTTTAAGACAATTATTACTTGTGGTGTTCAAAATGTACGTCATAGTATGCTTTATATTATATATGCATTGTAGTATATATATATATAGTGTAGTGTTGTAGATTACCATAGGAATAGTCGGTGTATCATTTCCTTGGCAGTTTGCAATAGTCAAAGTTTGTCATTGTATTGTTCTATATTGAATGGGGTATGGAATTTTTTTAAAGCCTTCCTAGCATATAGAAACCAAGCATATATTTTTATTTCCTAGTGTTATTGGTTAGTGGACAGAAATTTTGGACAGAAATTTAAGTCCTTAACATTGTCTCGAAGCTTTCTGCTTGCTTTTTGCTCACTTGCAGAACTACTTCTCCGGCTAAGAATAAGCTGAATGATGGCCGTCCTTCTTGGATGAGGACACTACACACGACCTCCACTTACTGGCTATCCATGATACCTGAAGTAAGCCAGTTCTCTGTCTCTTAGTCTGTGTGTGATACCATCCTCCCCCCCCCCATCCCCCCTTTCTTTCCCCTCCATATGCTTTGTTCACTGTACAGTCTCTGGATATCCTGAGAAGAACTGCAGAAAACATCAAAGATCCCCTCTTCCGCTTCTTTGAGAGAGAGGTAAGAAAGTGAGGTCCTTCACCGCTGGTCATCATATTCTACTCATGCTGCGTGGTTTTCTATCTTAACCTCTCACTGGTCGTCCTTGTCCTCCTCTCCTCCACAGGTGAACTCTGGTCATCGTCTGCTGATGGATGTGCGAGGTGACTTGGATAACGTGGTGATGGTGTGTGAGGCCAAGAAGAAGCAGACCAATGACCTCAGATCTCTCACGAGTGACCTAGCCAAGGGTTAGTCACAGTCAGGGGCTTGTTGGGCAATAGTCAAACTATTGTGTGTACTGTAGTTATGGCTAGTATCAACTTCACGTGACTGGCTAGTATCAACCTCACGTGACTCTTAGCTAACCTCATTATTCCTATGAAGGCTAGATGATCTAGCCGAGAGACATCCAGTAACATTTTCTCTAGAATGCCATTTGTTGTCAACTTGGGGAGAGGTGGTGTTGTAAATTATAGATGTGTGTTCCCTTTGTCTGGCCTTCTCCTTTTTCACTGTTGCTATAGTTACTGCTGTTGCTATAGTTACGGCTACTGCTGTTGCTAGGGATGTTGTTCTTAATACTAGGGATGTTGCTATAGTTACGTCTACTGTTGTTATTGTTACTGCTATTGCTGAAGATGTTCTTAGAGCGGCTATAGTTACATCTGCTGTTGCTATAGTTACTGCTGTTGTTGCTATAGTTACTTCTATAGTTACGTACTGTTGTTGCTATAGTTACGTCTACTGTTGTTGCTATAGTCTACTGTTGTTGCTATAGTTATGTCTACTGTTGTTGCTATAGTTACTGCATGGTTACTGCTGTTGCTAGGGATGTTGTTCTTAATACTAGGGCTGTTGCTATAGTTATGTCTATTGTTATGGCTACTGCTGTTGCTAGGACTGTTGTTACTATTGATAGGACTATTGCTGTTGTATTGTTACGGCTGGCTACTGTTGTTGCTAGAACTATTCTTGTTGATCTGTTCGTGTGCCCAGGCATTATCCCTCCGAGTTGGTGCCGGTATACAGTGCCATCGGGCTTGACCGTCATCCAGTGGGTGACGGACTTCAGTGAGCGTGTGAAGCAACTTCAGTCCATCTCCAAGAAGGTCTCTGTCGGAGGCTCCAAAGTCCTCAAGGTGAGCTGGGACGCTGGCCTTTTGATTCACGTGCAGCAGTTTTAACGTACACGTGGCCGGTGTTACGGTCAGAGAGAAGTGATTTATTTCATCTCCGGTAGTCGAGCGTGATGAAATACGTAGATCCCATTTTGTCCTAGCGTGACGCTGATGTATTGTCTACGACTGTTTAGAATGTGAACATCTGGCTTGGTGGTCTGTTCACCACCGAAGCATACGTGACTGCCACCAGGCAGTACGTGGCACAGTCCAACAACTGGTCCCTGGAAGAACTCTACTTGGATGTGAGTACACACAATCACATAAGTTCCTGCATGTATTTCGTGTGTGTGGAATGCATTGCAATGTTAGGTAGGCATGTCTGTTTAGTGCTGTGGCCATGTCCATTGTAATGTGAGCATGTATTGTTCTTGCAGGTGAAGGTCGATACCGAAGGACCCATCAATAACTGTAGTTTCGGTGTAACAGGTTTGTAAAGAGGTGTTTCCAAGCAGGGAGGGGATTGTACGTGTAATATTCATTCAGATTGTCACGTAGAGCTATTATCAAACTTGACTGGGAGGCAATAGTCTCATGTGGATATGGGATGCACAGCCCTCTGTGGCGACTGGTGTGCTCTCTGTGTGTTTAATGACATTTTGTTTGGTGTATGGGCAGGTCTGAAGCTGCAGGGTGCGGTGTGTTCCAATAACACCCTCTCTGTCTCGAATACTATCCTCACGGAGCTGCCTCTGTCCAGCCTTCAGTGGCTCAGGTGAGTTGGGTGGGGAGGGATGGTACCGCGCATGTTTTTACAGGCCAGCGCTGAGGTGCTTTGGCTTGGAATATCACGGACATTTTTTTTTAAGCCGTGATATTGGCGTGAAAGTTGCTGCTATTTTTTATTGTAGGGTTGACCCAGGAAATATGCAGAAGATGGCGGAAGGAAAGGTATGTGTTTTAGTGTTACTCTTCTATGCCACAGGTCAAACATTTATGGTCAAAGGGTCAAGCATAATCATTTTCAACGACAGTTTTTGACCATTTGCATGCAGTCCAAACGGAGTAGATTGCTCTGAGCATCAGTTATGGTTGGCTCTGTGATGATCCATTCAGAACTGGCACTGACCATCGTATAAATAATATAGTGTTTGTCTCTTGCTTCTCGAGTATGATGCAAGGCATGCTTGCATACTTCAAACCTAAACTACTCGCATCCTATTGATAATCATGTCAATATTGTGGCTGCTACATTAGAACAACATAACAGGTAGTTATGGTTGTGCTATGCTTGAACCGGTGGACTTAATCCATACTCGGACTCAGCAATGTAACTTGATGATCTTAATGTCTCTCTCTAGGTGACTTTACCCATCTACTTGAACAGTCATCGTGCAGAACTCCTTTTCACGCTCGACTTCAAGGCAGAGGGTGTAACCTCATCTTCTGGCCACTCCTACTATGAGAGAGGCGTTGCAATTCTCTGTTCCCCACTATGAAACTTGAACTGAATTATTGAAACTGAATTAAAACTTAACCTATTAGAGATGAAAATATCTTAGATTGTATCTTAGATTGTAGCTATGTATCGCAAGGTTTTCTTCATATTGTCCAAGGGGGGGGGGGGGGGGGGGTACGGGTCTCTCCTCCCTTAATGAAACCCAGTATTCTGTTAACATCGAGGACCTCTTCTAGTGCTGTAAAGATGGGTTCACAATATGCTGCCAAGCACTTCGGAGCTGTTGGGTGATGGCTATCTCTGCTTAAAAGGTGCGTTACTCGAGTCTTCCATTGTTCTAAATATGTGCACCTTTTTTTTTAATTCGTTTTTCTTCCCTGAATGTGAATGCTACTGTAGGTCTGAGAAAGAGCTCGGACCTCTTCTAGTGCTGTAAAGATGGGTTCACAATATGCTGCCAAGCACTTCGGAGCTGTTGGGTGATGGCTATCTCTGCTTAAAAGGTACGTTACTCGAGTCTTCCATTGTTCTAAATATGTGCACCTTTTTTTTAAATTCGTTTTTCTTCCCTGAATGTGAATGCTACTGTAGGTCTGAGAAAGAGCTCGTTCTAATGATAGGAAATTTTATCTTCTGCATACTTCTGCTGTTACAAAGTGCAGGGTACAGGTTTTATGGAGGAATTGTGGTTTTGTTTTTGTCAAACTGGTAATTTGGTGCCCTCGTAATTAGGGGGTGTTGGTTACTCTGCTTGCTTCCTTAGCATCTTCAAGGTTCTGCTGAAGGGCTAGCTGGCAGAAAGGGCCAATCTCCTCTGCCTCCAAGTCTGCTCGCTGCTCAAGAATGTGCACCTCACCCTGCAGTGGCTGGGAGAGCTTGAGAAGAAACTATTCCTCACCATTGAGATTAACCCCAAAGTAAGGGGTTAAGATTGCAAGGCACCGAGTCTAAGTATAAGAATCAGGGAGTGTGTGTGTTGTGATGCAGTGACCAGTGTCTGTGTGATGGCTGTGCATGTCTCTGATGGGTTGATGTCGGCAGTGTGTATTTATTTCTTAATTTCTTGCTCGTCCTCCTCAAGGTTCCCGTCAACCTGTTGCGTGTTCTCGTATCTTCGTGTTTGATCCTCCGCCAGGCGTGAAGGCCAACCTGATCCGAACCTTAAGCACCGTGCCTGCTATCCACGTTGCATTGTGCTCCATCATCATCCAGGAGAGACTTTGCCACTCCCCTCGGGGACAGACCAAGAAGTACGAATTCAACGAGTCCCACCTCAAAATGGCCTGGGATACTGTGAATACTTGGTTGGAGGGTGTGGCTCAGGTGAGGGCTAGTTACTATGGTAGTTGTTGCCTTGGCGATCAGTTGGTGTGTGTGGTGATGAACCAATGGTGAGACTAGAGTCTCTGATGGCTGCCAAATGTTATCCAGGTGACGATAAAACCCTTGGCTGTCTGAGCACACGACCAGGATGCTCACAGTAGTGGGTGGGGAAAGACAGATCTAGAGGTGGTTGGCCCCTCTGTTCATTATTAGTCTGCTTGCTTGCTTGCTTGGTATCTTCTCTCAGGTTCTGCCGAAGGGTTTAGCCTAGCAGAGAAAGCCATCTCCTCTGCCTCCAAGTCTGGTCGCTGAGTGCTGCTCAAGAACGTGCACCTCGCCTCGCAGTGGCTCGTGCAAATGGAGAAGAAACTCCACTCAATCACACCACATGCTAACTTCAGGCTCTTCCTCACCATGGAGATTAATCCCAAAGTAAGGGATTAAGATTGCTAGGCTTGGGACTGAGTCTAAGTATAAGAATCAGGAGTGTGTGTGTGTGTTGTGATGCAGTGACCACTGTCTGTGTGATGGCTGTGCATGTCTCTGATGGGTTGATGTCAGTAGTGCTTATTTATTTGACCTGTCAATTTCTCGCTCGTCCTTCCTCAAGGTTCCCGTCAACCTGCTGCGTGCTTCTCGTATCTTCATGTTTGAGCCTCCACCAGGCGTGAAGGCCAACCTGATCCGCACCTTCAACAACGTTCCTGCCACCCACGTTAAAAAAGATGCATGTGTTACCTGCTTGCCTGCCATCATCCAGGAGAGACTTCACCTCTCCCCTTGGGAGTGGACCAAGAAGTACGAGTTCAACGAGTCCGACCTCAAAATGACCTGCGAAACTGTGGACACTTGGCTGGAGAGTGTGGCTCAGGTAAGGGGTGTGGTTTGTGGTGAGGGGCTAGTTACTGTGGTAGTTGTTGCCTTGGCGATCAGTTGGTGTGTGCGGTGATGAACCAATGGTGAGACTAGAGTCTCTGATGGCTGCCAAATGTTATCCAGGTGACGATAAAACCCTTGGCTGTCTGAGCACACACCGAATACTCTACTCGCAATAGTGGGTGTGGTTTTTGGAGAGAGATGTGAGTCTCACAGCTAACGGCCAAGGTTTGAAGATTAATAACCCTACCAGCACACCAGTAGCAGTGCTGGAGATGTGCTGGGAAAGTGTACTTCAATGGTGTGTGCTCCAGTGGTGTGTTTAGCATGTGCTCTGGCTTCATGGAAGGTTGTGGAGTCGGGTCCCAGTCATGGACCACAACCAGTTATTGGTTGGTTTAGTTTTCGGGCATAAACTGCCCATGACTTCCTAATAAGGAGATAGAATTGGTGAACCCATGATCCTTCCTATGTGAGGATGTTGTCCGCCCCCACATGACACCTAGAGCTCGGGGTTAATAAAACAAAACGTTTTGGTCAGTTCTATAAATTATTGATATCATCAGATTGGATTATTATATGCACAAGGAGTTATATGAGAGGAGTATATTACTCTCAGTTTCCAAACTGGTGCAAGGTTGTATGTAATGAAGACCAGCTCAGATATTATAAATATTGGCTGTGATGATCGTTTCTGATTTAGAGAAACCCAATATCCATGACAATAATTTCCAGTTTAGCAAACATGCCCATAGCTAGGTTGTGTTGATGAATCGAGAGTGGCAAAGTCAGAATGAAACTTCAGAGAAGAGGGTGAGGGGGGCACATGCAAGAGGGCTTGGACACAGGAGAGGGAACTCGTGTTGTAGCTGCATAAAATAACTTGCCACGAACACTGATCATGTGATGCAATGGGAAATCTATTGGACATGTTTTTGCATTAGCTTGCTACAATTTGTTATTGCCAACTCATCATACTTGTCCTGATTTATAAATGATATAAAGATAGGTAACACAAGGTAACACATTTGTTCCTGATTCTTAAACATTACGACTGTAAATGATACAAAGATAGGTAGTCAAACACTTATTCCTGTCGAATGTTAGAGTATTGTAACTCTATATAATTATGTGTGTGTATGTATATATATATCTCACACAACACAATTCTCTTCTACATGCAGGATGCTGTCATCATCGTCATAAAGTATGATAAAGCCAAACTGAGCATCCATGGTCAGCTACTTGGTCACAGAGGCCGCCTGCTTGTCATGTGAAATGATAATATAACTTATTCACAATTTCTGCATATTTCTGTTCAGATTTCAGAAAACTGTTTTCACATGTCAGTACAAATGTGTATTAAACCATGTCGGCTTCTTTACAAAGTTGCTTTTCTGCATAGGCACTGAGTGCCATTTCCACTTGCCAGAATGTGCCCCAATCGTGATTTAAAGACCACGATTCTAAATTTTCACTTTAATTTGTCATAACTTCATATTTATGTGTTTTTTTTTGGTGGGTTATCATTTGATGCACTTTCCAATTATATAGTTACTTCTCTGTGTAAAAAAAACAAACTCCAGCTAACCTCGTAGCCAGCCAAGACCTTCACACACTTGACTGTGATTAGCAAAGCCACAGATGTGTAAAATGCATTGACAGAATTTATACCTGGGGAACTTTGGCCCAGCACTCTGCAAATATGGCGACTAGCCTGTTGCCACCTACATCACCAAAGTCACTAGTGGCCGTGCAGATATATACATGCACATTGCTACCGGTTGCCTGCAGCAGGAGAAGACCAGCCGAGTTGATATTTACCAGAACATTAGGTAACCCAAAGAGAAGAACTCTGCTTGGTGGGCAGCTGCTCCACACTGGGGTGGTATTTATATTGAATAATGCCTTGGTTGAATACTCGTTCCACGGGTGCAGTCATCTTGAGGTACATTGCGTCAGCTTGTGCTAATTTGAACTCATTAACCACAAGTTTTTTATTAAAAATGCAACCGTCGCCCTTTAAAATTTTAATTTTCTAGTGTCGGCGTGCAGTGAGTAGACTAGGTATCTTAATCCATTTCTTTAAAATGTAATTGCATTTCTACCTCACCTCCCTCTTGCCCTTGCCATACCCATCCCTACATTCTAACAGACATGTATCATGATGTACGCATGTGTCTGAGGTATTGTCAAGATATATATATAACTTTGTATGTATATACTGGGTGTTATACAGCCAGCATACTGGGTGTTATACAGCCAGCATACTGGGTGTTATACAACAATTGTACTAGGGGTGGTTTCATCTGAAGCGGACCAATGTTTGAAACTTTGGCACAAAGAAACCTTGTGCTTATGTACATGGATTTTGCATACTTCACTATATGGGCAATGGTATATAGCTATAAAGATAGCTCTCTTTTTTGTACTAAAAATGTTGCAACTATGCCAAAGTTAATTGCAACCAAAGTGTGGTATCTCAAAATCTTGAAGGCCCTGAGTTTGCTGCAAGTGATTGGAAAGTGCTTGGAAGTTGATATATACAGGTATCTGTGGGTAGAGGAAGATCTGCTCTATGGGATTAGTGTTTTCAGTGGTCAAGCACTTATGTGGAGGGGAATCATTCAGGATGAGAATGTTTTCCTCCGACCTGACCCACGTAACTCAACATACTAGCGCTCAACACGCCATATATACTCATACGCTTCGTGATTAAAATATATATATATATATATATATAAAATTATGAACTTGTGTTAGCTATACAGTTTATATATGCACCGCACCTCATTCTGTCAACTTACTATCGTCCAGAAGAAGGCCACAAAGCATGGTGGTCGAACATCTGTTCAATATCGTAATATCATTTTTATATATTATTATTACTATTTAAAGCTAATATTAAAGACTGTGCCTGCCAACTTTTATTCTATTTTTATTTTACATTATTTAAACCTTAAGGTTGAGTTTCCACCCGACCTCTGTTCCGTGTGGTGACGCGCAGCTCACTGTCTGAACCAGGTGGAGCGACCCGATGTCGACGCTAAGCGCTCGGACCTGCATGGAGAGTTCCTCCTGCGGCTGCGCCATCTGGAACAGTCTCTCTTGCAGGCTCTCGATGAGGCCAAGGGTCGCATTCTGGATGATGACAGGTGTGGTTATTTAGATGTGGAGGTGTTCTTAATTAGAGACAAACTCCATCAGCGGAGTGAGTGTCGAGCTTTACCAGCGGTCATACGCATGAAAACCCTTTACCTGTTTGTTAATTTATTATGCCTCATTCTTCCTTTCCTTTTCTTTCCTTTTCCTTCCTGTTTTTGTATTATGCTTTTAATAGTGCCAGAGACTACTCTGTGGAGTTCAACTATTTCTTGCGTGGGAAGGAGTCCATGAGAATGGATGCCCGAGTCCAGGACGTGAAAGGACTAACCAGAGAGCAGGTGTGACTTGACAGTTTTTCCTGCTTGCTCTGCCTCACACACCCTCCCTGGATCCATGCCCCACACATCCTCCCTGGATCCATGCCTCACACATCCTCCCTGGATCTATGCCTCACACACCCTCCCTGGATCCATGCCCCACACACCCTCCCTGGATCCATGCCTCACACACCCTCCCTGGATCCATGCCTCACACACCCTCCCTGGATCCATGCCTCACACACCCTCCCTGGATCCATGCCTCACACACCCTCCCTGGATCAATGCCTCACACACCCTTCCTGGATCCATGCCTCACACACCCTCCCTGGATCCATGCCTCACACATCCTCCCTGGATCCATGCCTCACACACCCTCCCTGGATCCATGCCTCACACACCCTCCCTGGATCCATGCCTCACACACCCTCCCTGGATCCATGCCTCACACACCCTCCCTGGATCCATGCCTCACACACCCTCCCTGGATCCATGCCTCACACACCCTCCCTGGATCCATGCCTCACACACCCTCCCTGGATCCATGCCTCACACACCCTCCCTGGATCCATGCCTCACACACCCTCCCTGGATCCATGCCTCACACACCCTCCCTGGATCCATGCCTCACACACCCTCCCTGGATCCATGCCTCACACACCCTCCCTGGATCCATGCCTCACACACCCTCCCTGGATCCATGCCCCACACACCCTCCCTGGATCCATGCCTCACACACCCTCCCTGGACCATGCCCCACACACCCTCCCTGGATCCATGCCACACACACCCACCCTGGATCTATGCCTCACACACCCTCCCTGGATCCATGCCTCACACACCCTCCCTGGATCCATGCCCCACACACCCTCCCTGGATCCATGCCTCACACACCCTCCCTGGATCCATGCCACACTCAATGTCCTTCCAGCATTTGATGTGCTTGCAACCACCCTTGAAATTGTTGCCTTCTGTCCATCTACTTTTCCACTCCACTTCTCACGTTCCTCCTCTCCCATCTCTCGTCCCTGCCATGTCGTGTCTCCTCTTGTTCCCACTAGACTGTGTGCATGCATCACATCTCCAAGCACTTACCTGCTTTCAGCAATTTGCACTACTACGTCTCCAGCAATGAGAGCTTCATAGACTGGCTGGATGCCGTTAATCCTGAACTCTCCGTGCCTGAATGCTGGGACATGGAGAATGAACTTGGTAATTTTATATGTATAGAGTCGGGTGGAAATTATTGATACTTGACTTGCTTGTCCAGCCTCTCTCTCTCTCACTGCTCTCTGGTTTCTTCTCTCCCTTCTTCCTCAAGTGCTTCTTCTCATTTATCTATCTCACCCGCCTCCCTCGCCTATCTCACCATCTCCCCCGCCTATATCACCCCCGTCACCCTCGCCTATCTCATCGTCTCCCTCACCATCTCCGTCACCTTCTTTCTTTCCCTCTGCCTCTTCTCTTTTGCTCGACGCTATCTTTCCTCTCGATTGACATTTCCCTACCTTGCTCTCGTCATCCTCCCTACATTGCTCTCGTCATCCTCCCTACCTTGCTCTCGTCATCCTCCCTACCTTGCTCTCGTCATCCTCCCTACATTGCTCTCGTCATCCTCCCTACCTTGACCTCGTCATCCTCCCTACCTTGACCTCGTCATCCTCCCTACCTTGACCTCGTCATCCTCCCTACCTTGCTCCCGTCATCCTCCCTACCTTGCTCTCGTCATCCTCCCTACCTTGCTCTCGTCAACCTACCTACCTTGCTCTCATCATCCTCCCTTGTCTTCCAGATGCCATGGATAAGGCGATGTACAAATTGCTAGTCATCCAGGCTTTCCGCTCGGACCGGGTGCTGGCTATGGCATCAATCTTCGTGGCCCCTGTATTGGGGGTGAGCTTCCAGCGTGCAGCTGAGCAAGAGCTAGACCTCAGCGAGGTTGTGTCAATGGAGGTGAGTGTGTTGCAGTGGCCTGCGGGTGGCAGATAATGACCTTGTCAACATTTGTGTGTCAAGTACTAGATGGTTGGGCGCAATTCGCAGCATATGAACTAGCTTTAGGCACCTGCAGTTAATTAAACATCTCATGTGCAACAAGTTAATTGGTTTAAGGCAACTGAGTAATGAATGTCTCAAGAAGTGTTTTATCCTATTCTACCAAGAAATGTCTTCGCCTCCTCAATGTTTGATGTGGTCACAGTGCTGTAACCAGCCTTCATGCTTACTGTATGCATAGAGGATGGTGAGAAAGTGTTTAGAAATCGCCTTTCAATTATTCTTAGCCTCTCTCTGCCTTCAGGCTTGTGCCATCTTGTTCAGGCTAGTTCACTCGCCCATTCTGTAGGCCATTTTGTGTTCTCTGACCTGATTAATGTGCACCTGTGCAGGGGCAATTCCCAGCCTGGTGCTCTGCTTGGTTACGGAAGCCACAGGGAGGTTTGATAATGAGGTGTTGTTTGTGTTGGCTGTTGCAGGTGAAGGCCAGCACCCCCGTGCTCATGTGTTCTGTGACTGGCTATGATGCTAGCGGGCGTGTAGACGACCTGGCTGCTCAGCAAGGGAAACAGTGCACGTCGATTGCTATCGGTAAGCTTCTCCATTGTCACGACCAGCGTTTATGCTTGCAGGCAGTGAGTGTGTGAGGAAGGTACTAGCTCTGGGCACGCATGGAGCAGTAGTCGTATTATCCTTGGGGGGGGGGGTATGTATGATGTTGTGGACTCGAGCTGTCCTCAAACCTGGCAAGTCTTTCTGCTCCTCTCAAAGTCCTATCTTTTTCGTAATGTGTGTGGCTTCCCCCCCTTCTTTTTTTTCCTTCTTTTTTCTTTCCCCCCACTCTGAATGTGATGCGGCAGGCTAATGTAGGTCTGATAAAGTGCTCATTCTAATTATAGGAAATTTTAGCTCTGCCTGCCTTCTTCTGCTGTTACAAAGTGCAGGGTACAAGCTTTATGAACACATGGTCAATCCGGTGGATATTGTGCCTCCATAATTAAGAGGTTGTTGGACTCTCTGTTTGTTAATCTGCTTTGTTTGCTTTGTGTCTTCTTCCAGGTTCTGCCGAAGGGTTTAGCCTAGCAGAGAAAGCCATCTCCTCTGCCTCCAAGTCTGGTCGCTGGGTGCTGCTCAAGAACGTGCACCTCGCCCCGCAGTGGCTCGTGCAAATGGAGAAGAAACTCCACTCAATCACACCACATGCTAACTTCAGGCTCTTCCTCACCATGGAGATTAACCCCAAAGTAAGGGGTTAAGATTGCAAGGCTTGGGACTAAGTCTAAGTATAAGAATCAGTGAGTGTGTGTGTGTTGTGATGCAGTGACCAGTGTCTGTGTGATGGCTGTGCATGTCTCTGATGGGTTGATGTCAGTAGTGCTTATTTATTTGACTTGTCAATTTCTTGCTCGTCCTTCCTCAAGGTTCCCGTCAACCTGCTGCGTGCTTCTCGTATCTTCATGTTTGAGCCTCCGCCAGGCGTGAAGGCCAACCTGATCCGCACCTTCAACACCGTTCCTGCCACCCACGTTCAAAAAGATGCATGTGTTCCCTGCTTGCCTGGCTTCCATGCCATCATCCAGGAGAGACTTCGGGAGTGGACCAAGAAGTACGAGTTCAATGAGTCCGACCTCAAGATGACCTGCGACACTATGGACACTTGGCTGGAGAGCGTGGCTCAGATAAGGGGTGGGGTTTGTGTTGAGGGGCTAGTTACTGTGGTAGCTGTTGCCTTGGCGATCAGTTGGTGTGTGCGGTGATGAACCAATGGTGAGACTAGAGTCTCTGATGGCTGCCAAATGTTATCCAGGTGACGATAAAACCCTTGGCTGTCTGAGCACACGACTGAATACTCGCAATAGTGGGTGTGGTTTTTGGAGAGAGATGTGAGTCTCGGCTAACGGCCAAGGTTTGAAGATTAATAAGCCTACCATTTGAGCACACCAGTAGCAGTGTGGTGGAGGTGTGCTGGGAAAGTGTACTTCAATGGTATGTGCTGGGAAAGTGTACTTCAATGGCTATTTGAGGATGTTGTCCCTTGCCCCACATGTCCCCTAGAGCTCGGGGTTAATAAAACAAAACGTTTTGGTCAACTGAATCAGCTCTGTAAATTATTGATATCATCAGATTGGATTATTATATGCACAAGGAGCTATATGAGAGGAGTATATTACTCTCAGTTTCCACACTGGTGCAAGGTTGTATGTAACGAAGACCAGCTCAGATATTCTAAATATTGGCTGTGATGATCGTTTCTGATTTAGAAAAACCCAATATCCATGACAATAATTTCCAGTGTAGCAAACATTCCCATAGCTAGGTTGTGTTGATGAATAGAGAGTGGCTAAGTCAGAATGAAACTTCAGAGAAGAGGGTGAGGGGGGCACATGCAAGAGGGCTTGGACACAGGAGAGGGAACTCGTGTTGTAGCTGCATAAATTAACTTGCCACGAACACTGATCATGTGATGCAATGGGAAATCTATTGAACATGTTTTTGCAAAGCTAATTTGTTATTGCTAACTCATCATACTTGTCCTGATTTGTTTACTCTTGAGTTTGATTATAAATGATACAAAGATAGGTAGTCAAACACTTATTCCTGTCGAAGGTTAGAGCATTGTAACTCTATATATGTGTATATATATATCTCTCTCACACAACACAATTCTGTTCTACATGCAGGATGCTGTCATCATCGTCATAAAGTATGATACAGCCAAACTGAGCATCCATGGCCAGCTACTGGGTCACAGAGGCCGCCTGCTTGTCGTGTGAAATGATATAACTTATTCACAATTTCTGTATAAGTTCATATTTCTTTTCAGATTTCAGAAAACTGTTTTCACATGTCAGTAGAAATGCCTATTAAACCATGTCGGCTTCTTTATATAAGTTCTTTTCTGCATAGGCACTGAGTGCCATTTCCACTTGCCAGAATCTGGCCAGGTCACGATTTAAAGACCATGATTCTAAATTTCACTTTAATTTGTCATAACTTCATAATTATGTGTGTGTGTTTGTTGTTGTTTTTTTTGTTTTTTTGAGAGTAAACATTTGATGCACTTTCCAATGATGTAGTTTGGGCATAGCTCCCTTCTAGGTCAAGATGTGGTAAATCACTTCTGTAAAAAAAAAACCTCTTAGCCAGCCAGACCTTCACACACTTGGCTGTGATTAGCAAGCCACAGATGTGTAAAATGCATTGACAGAATATATACCTGGGGAACTTTGGCCCCAACACTCGCAGCGAATATGGTGACTAGCCTGTTGCCACCTACATCACCAAAGCCACTGCTTTGTAATGGTCCTGCAGAGTTGCATGCACACTGCTACCATAGTAGCAGCGGGAGAAGACGAGCTGAGTTGAGATTGCCATATAACTTAAAGGATTTCTGATCATAAGTGTACGAGATATTGAAAAAGCTCTGCTATTATTTTAATATTGACCCCATTATCGATAGCGCAGGCAAGACGCAACAAAGGCTTGCTGACTTGATCCACGTGGAATGTACACTACCTCGTCCTTGGTGGAATCTGATGACTAAATATTGATGGGCATCTAAACAAGTTATGGTCTGCATCGATTTGATCCACAGACCCTCCCGCTTTGGCCATTGCAAACCGTCTTCTACTTATTAGAAACCTTACAGCCTTCAGCAGGTGCTACAACAACTACATTTCTGGGGGTGGGTACGAATTGTGTGGTCTACCGTGACCTTGTTTTGGCTGATGGCTGTGACCACCTATATACTGGAGTTTCCCTGGTTGTCCCCTGCACCGGTATTCCTGACGTCGCTGAAGCTCAGTCCTCATTTTTGGTTGATTCCAACAAACCAGCTTACTATTGTAACTTGGAATCGAATCCTTCCACCCACCGGGAGGGACGTGCAGTGTGTTTCCAGCCAAACATGCGCACAAGATGAGGCAGCTGCAAATATAGGACTGACTTCCAGACTCATGCACTCTTAATAATATATCTGAGGCCTTCTTGTAGTTGAATCAGTTTTTGTGTTTCCACACTCAGTTTATCATGACCATACACAAACTGGAAACATCTTTTCATCCATATATAGTTTGCAACTGATTCTTCCTCCTGGTGTGATCCAGGAAGAAAAAATTCGGCATTTTCTTCAGTGTATATACGCATCCACTAGTTATGATACCTTGCACATCGGAGACGAGCAGTAGGGCCAATAACTACCATGGGTGGGGTAAAATTGGGGGCATTATAGTTCAAGCTTATGGGTGGGATTGACATTGCAACCACCATTAGATGTCCGGGGTGGGATGCTGCACTGTGTGGTCGGCCACTCCAGGGGGCACTTTAATAATGCAGGCACTCATAGGAAGGGATGAACCTGTTGGGGGACAACTTCTGTGGATAAGACGACTATTAGAGGAAGGCCAGGGGCCCCATGCAGGACACTGGTACCAGTCGCAGGTAAGCTTAATGCTCGAAGGTAGGGACTTTCCCTGGATCTCTAAACATCTTTACCAACACCCTCGACATCCACTGTTCACAATACATTATACGTTTTGCCCTTTTCTCTGCCAAGTTCTGCATGGTTGCAACACACCATCCTCATCATGCGGACAGATCCAGCCAGATCCAGCCAGCTCCATCTGGCTCAAGTAAGGGGTCATCAATAATTCTGAGGCTCATTCCAGCTTCCCATCAATCATAAGCCCAAGGTCTTCAGCAGATGGCATGACAAGGCTCTCTAGATCATGAGTGATGGCCCGAAGGTTGGCTGCGCCAAACATGTGGCATGGGTCCAAAACTTGTAGCCCAGTCACTCGTAGCTTAATGATGTTAGTTACCAGTAGTAGCACCTTGGAATTGTTGACATAATTGCAATATTGACTATATAGGCTCAAAACCAAAAAAAAATTGTGTTCTTGGCTCCTCCATTATTAACTATTATATTGGACCGTCTCTTACAGTGTTGCAGAGGGGGTTTCCCCCCAGTCAATTCTTGAAGGATTAAAAGCCTCCTGAATAGGGCCAGTCAGCAATGACATCGGAGTTGAAAGTTTCCGCTGACAATATATACATGCATGTACAAGTTCCAATCTGTTGACCGTAATAATTGCAGTAGCTTATAGCAGGACTAATAGTAGAACTGATGTGAGGTACAAGCTGTTGCTTTGATTAGAACTAAATTCTCTAACAAAAGAAACCATACAGCAATGTGCAAGTGGTCTGATATAACGAGTCATACTAAACCACATGGTTTGCTCTACCTGCACACTGATAGTCAAAGATGATTACATGCATGACTCATTGATTACTATGTTAAATGGTAAAGGGTCATCTAAATGTCTGATCCTGTTTCTTCCTGTTTACATTCACGCATGCACATACACACACACACAGAGACACAAAGTCCAAATTGAAAACTTCTTGAAGTGAAATTTTGAAGCAACAGATTGACAACATAACATAGCACATAACCATAAAAGTCAAGATCAGATGTATATATAATATATATTATATGTAGAGGATAGATGTCAGGACATTCTTATGGCATATAGATTCATGTTTGCTCAAGAGTGTTGGTCATAGGTGGAGGCTTGCAGATAATGTCCGTGCACTTTTCCTTGATCTTTTTAAAGATCTTTTTGAACTCTATACCATCACCCTGAACACAAAAACAGGGAGGGGGAGGGGGGAGAGGAGGAGCGGAGGAGGGGGGGAAGGTAAGGAAGAGAACATGAATCGGTATTTCATCGAACAGAGAGTGCACTCAAATAGTAACCACGTAATACCACAAGCAGATGTTAAAATTCCCACATACACCTTCAAAAGGGAAAGATTGACATGCCATTGACGATCGCAGCCGTGTTTTATGCAAGAGAAATAAGAGTCCTTCAAGTAGAGCTTCTGCTTGTACGAGATCACTGTGAAGGAGGACGAGTCCAAAGTTCATTGCTTCACTATGACCCCTCAATATTTAGCTGTAGCTCTCATCTGCTTTGGAAGAAGAGGGATACTGTACTGACGATGAAGATATGTTGTCTCATTGAGGATGAAGGCATCACATGACAACGGTGACTAACAACTGACAGTGACAACGAAGAGGGAAAACATTGCGGCTTGTACACATCCATAGAGCGCAATAATGCCAATGACTTGTTAAAAATGCATGGACAATGTCTAACCAGCTCGAGCCCAATAGAAAATGCCGTATACCCAAGACATTGCTATATTTGGAAACATGGAATGTGTGCATTATTACATAGACATCTACTTAAAACAAGAACACACTCTTACTCATGCTTTGTGAGGTATATATAATATACACATCTAAAGTAGGCCGGGAGTGAAGTTCGATATCGCATATTTCGTGTTAGCTGAGCAGCTAGCCTTTCAGAAGTCCCCCAGGATCTGTGACCTTGAGGGCAAGGCTGGAGTAAACCTCGGCAGCTCCTGCCTCCACCGAAATGCTGCTAAGGAGTTAGTTCACTACATTGCTGAATCGAGAAGGCAGGATCGGCTCTCTGCGATTGAAGTAAAGTTTTTCTCCCCACTGCTTAATGGCTCTAACTGACCAGAGCAATGTTGACAACATTCTTCTGCTAGTTCGCTGGTGTGACCAGAACGATGCACACAAGGTTGAGCTTCTTGTGTGTGCACGAGCCCAAAATCACTTCAGTAACTGCAGTATCTTAGCATCCAGTCAGTGGCCAAAGAGGCATGTAGTAAGCTGGTGGGAATTGCCACTGATGGAGCAGCAGCGAATGTGGCTGGTGGTGGTCTGAAAGAACTGGTAGAGACGGAACTAGAATGGATCTTCTGGATGTCGAACTAGCAATCAAAGATGCACTTCCTGGCTGGCACTTCTTTTCATTTCTTTGAGGAAATGCTCCTCCGGCTCTACTTACCTCTATGAGAAATCTCTTAAGAAGTCTAGGAACTGGAGAGCATTGTCAACGACCTGCAAGAGGCATCGCACCTGAATGACGAGAATCAGGGAGTAAGGCCAATAACAGCATGTGGTCCATAAGCTGAGTGCCATATGGGCTATGTCCAAATATGGACTACACGGCTCCCCTTGCCACACCTTCAGAGGATTCTTCAGTGAAATGATCTTGAAAAATTTGAAGGGTACATGGGAAATGGACAGATGTCAAGTATCTTCTTGCCTGTGCATTGTTCCCTGACTTTACACCTTGTGCCATCTTCTCCCAAGCAAGCCGATGAATGGGATATGGTTGGGACTCTCAGTCACCTACTGAGAACAACGAAGGAGACCAACAAGCTCACTACAAAACCTCTAGTCCAGCGGCCAACCTGTGCTGCTACATTGAAGAAGATCACTGACAAAGATGGAGAACAGGTCTATCAAGGTCAGGTGCTGAAGAAGTTCACACATGCAAGAAGAAACATTTTCAAAAACTACTATCGAGAATAGTGTGCATGTGTGAGCAGTCACATGCGTACAAAGCTGGCCGGGTCAGATCTGCAGCTCTTTAGTGGGCCTCATCTTCATGCTGGGTACCCAATGATGGCAGAAGATTCTGGATGAGGATAAGGAGGCAGATAGTTACACGCTCATTGAAGCTGAAGAGTCCCCAGTGAATCCTATCAACAGGCTCATTGAACACTTCTCTGTTCCATTTGAAGGAGCTGCAGTTGATGTGTTTGAGATCTGTGCCGAGTTTGAGGCAATGATCTCATGCTCAGTGCATCCGCTTATTGACATCTAGCATGGCTTATCGATCTGTTTGGTGGAGGTTATTCCATGTCTTCTGAGTAGTTGAGCCTTGCCAGCCTTCTTTCATCTCATCCTATGTCCAATTGCAAGCTTGAGCAAACTTTTCCCAGCTGAACCTCATCAAGAGCAGCAAGAGAACCTCACTTGGTAACAGAACCCTGAATGACCTTCTGGTTCTGAATGCAGACAAACTTCCATCGCAAGATTTTCTCCCTGTTTCTGCTCTTGATCTTTGGTAGAGTGCTGAGTTAAATAAAGCATAGTCATGGTCAACAGAAGCTGGAATAGAAACATATCGAAGTATCAGATGCCCCAACCTCTGACACAGACAGCAATGAGGAGGAGATGAAGCTATTACTTGATGACCGGACAGCATGACAGACTCAACCTGTTATTTGCATTGCTCATTATCGAGTTTCATTGCGAATTACATGCAAGTCGTAAATTTGACGTCAGATCAAAGTCTGAGAATGGCAGAACAATGATGTATGTATGTGTATGTTTTATGTATGTGTATACAGTATGTACATACATTATGCACATATGTATGCGTGTGTATATTATGTGTGTATATACATATGTGTGCTATATGTATGTGTATGTGCATATGTGATGTATATATGTATGTACATATGTATATATATATGTGTATATGCATGTATATGTGTATGTATGTGTATCATATGTATGTATGTATGTCTGAACCCTTAAACTAATAAAAAGTAATCAAACTCAAAGATCAAAGTAATCAAAACTAATAAACTCGGACTAAACTAATAAAAATACCCTTAAACTAACTAATTAACTAATAAAAGCCTTAAATGTATATATATATGCATGCATGTGTACAAATGGATGTCTGCTATGCATGGCTGAATGGAAGGTCAGATCCGGACACCAAAATGGCAGACACTTGGCATTGTCAGCCATTTTGTTTAGGGATATATCTGTGCATGCTCTTTTCACACTCAGATGACACCTCGCAAATTACGCAGTACGGCGACATTACCAAAGAACTACACTAGCTACATTAGAATGGAGCATTGTCTATAGATAAAGCACCTGGAGAGAGAAATGCAATAATCTACTATATACTAGATATTTTATCCTTTTCAAATGCTGGGCACTTCTATTAGTAATAATATATATATATAGTATGCCCCTCACTTTGAGGTATACACACTTTCTTGTTAGAGAAATTAGTGGGTGCTTAAATTTTCGTTGACATTTAAACTGTCAAGAAAAATAAAGTTGTTAACGTAAATAATAATGGTAAATAATAATGTGACGACAACAACACCAGTAACAAGACTAAAAAAATTAATTAAGGCTGAAAAATGACCCTTTACCACACATGTCAACTGGTAAAGGGTCGTTTAATGGCTGTGGTCTACGTGGGTACACCCTTGCTTCCTTTCTTGTCAGAGCAATGTTGTTTTAAAGGTGAACCAAGTTGCAGCAAACCAGCAACCAGGAGAGACTCACTTTATCTTTGCTGCAACCACACAAGTCAGCACTTGCAATACTTGCTGCTTATCATTAGAGTCAGCACGTGCCATACCTTGCTGCTTATCATTAGAGTCAGCACGTGCCATACCTTGCTGCTTGTCATTAGAGTCAGCACATTCCATACCTTGCTGCTTGTCATTAGAGTCAGCATATTCCATACCTTGCTGCTTGTCATTAGAGTCAGCATGTGCCATACCTTGCTTGAGTCAGCACGTGCCATACATTGCTTGAGTCAGCACGTGCCATACCTTGCTGCTTGTCATTAGAGTCAGCACATGCCATACCTTGCTTGAGTCAGCACGTGCCATACCTTGCTGCTCGTCATTAGAGTCAGCACGTGCCATACCTTGCTGCTTGTCATTAGAGTCAGCACGTGCCATACCTTGCTTGAGTCAGCACGTGCCATACCTTGCTTGAGTCAGCACGTGCCATACCTTGCTTGAGTCAGCACGTGCCATACCTTGCTGCTTATCATTAGAGTCAGCATGTGCCATACCTAGCCATACCTAGCCCTAGCCCTAGCCCTAGCTACCTTGCTTGAGTCAGCACGTGCCATACCTTGCTTGAGTCAGCACGTGCCATACCTTGCTGCTCGTCATTAGAGTCAGCACATGCCATACCTTGCTTGAGTCAGCACGTGCCATACCTTGCTTGAGTCAGCACGTGCCATACCTTGCTTGAGTCAGCACGTGCCATACCTTGCTTGAGCCAGCCCCAGGGAGCTGCTACGTATCCTTCAAGGACTTGGCAAGAGTGGCAAGGAGAACAGAACTAACCCAATACAGCAGATGTTATTCTATTCGTGTTCATTGCTAAAGAACATGTTTAGAGCACATGCTCTGAATGACGATTTTAACCAAGTTCTGGTTATTAAACAGCATGCGAGATAGTTTGATTACATCATCGACAATCATCATTACCAAACACCTCCCTAGACATTGCCTTAGCACTAACCTTTTTAGCTGTATTTGCCATGGCTCTAACCCTAGTGTCCTTGCCCTAACCACTGACCTGGCCCTAACCCTACGATTATCCCGGTCCTAACCCTAGCTGAAGCCCAATACAGTACAGATCTAGTTGAACAATCATGATGATGTAATACTAGGACTGTGGCATGGGGAAGTACTGTAGCCCTACAGAGGCAGAAATACAGAATATATATAATTAGTAATAATAGAAAAGTACTGGGATGGCTAGTCCTACTATACATGTAGTTTCATGCGAATGCATTATATATATATATATATACATGTATAGAGGCTGTATTTGCTTGATCATCGCCAACTAAATGAGAAAGCAACGACTAAATGAGAGCGAGGGACCACTATTAGAGTGGCCTCTGACCAAGCAAATACATTATATAGCTATCCACATACCCGTGATCTTCTGAACTCCACCAACAGCAGGTCAGCTCTGAGCTCATAAATGGCCACCTTGAAGACCAACTGCTGCTTCCTACTGTCTATGGTGGACACTAACAAGTTCACCTGGCAAAGAACAAGAACACAAGCAACAGTTCACCTGACACAGAGCAAGAACACAAGCAACAAGTTCACCCGACACAGAACAAGAACACAAGCAACAAGTTCACCTGACACAGAACAAGAACACAAGCAACAAGTTCACCTGACACAGAGCAAGAACACAAGCAACAAGTTCACCTGACACAGAGCAAGAACACAAGCAACAAGTTCACCTGACACAGAGAAAGAACACAAGCAAAAAGTTCACCTGACACACAACAAGAACACAAGCAACAAGTTCACCTGACACAGAACAAGAACACAAGCAACAAGTTCACCCGACACAGAACAAGAACACAAGCAACAAGTTCACCTTACACAGAACAAGGATACAAGCAACAAGTTCACCCGACACAGAACAAGAACACAAGCAACAAGTTCACCTGACACAGAACAAGAACACAAGCAACAAGTTCACCTGACACAGAACAAGAACACAAGCAACAAGTTCACCCGACACAGAACAAGAACACAAGCAACAAGTTCACCTTACACAGAACAAGGATACAAGCAACAAGTTCACCCGACACAGAACAAGAACACAAGCAACAAGTTCACCCGACACAGAACAAGAACACAAGCAACAAGTTCACCCGACACAGAACAAGAACACAAGCAACAAGTTCACCTGACACAGAACAAGAACACAAGCAACAAGTTCACCTGACACACAACAAGAACACAAGCAACAAGTTCACCTGGCACAGAACAAGAACACGAGCAACAAGTTCACCTGACACAGAACAAGAACACAAGCAACAAGTTCACCCGACACAGAACAAGAACACAAGCAACAAGTTCACCTGACACACAACAAGAACACAAGCAACAAGTTCACCTGACACAGAACAAGAACACAAGCAACAAGTTCACCCGACACAGAACAAGAACACAAGCAACAAGTTCACCTTACACAGAACAAGAACACAAGCAACAAGTTCACCTGACACAGAACAAGAACACAAGCAACAAGTTCACCCGACACAGAACAAGAACACAAGCAACAAGTTCACCTGGCACAGAACAAGAACACAAGCAACAAGTTCACCTGACACAGAACAAGAACACAAGCAACAAGTTCACCTGGCACAGAACAAGAACACAAGCAACAAGTTCACCTGACACAGAAAAAGAACACGAGCAACAAGTTCACCTGGCACAGAACAAGAACACAAGCAACAAGTTCACCTGACACACAACAAGAACACAAGCAACAAGTTCACCTGGCACAGAACAAGAACACGAGCAACAAGTTCACCTGACACAGAACAAGAACACAAGCAACAAGTTCACCTGGCACACAACAAGAACACAAGCAACAAGTTCACCTGGCACAGAACAAGAACACAAGCAACAAGTTCACCTGGCACAGAACAAGAACACAAGCAACAAGTTCACCTGACACACAACAAGAACACAAGCAACAAGTTCACCTGACACAGAACAAGAACACAAGCAACAAGTTCACCTGACACACAACAAGAACACAAGCAACAAGTTCACCTGACACAGAACAAGAACACAAGCAACAAGTTCACCTTACACAGAACAAGAACACAAGCAACAAGTTCACCTTACACAGAACAAGAACACAAGCAACAAGTTTACCTGACACAGAACAAGAACACAAGCAACAGGTTCACCTTACACAGAACAAGAACACAAGCAACAAGTTCTTATTTCAAGCAGGGGGAAAAAACAGCAAAAAATTTAATTAACAAGTTCACATGAAGACCTTCAGACAAACAAAACCTTTCAAGAGGAAAGGTTCATAATTCATAATAGACAAACAAACAACAACAACAACAATCACAACAACAACAATCACAACAACATTATATACAATCATATCACAACAACAACAATTTGAATCCAGCATTCCTAAGCATACCTCGTCGGGAGTGTTTCTGGAATCATACTCCATATTCTTGATAACCTGCCGTAGCTTGTTCCAGACCTTGCAGTTGGACTGGTCCGAGTAGAACCTTGTCATGCGCAGTGCTAAGCGCTGGAATTGAGGCTGGAGCAGGCGTGTGTGTATTGTGAGGGGACAAAAGGTGAAGGTGTGAGACGAGTGACATGTTCAGGGAGTTGGTGGAGACAGCGATAGTGGGAAGGAAGGAAGTGTATGAGGAGTTTGTGAGTGTGTGGGTGAGGAGGATGGAGAGTGTGTCAGGAGTATGGAGTGTTGTCTGGAGTATGGAGAGTGTGTCTGGAGTATGGAGAGTGTGTCTGGAGTATGGAGAGTGTTGTCTGGAGTATGGAGAGTGTTGTCTGGAGTATGGAGAGTGTTGTCTGGAGTATGGAGAGTGTTGTCTGGAGTATGGAGTGTTGTCTGGAGTATGGAGAGTGTTGTCTGGAGTATGGAGTGTTGTCTGGAGTATGGAGAGTGTTGTCTGGAGTATGGAGAGTGTTGTCTGGAGTATGGAGAGTGTTGTCTGGAGTATGGAGTGTTGTCTGGAGTATGGAGTGTTGTCTGGAGTATGGAGTGTTGTCTGGAGTATGGAGAGTGTTGTCTGGAGTATGGAGAGTGTTGTCTGGAGTATGGAGTGTTGTCTGGAGTATGGAGTGTTGTCTGGAGTATGGAGAGTGTTGTCTGGAGTATGGAGAGTGTTGTCAGGAGTATGGAGAGTGTTGTCTGGAGTATGGAGAGTGTTGTCAGGAGTATGGAGAGTGTTGTCAGGAGTATGGAGAATGTGAGTGTGAGGAGGATGGAGAGTATGTAGAAGATGGAGAATGTGTGGAGGATGGGGTGTGTGTGTGGAGGATGGGGTGTGTGAGTGTGGTAGTGAGGCAGTACACAACGGTTCTAAAATACTCTGTGCTTACTCGAGGCCTACTCAGCTCTTGGCTGGGGATTTATATAGCCTTGTAGTGCTCTGGCAAAAAGTGACGAGTTTGAGCAAAGAAAGAAAGAAAATCCAGCGCTGGACCAGGTCCTCTAGAATGCTATTCCAAACGTTATTAACAGGAACAGAACCAAATGCATTACTGCTCTGTGTAAATTAGTGTGAACCACCATCCTTGCTCTCACATACGTTACCTGAGAGGCTCCAGGGGTGCAGGGAACTTGAGTACCGATAATCAGCTCGTCAAACCTGGAGGGCTGCGTGAAGCTCCCTCTACTCACACACCCACCATCGGCCATTGGTTTGTCCGTGGACTCCTTCGCAGCTTCACTTTCGGTTTGCTCGGCAAGTCGAACAGGTTGGGAAGACACAACCAAACTGGGGAGTGATAACAACGTACGATCATCGACAACAAAAAACAAGGCAGAAACACACTTTCGTATTTCATGCTGGGTTTAAATTTCAGTAATATACAGACAGTAGGATATAATATGTACTGACTGCAGGGGCGTACTAATACACAGGCAACCATTTATGCTGTGCTTCTTTGATTTTGAACCGCCAATATCACTGTTCAGGCACATTAGATTTGTGTACCACCAGAGATAACATCCTTATAGCAGAGATGCTGCACCTTATGGCAGGAGATGCTGCACCTCATGGCAGGAGATGCTGCACCTCATGGCAGGAGATGCTGCACCTCATGGCAGGAGATGCTGCACCTCATGGCAGGAGATGCTGCACCTCATGGCAGGAGATGCTGCACCTCATGGCAGGAGATGCTGCACCTCATGGCAGGAGATGCTGCACCTCATGGCAGGAGATGCTGCACCTCATGGCAGGAGATGCTGCACCTCATGGCAGGAGATGCTGCACCTCATGGCAGGAGATGCTGCACCTCATGGCAGGAGATGCTGCACCTCATGGCAGGAGATGCTGCACCTCATGGCAGGAGATGCTGCACCTTATGGCAGGAGATGCTGCACCTTATGGCAGGAGATGCTGTATCAAGCCGATATCCTTATAGCCAGAGGAGTAAAATACTCAGCCGGTGACTAATAAAATGATTGGAGGGAGGAGGTCATGCGTGGATTATGTGGTGTCTAGTGGAAGCCACTGCATGCTCCACTGCTCTTCGACCTGCCACTTGCAGATCAAATTCTAATCGTGAACAATGTGGATAATAAATTCCACCCCCCCCCCCCCAAAATCCTTTGTGTGGTAACTATCTGTGCCATAATAACAGCATATTATCTCCTACAGCACCTTCCACTCCGCTCCGAGTAGCGTGGGGAGCTCTCCACCTTCACTCTCTTGTTAGGCCTGTGTGTGGGGGACACCAGTGTGAGAGCTTCTTGGGAGAGCTGGTCCAGAACTGCATATGACCTGCACACACATACACATAAAATACATGTACATATACACACCCACACATGTGAATGTACATATACACACCACACATTGCATGTATATATACACACCACACATGTGCATGTATATATACACACCCACACATGTGCATGTACATATACACACCACACATGTGCATGTACATATACACACCACACATTGCATGTATATATACACACCACATGTGCATGTAATATATACACACCCACACATGTGCATGTACATATACACACCCACACATTGCATGTATTTATATACACACACCACACATGTGCATGTACATATACACACCCACACATGTGCATGTACATATACACTCCCACATGAACATGTATATACATGCCCACACATGTGCATGTATATACATGCCCGCACATGCACATGTATATATATTCTCACACATGCACATGTATATACATGACCACGCATATACACGCCCATGCATGTGCATGTATAGACACTCCCACATGTACACAACACACATGTACATACCCACACATGTGCACGTATATATATATATACGCTCCAACATGTACATGTATATACATGCCAACAGATGTACATGTATATACATGCCCGCACATGCACATGTATATATATTCTCACACATGCACATGTATATACATGCCCACACATGCACATGACACATGCACATGTATATTCGTGCCGACACATGCACATGTATATTCGTGCCCACACATGTGAATGTATATACATGCCCATGTATATACATGCCCACACATGTGAATGTATATACATGCCCATGCATGCACATGTATACACATGCCCACACATGTGAATGTATATAACACCCACACATGCACATGCCCACACATGTGAATGTATATACATGCCCACACAAAAAGAATCTATGAAAATGCAGAGAATGGGAGGAGTTTTTAACAAAGATGATGCAGTCCTCTGAGAATTGATGGAGAAGCCCTCGACATCGCAGCATCTGAGAATTGATGGAGAAGCCCTCGACATCACAGCATCTGAGAATTGATGGAGAAGCGCTCGACATCACAGCATCTGAGGATCGATTGGAGCAGCCGTAGACATCCAAACAGCTACTGAAAGATCTACATATCTGAGTAGCTCTCAGAGTCGCTCTCTAATTTGGCACAATTGAACGAACATTCAGTCATCGCCTCTACTGACAGTGCCCTCGATTAAACCAGCTCATGGAACTGCTACATCAGGAGAGCTCGACTTACTAGCCGGTCGACTGCAGCTCTTGACATCACCATAGCTGATCACCACTCGAACGTAGCAGCCAAACATCAATGAAAGACTGGTTCACAATATGATGGATGGCAACCCATTCCGTTGCATGCATTTCGAAATATGTTCCATTCCGCTGCATGGTTCAATATTTGCATTGAATCAGTTGAGTCCGCTGCGTTTGAACTTTGACCAATACAAATTTCAGGGTTTCATTTAGGGGGGGGGAGGGGGCGACGGGGCAGCCCCCCCTTGGAACCTTTTTGCCCCCCCCTTTGGAAATTGTATTATTAAAAACTTTGTCACATCTTTAACCATCATGCCGCCCCCCGCCCCCCCCCCCCTTAATATCCAGATTCCTCCAGTTGTCTCCCCTTGACAATTTTCTAAATGAAACCCTGACAATGGATGGCACTAGCAGTGAGGAAGAGTTGGATTTGATTTCTCCATTGGCTACATACGTAGCAGGAGGAAGCGCAGAAAGAGGAATTACTAGCTGAATTTTTTTTTTAAAGCTGGTAGTAGCTAGCTAGTTATAGCCACTAGCTGAGACCTGCCAGAGGTTGGGAGAGCTCCTCAACACTTCAATAATTCTCGAGACGTCATAGAAAGAGTGTAAAGTTCAACACGTGATATGTTCTAGGATTCTGATTGGTCCGACGCAACAGATTGGATGCAAGAGTTGAATCAAATCCTACTCATGAGTTTCATATCCGTTTAGATCCGTAGTCCATTGCGTTACCAGTTCACAATATCAGCGCAACGGATCGGAAGGACGGAAGGCACATAACGGATTGACTTGCATCCTATTGTGAACTGGCTTGACACTCAGTGCAATAGCTCTTTATATCACCACACCTCAAAGGCCGCTCAGCCAGATACTGGGTTAGCTCTTGGCATCCACAAAGCTAACTTATTGCTCAAACGCATGTAGCAGCTCTGGACATGGACACAGCGATGAAGCTCCCTGCCTGCCCAAGGATTTATTAAATAATAAATTTGTTTTCAATGCCGTTAAAAATGAATTTCACGGAGGGTCTATGCACTCAGTGCACTGCTAAGTAAAACAATGCTACGAAAACATAAAATTTGCACAGCTAGGAAGCTCTGCTGCACACACAAACTAGGACATCATTTGCAACATGTACACATGTATACCAGTGGCGTAGGATGCACGGGAGCTCCGGCGCCCAGTAGAATTATTAACAGGCTAAATAGTGTGATGTGAAAGCTTGGACACTTTTCCCCGCAGCACACGCGACGCATACTTCACTTTTGGCAGCACACGTGCCGTCTGCTCTATGCGGGCGGCTGAGCCAAATTAAAAAGGAAGTGTGTGTTTATTAGAGTATTTGCACTTGGGAACGTGGAGTCTGTATTAGCAGGCAGAGTTGTCATGTAATCCCCTCCCTGAGTTCCAGTATGCACCAGCAGAAACTAAACTTGGCTCCCATTGGAGTGGACTTTCATCCTCTGACACAGTCTTACCCTGAAACTACATCCAGCTGCTCTTCAAGTGAACGTGCGTGCATATGTCTATGTTGCACAGATCCTTGCACTCCCTATCATCCATTAGAGGAGGTTAGGGGTTGTGGTGTGCACCATGTTCACCATGTTCAAGGGCATGGTCCAAAAGCATATTCTAGACACATCCAACCCAGCTGGTACACTTCATTTCCTTGGATGTGCACTTCCAGTCTAAAACTCTTTTGTAGTTTATGTCGCAATGCTCAATCCAAGGGTTTATTTAGCTTTCTGAAGAATTGCAAATCTGCTTTTGTGAATGACGGATTTAAGAACTTTAAAAAAGCTATAGAAAGATGTCGCGAACACGAAAACAGTGCTATGAACACTGAAGCTGTCATGAAGTTAGCTGCAATCCAGAGTATGTCATGTGGAATAGGTGCTCAATTAAGTACACAATTACTGACAGACCAAAAGCACCATCAGGAAATGCTGATGAAGTTACTTGGCAGCATTAAGTAGCTTGCTCGACAAGGGTTGCCATTATGTGGGCATCAAGAGGATAATGAATCATTTCAAGGGAACCTTTACCAGCCCCTACTGCTTCAAGCAGCAGAATGTCCCGAGATGAAAACATGGCTTCTGAAACGTGAACACATCTCACCTGAGATCGTGAATGAGATAATTACAATCATGGGCCAACTTTTACTTCGAAAACTTCTCTCTGACATCAGAAGTTCTTTGTGGTACTCTATCCTGGCTGATGAAGCCACTGATGTGTCACATCATGAGCAACTATCACTATCTATTCGATGGGTGGATGATGACTTTGTGGTTAATGAAGACACACTTGGTCTCATGAACCTACCAGACACAAAGGCTTCCACAATTTTTTCAGCCATAAACGATAATTATACTTACCCGATGTTCTCTCCCTCTTCCTCAGTGCCATGGGCAGGCATTTGATGGTGCTTCTGCCATGAGTGGGCATAGAAGTGGAGTGCAGGCATTAGTCAAAGCCGAAGCACCTCAAGCACTCTTTGTTCACTGTCTTGCTCATAGTCTAAATCTTTGCTTAAAGGATGTTAACAACACCTGTGACCTAATGAGAAATATAATGGAATTTATTTATAATTTGGTGCAGCTGATTCGATATTCTCCTAAGAGTTATTTAATGTGCTGAGAAAGGAAGTGAGTATAAATAGTGGCGAATCTACACCATCTTTGTGAATGCTTTGTCCTACCCGGTGGACAATCAGACATACCTCTATTGATAGCATCATTCGTAATTACAAAGTTTTGCAAGCAGCTTTGAATGAAATAGAGAAGGGACGGGATGAGGATGCAGCAAAGGCTAGTGGTTTACTAGAGCAGTTTGAGACATTTTTCTCCTTAAAATTGGCATATCAAGTATTTTCTGCTGCAGAGCAACTATCAATCAGCTTGCAAGCAAAGGATTACACAGTTCAGGATGCAGTTCAAGGTGCTTCATTACTGTCTTCACATTTGCGCTCGCTTCGCAATGAACAACGATTCAACATTTTTTAACGAAGAGCTAGCTTGGACCTGACAGATGAGCCTTATCTATCACGGCATAGGAAAGTTCCCAAACAGTATGATGGAGGTGAACCTGCTCATCGGTATGCCAATCCTAAAGAGCGATATCGACAAAGCATACTTTGAGGTTTTAGAACTGGCTGCTGGAGAGGTAGAAGAAAGAAGGTTTGATCAGCTGATCTCAAAATAGTAAAGGAAATAGAAGTGCTCCTGCTTAATTCTGCAAATGGGGAGGTTGTACAATCTCTACCTTCAACTGTTCTGGACTATGTGGGTAAAGATTTTGATCAGGAACGCTTGAAGTATCAGCTTTCTCTTATTCCTGACATGATCAAAACAGCCACTGATGGAAGAAGCATCAACAAAGTTATCCATATCAGAACTATTGCTGATATGAAAAGAAACAGCATTTACCGAGGCAAGTTAAGTGGGGTTTTCAAACTACTAAAACTTTTTTTTTTACATTTCCTGTCACCACGGCTACGGCAGAGAGGTCTTTTTCCTCCCTAAGAAGAATAAAGACATTTCTGAGAAGCGAAATGACTGATTGCAGGTTGAATAACTTATTCCTAATGTATGCATAGCTCAAGAACAGAACTGGATTTAAAAGAAAGTGCAAAACAATTTGTATCTGTCAACTCAAGGAGAATGAATTATTTATTTTTAAGAAAGGTCACTTGTTTGGTCTTCTGTTGAATTGAAAGGAGTGCTAACTGCGATAGATGTGATGACTTTGTGAGTATGTGTGTTTTATTTAGTTTAAACTGCAACTGTTACTAATTTATTTTAACATTCTTGGATTAGGAGGGAAGAGAGGTGAGGGGGGAAAATCTCCCCCCCCCCTTGAAACTTAGATATAGGTAGCTAATTTTAATAAATTTTATACTCAACAAAGAATATGTACGTATACATACGTTAATAAATCAATGTCTCCGTAGATGAAAACATCTTCCTACACCACTGCATACATACAACGAACCATGCATGCTAAATGCCTGGGCTTATTTTTTAAACTTGCACGTGCCTAGTAGAATAGTCGGGAACTTGCTCTTCAGTTTGAGGGGTTAGTGAGAAAAGTAAAAAGAAGGCCAGTAATCGCAGACTGTTGTCATGGACTGTCTCTTCCTGGGCTTCACTATTGTCATGGACTTTCTCTTCCTGGGCTTCACTGCTGTCATGGACTGTCTCTTCCTGGGCTTCACTATTGTCATGGACTGTCTCTTCCTGGGCTTCACTATTGTCATGGACTGTCTCTTCCTGGGCTTCACTATTGTCATGGACCGTCTCTTCCTGGGCTTCACTATTGTCATGGACTGTCTCTTCCTGGGCTTCACTATTGTCATGGACCGTCTCTTCCTGGGCTTCACTATTGTCATGGACTGTCTCTTCCTGAGCTTCACTATTGTCATGGACTGTCTCTTCCTGGGCTTCACTATTGTCATGGACTGTCTCTTCCTGGGCTTCACTATTGTCATGGACTGTCTCTTCCTGGGCTTCACTATTGTCATGGACTGTCTCTTCCTGGGCTTCACTATTGTCATGGAATGTCTCTTCCTGGGCTTCACTGCTGTCATGGACTGTCTCTTCCTGGGCTTCACTATTGTCATGGACTGTCTCTTCCTGAGCTTCACTGCTGTTTCTGGATGTTCTTCTGTACAAGAAGGCACCACAGGTACTGTACCTTTGCTTACCGGGAAGCACTCAGAATCCAATCGGTCTCGAACAAGGAGGTACGGCAGCATATACTCATGAATGGCTTATTGTATTTGCCAGAGTACAGATCACTGTGGAGTATAAAGCTTAACAAAATTTAACAAATAAAAATATATAATTATGTGCATATTTATATATTTGCTGGAGCACACATAAGTCACACCAGACAATGCTCCCAAGCTCCCAGCATGGCAGGAGGCTCTGATGACCGTGCTAGTGTTGCCAGTCTCACGATAACTTTATTCCTTACTTGGCACTCCCTTTCAGCTCTTCTGTTGCTCCAAATTCAAAAGCTTTGAGCTTACATACAAGCTGCAATACATCTCACATGCCGTGTTCCAGATATGCCACGCGAAAATCGATAGCAGTGCAGCTGCAGCTCGTAGAAACATCCTCCACTTCGGACTCCTCCCATGATTCATATCAAAACCTCAGTAAGGACTGTATTTTCCCGGGTGTATACATAGGCCGCAGCAGTATACACTCCCAGGAAAATACAGTCTTGCTGAAGTTTTGTCGTGGACCTGTGTAACATGACGTAGCACTGCGTAGCTTTTTGCTTATTTCAATGCCACTGATTCTAGCGCCAAACTGCAGTTTAATATATTTGCGATCTAATGAGTTTGAAAAGCTTAATAAATAAAAAATTACAGCTTAATAAGTAATATTTTTGAGAAGTCACAGATTAAGTCGAGATTCAATCAACTGCTACATAAAGATGCATGTGATTCAGTCGAGGATATGCAGTGTGCATTTACATGCAGTGTGCATTTATATGCATGTCCATGCATGGAGAGAGAGAGATGATAAGGAAGTTTGTGTCAACTGATGACTCAGAGAACTCACTTTTTGAACCAAATGTTTTTCCTAATACTGTCAATAGTGTATCTCTTGCTTGGACTGACACGCAACATCTTCTTGAGAAGAGCTGGAAATAAAGAAGCTCTTAGTTACTACAAATAGCTCATATTACCAGTGTTCTGATTGGGTCACTGAGAGAACACACCTAGAGGTAGTATATTATTAGGAAGGCCTAAAGGTTCCAGTATATTTTTAGGAGGCTACCAGAAGTTCTAGTATATTAATAAGAACATGGTTCTAGTATACTAGGAACATACCTAGAGGTTTTAGAATATTATAGGAACACCTAGAGGTTCTAGTATACTAGGAACACACTTAGAGGTTCAAGTATATTATAAAAACACCTAAAGGTTCTAGTATATTCCTAGGAGGCTACCAGAAGTTCTAGTATATTAATAAGAACATGGTTCTAGTATACTAGGAACACACTTAGAGGTTCTAGTTTATTATAGGAACATGCCTGGATATTCTAGTATATTATGGGAACACCTAGAGGTTCTAGTATACTAGGAACACATATGAGGTTCTAGTATATTATAGGAACACGCCTGGTTATTCTAGTATATTATGGGAACACCTCGAGGTTCTAGTATACTAGGAACACACCTAGAGTTTCGGTGCTGATCTTGTTCCAAGGAGAGAAGAAGCAGTTCTTGCCGCACCATTCCATGTACTCAATGCAGCTGGATGTGGGTGTGTCCCAGGGCAACTCTAGGAAAGATTAACCATCATGTGTACGCCAGGTAAGAAACACACCAATTATCACATTGCAGGGAGGGGGAGGAGTCATATGCTTAATCACATGCAACCATTTCCTCGTTACCATCTTGCTCATTGCGTAAGGCGTGAGCAAGAGCCAACCAATAGCTGACTAAAGGCTGGTTCACAACACGACGCTGGCCGAGCGTTGCATTGCGTTGCATGTTGTCGATTGACCCGAACTGTCGCCGACACGCGATGTTCTGATTGGTCCGACGCTGCATTTCAGATGCTGGATTAGAAAAAAATTCTAATCCAGCATCTGTAACACAGCGTCAGACCAATCAGTGTCCGTCATTGTTGAGCGGGTCAAAGTTAAATTGACTACACGCAACGCGATACTCGGCCAGCATCGTGTTGTGAACCAGCCTTAAGATTTAAAAAGATAATTGGATACTTATTGCAAGATTTTCCAATTACTCAACCACTTGAGACTTCCACTGCAGTCCTAGCTGACGTAGTCGTGTCCCGACATAGGAACAATGAACATGGACGCTCCAGTAGTAGTGTGAGGTGCTACTCAGGCACAAACTTCTCCAATCTTCGTTGTAGAGGCAAGCCTTCTCGTACTCCTACCCTCACCACTTCATCGAAGGTTTCGACACACCTTTCCACAAGAGGGATGGTATGGGGGGCAGTTGACATGCTTTACACTGTCCTACTAATTGGGGACCATTATTGGAAACTACAAGCTGTTCAGGTATGCCATACCTTGCAAATAGGTGCCTAAGGACATCAATGTACTTTTTATAGCAGTGTGCTCTTCATTTCCTGAACTTCCGGCCACTTTGGAGTGCGCATCAACCACAATGAGGTAATAATAGCCGATATATGGGTCAGCTGAGTCCACATGGACAAAATGGTCGAGATGGCTATATCCATGGTGACGGTGCCCCAGTAGGAGCCTTGTTGGACCTGCTGACATGCCACGCACGATTTATTTTCAACATCACGACCTATGGGAAGCCACCACACCATATGCGACTATGAGCCAGGCATTTCATCCCAAGATTGCTGGAATGGAGTTCCTGCAAAACGGCATGCTGCAGGTTCTGGCGGAGTACTACTCGAATTCCAGCACTATGCCTTCCCTGCCCGTTATGTCATTATTGTGTACACAACAGGGTTTTGTGGTGAGTGCAATGGCCAACCATTCTTGATGTATGTGAACATCTTGGAAAGGACATAAATTGCTCTCTGAATGCTTCCTGCAGAAATGGATACATGTAGATCACAATCTGGGCAATATTGATTAGAATGACCTCTGGTACATGTACCTCTTCCTTTGAAGTGTGCTGTAGCATTGGCATGGCTGCATTGCAGTGAATGTGGTTGGCTTGAATGAACATCACAGGGAAGTAAAAATGCCAACAGGCTGCCCTTCCTGGAGCCCAAGTGATCTATCTCCATGGTAAGCTCTCTGCCATGACCTATTTGTTTACAGCAAAGATTAAACCTAAGGCTTCTTTCTTCTCACAGTGCTCAGAGAGTTCAGGAGGCATAAGCTGCTCTGGTCCATCAGATGTGACAGAACTACACCTATGTCATAGGCTGAGGCATCATTGGCTGTCAAAGGGATGTGTAACTCTGTGTAACTCTGGGTTACAATGAACCAAGACCTGGGATGACAGCATTGATTAAATGCTCTTTCACAGACATTTAAAAAAAAAAAAAAATTTTTTGCACTTTTGCCTATTAAGGCCATGCTCCATTTTAATACATCCCTAGCATCAGTTTTCCCAGTAAGGAGAATATCATCAGTGTACACACCAACATTAGGAATCCCCTGCAACATTGATTCCATATCTCTCTGAAAAATGGCAGGAGCTGAGGCTACACTGTAAGGTAATCTCCTCTTGTACTCATACACACCTTCGTGCATATTCGTGCATATTAATAGCATTGTGCCCAGCCAATTTGTCTCCCAGGAATATCTGCGTGTGCACCTGTGACAGATCCAGTTTTATGACCTTGGAACCACTTGCGAGGGTACCCATCCGACTTCAATGTTAATCAGTTTTGAGGACAAGGTTTATGGTCGCCTTACAATCCCTGCAAATCCTGAATCTTCCATCTTTCTTGTGTCCTGTGATGATTGGTGCTGCCCACTCGGAACATGACACCTCGATAATTCAAGACTGTCCAATTCTTCTCCTACGGCTGGTCTAATAGCAAAGGGAACACTTCTAGGTCTGAAGAACTTATAGACTCGTCATTATACTTAATACATGTCATTAGCAGCGATGGATGTTTAACTTCTCACCTCAATCATGAGATCAGTGAGTGCTTGCATTGCCAAACCAAGCTTAGTGATTCTAAGTAATGCACACACCTGCTATCTTCAGCTTCAAGCAGCCAACTTCAGCTTTGTCCAAGTCTGCAGATGGACCTTCCCCACGATCCTTCGCCTCATCTCTGCTTGTATAATTTTAACATAATCTTATCTGTAGGTGCTGACTATGTGCACCAGCCTAACCCTGCACCACTGAAGGTAAAGAGTGGTGTGCACCAGCCTAACCCTGCACCACTGAAGGCAAAGAGTGGTGTGCACCAGCCTAACCAGCACCACTGAAGACAAAGAGTGGTGTGCACCAGCCTAACCCTGCACCACTGAAGGTAAAGAGTGGTGTGCACCAGCCTAACCAGCACCACTGAAGACAAAGAGTGGTGTGCACCAGCCTAACCCTGCACCACTGAAGGCAAAGAGTGGTGTGCACCAGCCTAACCAGCACCACTGAAGACAAAGAGTGGTGTGCACCAGCCTAACCCTGCACCACTGAAGGTAAAGAGTGGTGTGCACCAGCCTAACCAGCACCACTGAAGACAAAGAGTGGTGTGCACCAGCCTAACCAGCATCACTGAAGACAAAGAGTGGTGTGCACCAGCCTAACCCTGCACCACTGAAGGCAAAGAGTGGTGTGCACCCAGCCTAACCCTGCACCACTGAAGGCAAAGAGTGGTGTGCACCCAGCCTAACCAGAAGGCATGGGTGCTTACTGAGGCAACATACACACTGCTTTGCTAGGACGGGATGAAATATTTGATGAGCCAAAAATTATTCCACCCATTTTTTACAAATGCAACAACACTCTGTAGAGGAGGAGGAAGGACCTGATTACTTGCCTGGTCTGGGGTAGAAATGTCTGTCCCCCCCCCCCCTCTTGCTACACAGGCTAGCTCGAGTCAAACAAGGAGCAGGGCTTATCAGAAATGACCGTCATCAATTCCCTTTGCAAAGCGACCGTAAAGTATAACTTCTTTACGATAATTTCTCAATTATTTTAATGATTTTTTTTAGTTTTAAATATTGTCTGACAGACATACATGCATACCCAGTTTATACACTGCAGAACAACTGGAATATCAAGCTTTATATCTTGGTAGAAAAACTGAAAAAGACAGCAAATACAAAAAAAACACATCTCTGAAACATCTGGCGCAGTTCTAAATATACCCAACTCAACAGTGCTAAGGCATACAGTAGAAATATGCACAATTGTCTATTTATTGCACCACGTCAATTCACTAAAAAATATACCTCAAGCGGTTTTATCCCAACGATGCAACGCAACACATTCGATGTTCACAGAGCGTCGCAGATTTGACGCAGTGCATGGCGTTGGTTGCAAACCAACAAAGCTATTGTACAATATATTTGTAGGTACATGTATTAATGTTGAATAGTTGTGTGTGCTCGGAATAAACAGTTTATGACAATGGGACACAAGTGATGTGCTTCACTTTATGAGCTAGTCGTGGTCGCTCACCTCACAGAGAGACTAGGTATTAATTGGCAAAGAAATCGCAACGTAATCTTACGCATTTATTAATTTTTGTCATTAATGAAGTGATCGATCGTGATTTGGGGAAGTTATCGTAATCGGTTACTTATGGTCTGTAATTGCCCCAGGTCTGAAATATACACAACACACTTGTACATACAGTGTATTATATTGACATACCTCCTGCTAGTAATGCCACCAGCACAATGCCACAGGACCAGATGTCTGCTGGCTCAGCGTAGTAGTCCAGTCCAGCGTAGACCTGAGCAATGCCATAATCACACACACATTAGGGTTTGGAAAATCCAGAGTATGTTCTCCCCCAAGAGGACATATCCCACCCCCACCCCCCACTTAATTTAATTTAATTTAGTCTTGATGAAGGCTAGAGCATCTAGCTGAAACATTGAGTGAGCAAATTTAAATTGATGATCGAGAAAGTCATTTGTAACTTAAAGAATTTTTTTTAATGAAGTTGCATAAGAATCTACTAAACCACTCCCCCCTCCACTCCCCACCCCACCAGACATGCACACACCCTCCAAGAAACGACTTCCATAAAGGAGATGGTATGAAATTGGATATTGTTATTGATAAGTTCTTGTGGCCTCACTAACCAACGAAAATAAAAAAGGAATATTATCCAGTAGGTAAGGTGGTGAAGGCTAGGTGGGGGGTGAAGAGAGCAGCTATCTTTGAGAAGGGGGGCTGGGTGGCCCCACACCCTCACACTACATAGCTGGACTGGTTTCCATTGGGCACGGATGTTCCTCTGTACACATCACGCAAAATGGACCAACTGCAGGAAACATTCTACACACACTTCCTGTCAACGACAAGAGAATGTCATGAAATAATTCTATTTTAAGCACATTCCAGGAGTGCGCCACTCAGTGTTTCGAGGATCATGTTTGACTTTGAATCATGAGTAACCTGCCGGCAACAATTAACCAGCACATGGTCACATCCCCAACCTGCCATTCCCAGTTTGTAGCAATGCCCGCAGCCTGACGTTGCCAGCTTGTTGCCACACGGACAGTGTGTACCTACAGTATACGTGGGAGCTGGTGTATCTCCTTGGTTCCCTGAGAAGAGCCATGCCAACCTCAGAATGGAGTGCACCCTCACACTGCAAGCCAGGGAACCTAACAGAAAGCTGAAGCTTGACTTTGACACTCTGGGTCACTTTCATCGAATGTCTTCCAGTAAAATCTCATTTCCTCCACAATCCTCAAAACATTATCTCAAACTATTTGCTTTAAAAAAAGGACTATCTTGAATCTGGTTCCCCCAAAAGAGTTAAGGATGATAAATTTACACCCCTCCCCACCCCCCAATTTCACAAATCTTGATTCCCTTCCCTACATAAAACATAGACCCTAGAAGAATCACCAGAAAGCATTATGCATATGTGGCCAGTTACCCTGTTCACATGCAGACATACGTACACCTTCCCGCAACTCACCTCAGGGGCGATGTAGGGGGGCGTGCCACACCTCCGGTTTAACTTGCGCTCCTTCCCGAGGTGACGAAAAACGGTGGACAACCCAAAGTCAGACACCTTTATTCTGTCTGCGTGCGAACCACAGAGTCAAGGAAGCAACACGACAACGTCATATTACCTCAGATGTTAATTAAAACCCACCCACCCACTCACCAAAGCCATCAAGTAGAATATTCTCGGGTTTAATATCTCGGTGTGCCACTCCCCTTTCATGAAGGTATCCCTGCGAGAATGGTAATTATTGATGGTCAGTGGCGGCCAATCATTTCCCTCGATAGGTCTACAAGGACAGCCAAGCACATGTCATTCCAACGACTCTCTTCTTCCCTTCCTCCCGACATTTGTCATGGCATTCCTGACCACTACCACGCTGGCCAGCTAATCATGTAGGTATGTGTACTAGATGATACCCATGCTTTGAATGGCCAGTGGGACAATCTGGCTATTCCCTCATATTTTCTCCCATTAAGTCGGAAGACTGTTCCGCTGCCCGGTGTGTAAAGTTTGCTTCAAGATGGTCACTTCCTTCACTAGGCATGGAGTTTCTCTACCAATACCCTTGCTCTATACCACGGGAGGGTGTGCAATGCAATACTTCTGTACCTGCTTCAAGATGGTCACTTCCTTCACTAGGCATGGAGTTTCTCTACCAATACCCTTGCTCTATACCACGGGAGGGCGTGCAATGCAATACTTCTGTACCACGGGATTATGACCATAATGGACATTTTGTTGGAATAACACTTCATAAACACACTCACAGGAACCTAATATAGACAAGTCTCATTCACTAGTAGTATGTACGTACGTACCACTGCATCGATGAGCTGCAGGAAGAAGTGGTGTGCTAGTCCAGGCTCCATTCCATTGTCAGGTTCTATTCCAAGCCCAAATAAGAAACAAACATAGCTCTGTGATCAAGCGCAGACAACCGCAGCAAACTCTGGTTGTTCAGTGTTCTCGACGCTTAGCGCACACCAAGCTCTGATCATGAGGGTAGCGCAGATGACCGCAGCAAACTCTGGTTGATCAGTGTTCTCGATGCTTAGCGCGCACCAAGCTCTGATCATGAGGGTAGCGCAGATGACCGCAGCAAACTCTGGTTGATCAGTGTTCTCGATGCTTAGCGCGCACCAAGCTCTGATCATGAGGGTAGCGCAGATGACCGCAGCAAACTCTGGTTGATCAGTGTTCTCGATGCTTAGCGCGCACCAAGCTCTGATCATGAGGGTAGCGCAGATGACCGCAGCAAACTCTGGTTGATCAGTGTTCTCGATGCTTAGCGCGCACCAAGCTCTGATCATGAGGGTAGCGCAGATGACCACAGCAAACTCTGGTTGATCAGTGTTCTCGATGCTTAGCGCGCACCAAGCTCTGATCATGAGCGCAGACGACCACAGCAAACTCTGGATGTTCAGTGTTCTCGATGCTTAGCGCGCACCAAGCTCTGATCATGAGGGTAGCGCCGATGACCACAGCAGTGTTCTCGATGCGGAAACTGGCCAAAGCCATATAGCTGTTTGGTGAGTTTCCCTCCCGAATGTGTCTGGTGAGGTCTATAGGATGCGTACTGAAGCTGCAGATGTGGCCCAGCCAAAAAGTGGACTAGTTTAACGTTTGAATCTTGCCACTCTGGGGTCAAAGTGCATGCCAGCTCTCTTAATATGCACAAGTACTGGAAGCACCTGAGAATCTCTACGCGCGTACATACAAGGGCACGTACATACAAGGGCATATAAACCCAACCTGCTCGTTTAAAGTGCCCCTCTCAGTGTGGTCACAAGCCATCTTTGTCAGCCATCATCTACATCTTGCCGTGAAGTGGTCCCGTAGTCATCGTGAGAAAGGATGAGTTACTGTGCATGCATGCGTACAGAAGCTTCACCGCAAGCGACGTACTTCACAAAGAGACAAAACTAACTCCCGTGGATCACACGCACTATCAGCTACAACTCACACAGATTTCCAATTGAGCTTTCTGATGTTGGCAGGACACTGCCACACCCCTTTACCCGTCTTCTAGCAGCTGTTGCTTCGCAGGAAACTCCTCATCCTCGGATGTTCAATCTGTTTCAAAATAAGGGGGTATGCTACGTTCCATTATAAGGGGGTGCGCTTATAATGATTTCACCATTTAACAAAAAAAATTGTGGTAGGCTAGAAGTTCCTTGCCCCTCCCCCAAAACAGACTCATATCCTAGCTAAAGGTCGGATCACAATATGCCGTTCGCACTCATCGACGCGTCAGTATTGAGATAGAAGTCGCATCGCGTCGCTTCATTTGAATGGACTTGATTTCTATTCTAGTTGTGGTTGCGACGCATCGGCCGACACGTGTTGGTGTGCTTTATTTGTGTTTCCACAACAAAAAAATAATGAATGCTCCTACTTAATCAAGGAAGGGATGGATGAGTAAAGATTGATGAGGAACTTCCTAGAACATGACACTCTATCCCACAAGTCATTTAGAGATTGGAGGTTCATTAGTTAATGGGTGGAGTTTGTAATTCAGGGTTGACCAGGCAAACACAACAATAACACTCCAGCATGCCTTGAATCTTTCTCTAAGGAATCACTTCTTAAAGTCTTCATCCCTCTCTCTTGCCTCTCACGTAACTTGCATCTCTCAGGTCCACTCTGACAATCTCAGTACTAGAAGACTACAGAATGCATTACAACAACTAGCTTCTCCACTACCGAATAAAGGACGAGAAGAAAAGGTCACCAGCCCTGCCAGGACCCTCGTCTCCCTCTGGCTAGTGCATGTGCTGCATTACAAGGATGGGGGTCTGCTCTCATGTGGCTTTGTTATAAAGTACCGTATTTTGTAGCACATTTAATATGCTTTTTAATAGTTTTGCTATACACGTTTTTCTTTTGGAACTGCAGGGTTGGAATGTGAAGCTAATCACACCATGAAAACTGTTCTTAATGCCACAGTTCAGCATCAAGTCTTGAGTGATAACAACTGTAGTTGCTAAGGATGATGAAGGGGATTTCGAAAAACATATTTCATATGAAGGAGGGAGATTAAACTATTACAAACACTAGCAAAACCTTATGGCTACGACTTTGGAGCTCCATAGATTCTATACAACTCAAAAGACAGTGTGCTCTCTTTTGGTACTAAAAACCATGCCAAAGTCACCTGCAGCCAAAATGGGGGGGGGGGGTACTTTAGAATCTGAGTGCCTGCAGTTGTGGCTCCTGATTGGAAAGTGCTGCTAACCAGTTGAAATTAGTATTTGTGGCTAGAGGAAGCCCTACAAGGTGCTAATATACAGATGAAGGCTGAGCAACATCCTTTGAGAGATTGAGAGAATGCAATTTCAAGTGTTATTATTATTATTGTAACTTATGAAGTGTCAAAGTGTGCACTAAAAATCAATTTTCTTCTATATAGTAGGGCTTCCTCGTGGCTAACACTTCCCCCAACCTGGAGCAGCCAGCACTCAGATTCTGGGGTACCCCCATTTTAGCTGCAGGTAACTTTGGCATGGTTACACCTATGTAGTATCAAGAGAGCACAGACAGAGATATGCTATATGTATATGTATATATATATATGTCAAGTTCATATAGTGAAGAATCAATGGAGGCTCCAAAGTTGCAACCACAAAGGGTTTTTTAGTTGTAGTTTAGTTCCCTTCTTATGAACAATCAAACATGTTTTCATAAAAAAACACCTTCGTCATCCTCTAGTGGTTCTAGCAACTACAGGTGGTTATGGCCACTCCAGACTCGTGGTCAAGCATGTGGGTGGAAAATTGAGGGCGTCACCTCAATTTTCCACCCGCACGCTTGACCACATACTAGAATTTTAACGCCTAATGAAAAAGGTCATTGAAGAGCCTAGGGCTTCCTATAGCCACTGGTACCAATTTCAAATCTCTAGCACTTAGCAATCTGGAGTTATTTTGGATGAGGTTTTTGGGATGCAGGTTTTTGAGGTCCCTCCATTTTAGGGTCTAGTAACTTGCCTATAGTTATACCTATGAAACATATTTTAGTATCAAAAGAGAGCACACAGAGAGACCTATCTTTTGAGCTATATATCAAGTCCATACCATGAAGTTTGCAGAATCTACGGAGCTCTAAAGTTGTAACCACGAGTAAAATTTTTATCATCTCCCCTTGAAAGTATATAGTCCAATTTCAACAGCGATTTCCCACATTTCCAAACTTTTTGAATTTCAAAAAAGGATATCTCTGAGAAAAATTAGTGTGTACCTACTTAATTCTGTCTTTGCTCTATGATTTGATAGAGTTACTTAAGTAGTAGCTATAAGCACTTCCAAGTTATAAGTTTATTCACAACTGTCCTTAGTGAGCGTTGGCACGCAGCCAATTGTATAGCTGGTAGTGCACTTAGCAAGCACAAATTAACTCTATGAAATCTCTTAATAGTGTCTAAGCAAGAGTTTTGGAAGCCATAGCTGTTTTATTTTTTTAGCTAGGCTTTGCAGGGTTTTAAGGTCGATTTTTTCCACTTTTTCCCAGCTTTTCTGCATGTCACACACTGTGTACTTACCCTATCCTCAATTTTTTAACGGGTTTTTTTTTGAAGCACTAAGAGAGATCTATCTTTTGAGCATAAAAGATTTTTTTCACTTTTTCCCAACTTTTCTGCATGTCACACACTGTATACTACTTACCCTATCCTCAATTTTTTAACGTTTTTTGAAGCACTAAGAGAGATCTATCTTTTGAGCATAAAATACTAGCATAGGGTGTGTGGTTCAGGAGTTACGGCCCTTGAAAGAAGTGAGGGGTTTTTTTGAAGAAAAAAATGGGCCACCTTAAATGATCTTGTGTGAGACTAAATGAGCTTGCGCGAGGCTAAATGAGCTTGTGTGAGACTAAATGAGCTTGTGTGAGGCTAAATGAGGGCTAAATGAGCTTGTGTGAGGCTAAATGAGCTTGTGTGAGGCTAAATGAGGGCTAAATGAGCTTGTGTGAGGCTAAATGAGCTTGTGTGAGGCTAAATGAGCTTGTGTGAGGTTAAATGAGCTTGTGTGAGGCTAAATGAGCTTGTGTGAGACTAAATGAGCTTGTGTGAGGCTAATAAATGAGCTTGTGTGAGGCTAAATGAGCTTGTGTGAGGCTAAATGAGCTTGTGTGAGGCTAAATGAGTGTGAGGCTAAATGAGCTTGTGTGAGGAGGCTTGTGTGAGGCTAAATGAGCTTGTGTGAGGCTAAATGAGCTTGTGTGAGGCTAAATGAGCTTGTGTGAGGCTAAATGAGCTTGTGAGTGAGAGGCTTGCGTGAGGCTAAATGAGCTTGTGTGAGGCTAAATGAGCTTGCGTGAGGCTAAATGAGCTTGTGCGAGTCTTGCGTGAGGCTAAATGAGCTTGCGTGAGGCTAAATGAGCTTGTGTGAGGCTAAATGAGCTTGTGTGAGGCTAAATGAGCTTGTGTGAGGCTAAATGAGCTTGTGTGAGACTAAATGAGCTTGTGTGAGGCTAAATGAGCTTGTGTGAGGCTAAATGAGCTTGTGAGAGGCTTGCGTGAGGCTAAATGAGCTTGTGCGAGACTAAATGAGCTTGTGTGAGGCTAAATGAACTTGTGTGAGATTAAATGAGCTTGTGTGAGGCTAAATGAGCTTGCGTGAGGCTAAATGAGCTTGTGTGAGGCTAAATGAGCTTGTGTGAGGCTAAATGAGCTTGTGTGAGATTAAATGAGCTTGTGTGAGGCTAAATGAGCTTGCGTGAGGCTAAATGAGCTTGTATGAGGCTAAATGAGCTTGTGAGAGGCTTGCGTGAGGCTAAATGAGCTTGTGTGAGACTAAATGAGCTTGTGTGAGGCTAAATGAGCTTGTGTGAGACTAAATGAGCTTGTGTGAGACTAAATGAGCTTGTGTGAGGCTAAATGAGCTTGTGTGAGACTAAATGAGCTTGCGCATGCCTAGTCGAGGCCAGCCTCCCTTGGTTTGGGATTAATTGCGTACACCCTCAAATAATATTCGCCCTTGTTAAGTGTTCGCTCCGTTTGGGCACCTGAAACTATTTGAACCAGCGGTATCCAATTGAGAAAACATGGTATCTATAGATATGCAGAGTATTCAGTTAGAAGGATCAATAGCTATCATCGTAATTTAGTATGCGCTTATACATTGCCAATCACCAGTTTTCCTGCAGGCTTAGTTGGAAGCAAGGACACTAAACAACCACAGTTTCACAGTATTGGCTACTGTCTATCGATACATGTGCAAGCAGTCCGAAGCAACACAAATATATCAAAAGGCATCATGTAATTAGTCTACAGTGTCTCATGAGACCCCTCCTTCCCTTTGCCCCTCCCCCAAAACCCACAGCAGAGTGACCTGGGAATATTATAAACCACAGTGGCATACGACCTTTGCACCGACCTTTGCACCTCATCCCTGGTTCCCTTAGATACACATACATCAGCATTTCTTCCTCTAAAAGAGCGTGCTACTAGCATTGCATCAGGACTGTATAGCAACTTTCTACAAGTTGTGGAGCTCCAAAGTACGGACCCCCCTTCTCATATTTCCAGCGATTGGTCACAACTTTGCCACCAACTTCCACTACAAATGTCAGACAGTGACTCACCAATCCTGTCAAACAGCTCTCCACCGTCGGCGTATTCTAGGAAGAGGTAGTGGACATTGCCACACGACCTCTGGCCGAAGAAGCGGATCACGTGATCGTGTCGTAGCATCTTCATAATGCAGACCTGCAGGGAACCCGTGGGCGTAGGAGGAAGAGTTGGATGGCACTATGAAGAGCACATGGTTATAACATGACTAGTGCGTGGGTAGCTCCCAGATGAGGCCACACCCACATTTGAATCGCAGAAGTGTTTATTGGCGAGACTTGGACTGCACGTCTACTCCAAATGCAGCCTCTCATTGTAGCAATGCTAATAATAATAATATAATAATAATAATAATAATAATAATAATAATAATAATAATATATAATAATAATAATAATAATAATAATAATAATAATAATAATAATAATAATAATAATAATAATGATGATGATGATGATGATGATGATGATGACGACGACAACAACAACAATAATAATATAATGATGATAATAATAATAATAAAATAATAATAATAGTAATATAGGTTTTATAATAATAATAGTAGTAATTAGTAGTAGTAGTAGTAGTAATAGTAGTAGTAGTAGTAGTAGTAGTAGTAGTAGTAGTAGTAGTAATAATAATAATAATAAAAATAATAATAATAATAATAATAATAATAATAATAATAATAATAATAATAATAATAATAATAATAATAATAATAATAATAATAATATAAGTTTTATAATAATAATAGTAATTATAAGTTTTACACCACCAACAACAAGTTCATAGAGTGAAGTGTGCAGAATTTATGGAGCTCCAAAGTCATCACCACAGTTGTTTTTAACAAATAAGAGGAAACCTAAGGTATTGTACTTTTCAAACTGATTTACCACGAAGTAATTTTCATGCAGAGACATCACATAAGGCAGTCCGACTCAGTCAATTTTTGCCCTTAGCAAATATAATCTGGAGAAATTCTTACATTCCTCTGAATTTTTAATTATCACTTTTCCAATGCAGTCATTTTCTGATTAGAGTCTGTGCAGTCACCTGACTGCAAAAAAATTAAATTGGGATAATGGGATGATGGGAGAAATTTTTTAAGGGGGAACGGTGGACAAATTAATTTTTTTTTAAACCTGTGGTTACAACTTTAGAGCTCAGGAGATTCTGCAAACTTCATGGTATGGACTTGATATATAGCTCAAAAGATAGGTCTCTCTGTGTGCTCTCTTTTGATACTAAAATATGTTTCATAGGTATAACTATAGGCAAGTTACTAGACCCTAAAGCGGAGGGACCTCAAAAACCTGTACCCCAAAATCGCCGTCCAAAACAACTCTGAGTTGCGAAGTGCAAAAAAATTGAAAATGGTACGAGTGGCTAGAGGAAGCTCTAGAGCATACAATGACCATTTGAAATAGGCGTTAAAAATTTATTACCTGGTCAAGCGCGCGGGTGGAAAATTGAAGGCGTTGTTGCACTTCGCAACTCGGAGTGGTTTTGGACGGCGATTTGGGGGTGCAGGTTTTTGAGGTCCCTCCGCTTTAGGGTCTAGTAACTTGCCTATAGTTATACCTATGAAACATATTTTAGTATCAAAAGAGAGCACACAGAGAGACCTATCTTTTGAGCTATATATCAAGTCCATACCATGAAGTTTGCCGAATCTACTGAGCTCTAAAGTTGTAACCACAGGTTAAAAAAATAAAAAATAAAAAATGCAACTGTCACCCCGTGATCATTATCTGTAAGTACTTCTGATATCACTATACCTGACAAGTGTTGAAGACCTGTGGTTGAGTGTTTATAAGGACCTTTGTGGTTTTGCCCATATTTCAGCCATAGTTTATTGCAACACCATTATCATTGGAAAGCACACAGAATGGGCTAGACCAAAATCTTTGACTAGTTATAACGTAAAAAAAAATAAAAAAATTAACACAAGAATGGTCCACTCTCCTCGATGATAAAAGAATTACCACAACAACACTAATATGGTCGACAATGGTGGCTGTTGATGTCAACTCAAACACAACTGCTCCAGCACCAGGCATGAACCAGGGTAAAGGAATCTAGTTGTCCATGTCTGTGTGTGCGTGCATGTGCGTGTGTGTGTGTGCATGCATGCATGCGTGTGTGTGTGTGTGCATGTCTGTGTGTGTGTGTGTGTGAGTTGTTGGCATGTGTGTGTGTGCATTTCTGTGTATGTGTGTGTCTGTGTGTGCATGTGTGTGTGTGTGTGTGTGTGTGTGTGAGTGCATGTGGTGCTTGTTTGATCACAGGGATCATGAAATACACCTGTTCCCCCATCCGGGGCTTCTATTTCTACAAAAGACACCTGGAAAGTATTCACTATGGATAGCAGCTGTCCTGGGAAAGTATTCACTATGAAAGTTAGCAGCTGTCCTGGGAAATCTTCACTATGGAAGTTAGCAGCTGTCCTGGGAAATCTTCACTATGGAAGTTAGCAGCTGTACTGGGAAATCTTCACTATGGAAGTTAGCAGCTGTCCTGGGAAATCTTCATTATGGAAGTTAGCAGCTGTCCTGGGAAATCTTCACTATGGAAGTTAGCAGCTGTCCTGGGAAATCTTCATTATGGAAGTTAGCAGCTGTCCTGGGAAATCATCATTATGGAAGTTAGCAGCTGTCCTGGGAAATCTTCACTATGGAAGTTAGCAGCTGTCCTGGGAAATCTTCATTATTGAAGTTAGCAGCTGTCCTGGGAAATCTTCACTATGGAAGTTAGCAGCTGTCCTGGGAAATCTTCATATGGAAGTTAGCAGCCGTCGCACTACCTGGGAAGTTCTTCATCCAGCCCTGTCCAACAGGCGAGGTCTGTAAAAGGAGGTCGCTCTGCAATTCTAGCACAGCCTATTCCATGTATGTACATAAATACATACATTTCGTGCTGACTGTGCAAAAACCTACCTGCCTGCCGACCTCATTTCTAAACACTAGGGTACAGGTCACGAAATGTGGTCCTATGACTTCAGTTGATCTTGTTCTACCTCAATTATAGCAGTCAGTCACAACTCAATTATAGCAGTCTGGTAACAACTCGAGTCAGTCACAATAAAATGAGATATTAACTCATTCCAACACCTACTGGTTCTAATTATGTATGGTAAAACTTAAAAGTAACCTATAAGTAATTATGTAAACAAACACTAATTATGTACAGTAACCTAATTATGCAAGGTCGCAAACTCTAGTAACCTCAAAATTTATGTACGAAACCTCATGTAAAGTACTTCTTTAACAACATGCTTCCTCTAATTATGTACACCAACCTAATAGAAAACAACATATCAAGTACATAAATTACATCTAATTAGAACACTCACTTCCTTCTTGAGGCATTCCTGTGTCGGCCCGCCGTCCCCTTCTCCCGAGCCGTTCACGTGGATGATCTTCACAGCAACACACTCGCTGGTCTCCTTGTGCACAGCTAGTCTCACCCTAAACACAACATCACAGAACACTCAACAGCAGCACATGCTCCCAGTCCCGGATACCTCTACACCACCTCCCACAAAAGCTCCCTAGATAGTGGGAAACATACTCTCATTCCGGCCATTTGTGACCCTTAAATGGAATACGCCTCTCCCTGTCGCACCCATACAAAGAGTGTGTGTAGAACACACGATCTTTCATCGCACAGTATCCATTGCGCTGTACTTCCCAAATTTAGCTAGCTAGAGTAAGCTAAGTCCTGTCGTGGGAATTGCCGCTGCCTAAAACAGCTGCGGCCACTTCACGTATTCCTGGAGTCCACGTATTCCGATGTACACATGGTCGCCTCTAGCAGTGGATGGATAGGAGAAGGAAGTTCCAGTAGCAACAGTCGACCCTCTAACTCAGAGGCTAGAACAGAGGGTCGCTAGACACAAGCCAATGCAGAATAAGAAATGAGAGAGGTCAGCAGTGACGCATCATTAGAAACTGAGCATAGGAATTTGTTAATTGCGACCCATAATTAGAACGATGCATAAATGGAGCTTTTACAGTAACTAGTGGGTTTCTACCATCTCTATTACATGTCAAAATGGATCTATTACATGTCAAAATGGAGCTTTTACAGTAACTAGTGGGTTTCTACCATCTCTACTACATGTCAAAATGGAGCTTTTACACTAACTAGTGGGTTTCTACCATCTCTATTACATGTCAAAATGGAGCTTTTACAGTAACTAGTGGGTTTCTACCATCTCTATTACATGTCAAAATGGATCTATTACATGTCAAAATGGAGCTTTTACAGTAACTAGTGGGTTTCTACCATCTCTATTACATGTCAAAATGGATCTATTACATGTCAAAATGGAGCTTTTACAGTAACTAGTGGGTTTCTACCATCTCTACTACATGTCAAAATGGATCTATTACATGTCAAAATGGAGCTTTTACAGTAACTAGTGGGTTTCTACCATCTCTATTACATGTCAAAATGGAGCTTTTACAGTAACTAGTGGGTTTCTACCATCTCTACTACATGTCAAAATGGATCTATTACATGTCAAAATGGAGCTTTTACAGTAACTATAGTGGGTTTCTACCATCTCTATTACATGTCAAAATGGAGCTTTTACAGTAACTAGTGGGTTTCTACCGTCTCTACTACATGTCAAAATGGAGCTTTTACACTAACTAGTGGGTTTCTACCATCTCTATTACATGTCAAAATGGAGCTTTTACAGTAACTAGTGGGTTTCTACCATCTCTATTACATGTCAAAATGGAGCTTTTACAGTAACTAGTGGGTTTCTACCATCTCTATTACATGTCAAAATGGAGCTTTTACAGTAACTAGTGGGTTTCTACCATCTCTATTACATGTCAAAATGGAGCTTTTACAGTAACTAGTGGGTTTCTACCATCTCTATTACATGTCAAAATGGAGCTTTTACACTAACTAGTGGGTTTCTACCATCTCTATTACATGTCAAAATGGATCTATTACATGTCAAAATGGAGCTTTTACAGTAACTAGTGGGTTTCTACCATCTCTACTACATGTCAAAATGGAGCTTTTACACTAACTAGTGGGTTTCTACCATCTCTATTACATGTCAAAATGGATCTATTACATGTCAAAATGGAGCTTTTACAGTAACTAGTGGGTTTCTACCATCTCTATTACATGTCAAAATGGATCTATTACATGTCAAAATGGAGCTTTTACAGTAACTATAGTGGGTTTCTACCATCTCTATTACATGTCAAAATGGAGCAACTAGTGGGTTTCTACCATCTCTATTACATGTCAAAATGGAGCTTTTACACTAACTAAGTGGGTTTCTACCATCTCTACTACATGTCAAAATGGAGCTTTTACAGTAACTAGTGGGTTTCTACCGTCTCTATTACATGTCAAAATGGAGCTTTTACAGTAACTAGTGGGTTTCTACCATCTCTACTACATGTCAAAATGGAGCTTTTACAGTAACTAGTGGGTTTCTACCATCTCTATTACATGTCAAAATGGAGCTTTTACAGTAACTAGTGGGTTTCTACCATCTCTATTACATGTCAAAATGGAGCTTTTACAGTAACTAGTGGGTTTCTACCATCTCTATTACATGTCAAAATGGAGCTTTACACTAACTAGTGGGTTTCTACCATCTCTACTACATGTCAAAATGGAGCTTTTACAGTAACTAGTGGGTTTCTACCATCTCTACTACATGTCAAAATGGAGCTTTTACAGTAACTAGTGGGTTTCTACCATCTCTATTACATGTCAAAATGGAGCTTTTACAGTAACTAGTGGGTTTCTACCATCTCTATTACATGTCAAAATGGAGCTTTTACAGTAACTAGTGGGTTTCTACCATCTCTATTACATGTCAAAATGGAGCTTTTACAGTAACTAGTGGGTTTCTACCATCTCTATTACATGTCAAAATGGAGCTTTTACAGTAACTAGTGGGTTTCTACCATCTCTATTACATGTCAAAATGGAGCTTTTACATTAACTAGTGGGTTTCTACCATCTCTATTACATGTCAAAATGGAGCAACTAGTTGGTTTCTACCATCTCTATTACATGTCAAAATGGAGCTTTTACAGTAACTAGTGGGTTTCTACCATCTCTATTACATGTCAAAATGGAGCTTTTACAGTAACTAGTGGGTTTCTACCGTCTCTATTACATGTCAAAATGGATCTATTACATGTCAAAATGGAGCTTTTACAGTAACTAGTGGGTTTCTACCATCTCTATTACATGTCAAAATGGAGTAACTAGTGGGTTTCTACCATCTCTATTACATGTCAAAATGGAGCTTTTACATTAACTAGTGGGTTTCTACCATCTCTATTACATGTAAGGGTCAAAGTCTGAGGTCCATTATTTCACTTTTGGTGCCAAAAATAACACATCAGAACACACTAATATATTAATGGGTATATACTACTGTGTGCATTACCATCCTCCAGTGTATGCCATGCAACATTGTAATTCACTCCCTCCACCCTTCACAATACACACGAGTGTTTCCTATAGAGAAGGGGTTCTAAGATCACAATGCTCCATTTGTTGAATACTGAGCAGGAGTACAACGTTCCAAAAGACACTTTCTTGTCCAAATTTTCTCATGATTTCTTCACGATTACAATGCGGCCAAGCTGTAGCTACTCTTTCCTTCTGGTTGCTACGATGCACTACCATCCTCATGATTACAATGCGGCCAAGCTGTAGCTACTCTTTCCTTCTGGTTGCTGCGATGGACTACCATCCAGATTCCTCACAATTACAATGCAGCTAAGCTGTAGCTACACTTTCCTTCTGGTTGCTGCGATGGACTACCATCCAGATTCCTCACAATTACAATGCAGCCAAGCTGTAGCTACTCTTTCCTTCTGGTTGCTGCGATGGACTACCATCCAGATTCCTCACAATTACAATGCAGCCAAGCTGTAGCTACTCTTTCCTTCTGGTTGCTACAATGCACTAAGAGCAAGCTAAGAACATGGTCCACTATTTTGCTGACAGGGCATGTAGTGCCTGACATTGGCTGTCTCAACCATCACCCAGTGCCTTATACACATGCCAGGCAACAATAAGTGTTACACACATTCTTCTGCTCAGTCTGGTTGTTGGACACTTTCAAAAAATAAATACATAAATTCCTATGAGAGGATGCACCCCCAGACACCCAGTCCCCCCCCCCCCCCCCCCCCCCCCCAATATAAAAACCAAAGAGTTTTTTTTCCCTTTTTTCTTTTTTCAATGACTTCTCAATAATAAAGAAGCTTCGAGTGAGTCAATTCAAGCTGATTATCGAAGCAAGTCAATCTACTTACGATGTCCACTGAGCTGATAGTTACTTATGGCAACACATAACTTTTATGTATTCTTGTCCAGAAGTACAATGGTGTGTCTTGCTATTCCAACAAGAAAGCGTCCATGGAACACCCACACGCCATGGGAGATTATTGCTCAGTACCATCCACCTTCCCTGAGGTCCAGTGGTAGGTCTCCAAATTCTCACTTTGTGCTCCTCTGCTAGACATTTGATTCTTTCACAGTAACGCCGGAGACCTCAGCTCATCTACAAAGCAGCAGCGTCTGTTCATATGTCCGTTATACGGACAAATGGAAGATCGGATCCAGACAAACCTTCACCTACGGAACTGGAAATGCCTGGAGGGTTTTTGTAGAGTTTAGTCCTCATCTGGACTGGAAACCGCATCGAGCAGCAGGGCACTCGGTATTGTCGGCCAGTTGGCCATTTTGTAGGCTATTCCCTGCTTCCACATCCATTTTCCACGTTCCCAACAATAGCACAAAAATAACTCAACACAGCAAAATTACCAACAAACTACGCCAGCTATGTCAGACCTCATCTAAAGCAACACAACACAGCAACATTACCAACAAACTATGCTAGCTACGTCAGACCTCATCTAAAGCAACACAACACAGCAACATTACCAACAAACTATGCTAGCTACGTCAGACCTCATCTAAAGCAACACAACACAGCAACATTACCAACAAACTACACTAGCTACGTCAGACCTCATCTAAAGCAACACAACACAGCAACATTACCAACAAACTACATAGCTACGTCAGACCTCATCTAAAGCAACACAACAGAGCAACATTACCAACAAACTACATAGCTACGTCACGCCAGACCTCATCTAAAGCAACACAACAGAGCAATATTACCAACAAACTACATAGCTATGTCAGACCTCATCTAAAGCAACACAACACAGCAACATTATCAACAAACTACATTGTACATCAGACCTCATCTAAAGTAACACAACACAGCAACATTATCAACAAACTACATAGCTACGTCAGACCTCATCTAAAGCAATACAACACAGCAACATTACCAACAAACTACATAGCTACGTCACGCCAGACCTCATCTAAAGCAACACAACAGAGCAATATTACCAACAAACTACATAGCTATGTCAGACCTCATCTAAAGCAACACAACACAGCAACATTATCAACAAACTACATTGTACATCAGACCTCATCTAAAGTAACACAACACAGCAACATTATCAACAAACTACATAGCTACGTCAGACCTCATCTAAAGCAATACAACACAGCAACATTACCAACAAACTACATAGCTACGTCAGACCTCATCTAAAGTAACACAACACAGCAACATTATCAACAAACTACATAGCTACGTCAGACATCATCTAAAGCAACACAACACAGCAACATTACCAACAAATTACACTAGCTACATCAGACCTCATCTAAAGCAACACAACACAGCAACATTACCAACAAATTACACTAGCTACGTCAGACCTCATCTAAAGCAACACAACACAGCAACATTATCAACAAACTACATAGCTACGTCAGACCTCATCTAAAGCAATACAACACAGCAACATTACCAACAAACTACATAGCTACGTCACGCCAGACCTCATCTAAAGCAACACAACAGAGCAATATTACCAACAAATTACACTAGCTACGTCAGACCTCATCTAAAGTAACACAACACAGCAACATTATCAACAAACTACATAGCTACGTCAGACCTCATCTAAAGCAATACAACACAGCAACATTACCAACAAACTACATAGCTACGTCACGCCAGACCTCATCTAAAGCAACACAACAGAGCAATATTACCAACAAATTACACTAGCTACGTCAGACTTCATCTAAAGCAACACAACACAGCAACATTACCAACAAACTACACTAGGTACGTCAGACTTCATCCAGTTTTCTGGCGAGGATGCTTCTAGCCCTACTCTAGTAGAAAAACATTGGGATGGCTGAAAAGCAAGATTTACGGGACGGCATCGTCTTTGACTGGTTCCAGCAAAATAGGAGTATGGGAGAGTAACATTAGAGGAGGGATCATCACCCGGGAGGGGGTGGGTAGGTACCTCTGTTATTACAGGAGAGAGGCAGCAATGATTGTGGGCTGCTTCCAGCATGCCTATTGGAAAAGCCACACAAGGACACTTCTAGGCAGCTGCATGCCATTAGCCATTGCACATGTTTTAACATCAGAGTGTCGTGCATTACGTCCAAGTATGGTTTCCATGGAACAGCCCCGTTGCCACGGCTTAGCCTGCTATGTTAAACGACCACGCCAAGGTCTAATGCGGGATGCAGACTTGCACCCACGGATTCTGGACACTGAGGTGAACCAGGGGTGTGTTCAGGTCGTAAATTGCCACCCAAGAGAGCAGACATTGTCCTCAAAAAAAGAAATTCCTTTTGATGTCACATGTCATGTGAATCTGCGTAAACGCCTCTTGGAGGGAAGTTAAGAGGGGACGATACTGAGCGTTATAAAAACACTTGTGGTTATGACTTTGGAGCTCCATAGATTCTGCACACTGTACTCTATGAACTTGAAATATAACTCAAAATATAGCTCTCTCTTTTGATGATAAAAACTGTTGCAAGGTATAACCTTGTCCAAGTTAGAGGCAGTCAAAGTTGGGACATCAAAACTTGCATGCCTGAACAGTTCTGACATTCTAATGCAAACACACATATAGTAGTAGACAAGGGCTTCCTCTAGGAGTCGTACTAATTTCAATTGTCTAACACTTAATTAGGAGCTAAGGTTGGGATTCGGGCATGCAGGTTTTGAGATCCCCAACTTTGACTGCCTGTAATTTGGGTATGATTATACCTATGCAGCAGTTTTTAGTATCAAAAGCAGAGAGCTATCTATATATCAAGTTCATATAGTGAAGTGTGCAGAATTTATGGAGCTCAAATCAGAACCACAAGTTTTTTATAACACCTTGTAAAAAATGGTATCGTCCCCCTTAAAAACTTTGGGGTTTTAGGTGGGGGGGGGACACAAGAGAAGATTCTGCAGGTTCTGCAAACAACATGAAGTGCAGGAAATTACAATTAGACAGCAGATATTTTCCAAGTGTGAAGAAGAAGACCTGCGATTCAGAACCGAAAGAGGATATAGAATACGGATAAGGCCAATCATCTCATCAATTTGCAATTTGCTCTGTCAAAATGCCCAAGCAAGACTAACCAATGCTCTAGAATACACGCATGACCACGAAATTACCGAAGCATCAACCTATGACAGACAGTAATGAGGAGAAAGAGAAGTTGTTACTTAATGACTGACTCAAGCTGTTACAAGGCCCTGTTCATTATAGAGATCACTGTGTTTGCACTCATTATATACTTGATGATTTGAGTTACATGTAAGTTGTCAAATGGATGGCAGATCAAAGTCTGTGAATTTTATGACTAAAGCATGAAAGTTTCAGCATACAATCTACTCACACCAAGGATTTATTTCAGCATATAATCTACACACACCAAGGATTTATTTCAGCATATAATCTACAAAACACACCAAGGATTTATTTCAGCATATCAGCCATTCCATGTAAAGGTACCCTTCAAAGTGGAAATAAAACAAAACAATTTTTGCCAACTTTCATTGTTTGTTGGAAAGAGGAATGTTCAAATGGTATAAATCCAGAAATTCAAGCCGATTGGTCCATCTGGCGACCTATAACAACCTTGGGAATTGGGTTGACCAGTCAAGTTCCTACCAGTGTTATGTTCCATTCCAGTTAATTGGAATTCTTCAAGGGTTATTGCATCATCCACTTGTTATTGCATCATCCATTGCTCTATCTGGCAGCCATTACATCTCCTGTTCAAGTTCTATCAAGGTTTTCCTGAAAGTTTTTAGAATTTCAGAACGTGAAAACTCCTGCAAAATGTCGTCACACGAATCACACAAGTAAGTACATTTATTAATCTAGCTCTCTATCAAGTGATAATTGCTGAGTGTCTCCTTGTAAGAGTGTCATTGCTATAGGAAGGAGTAAGAATAGCTGAATAGATTTTTATCATGGTCACCTATTGTCAGTACAGTGTCTTCCTAATTTTATGTCACGCGAGTCATGTCACGCGAGTCACAGGATAGGGATATCATTCTTACTACTTGATGATTGTTTACGGTCCATTCCACGATTCCATATCGTAGAACGCGAGTTGATGGATAGTAAGGGAGGATTAGCATCAAGACAACCCATTTTACTTGTCAAGGTGTCACATAATCAAAGTTTGTTACCATGCTTCCAATGTACCAGGAGCTATTCTAGCCAAAGTTACTGAATTCTAAAGCATGAACTGTAGTAAGCAGAAAATAATGAAGACTTTTTTATTTCTTTTAGGCCTGATGATGGCAAGACTGCAGCGAGACAAGACGATATCGCACAAAGCTGATGTGATACAGACCAGTATGACAAATACAAAGCTGGTACTCCCGGGAACACCGAGCGAAGAAAAAAGAGACCTTGTCAGCTGATGCCCTGGAAAAGGAACGAGAAAAAGCCCGCATACGGAAACAGCGGTCTAGGGAGAAGAAGAAGGCCAAGATTGTTACTCCTTTGGCACAAGCCAGCCACAAAGCTTTTTTATCATCGCGGTCATTGGGAAAAGCGGTTAATAAGGCTAGGGGGGCTCTTCCTAAAAGCCCTTGAAAGAAGAAAGCAGTTCTCCGGAGACTGGCACATGACTTCGGTCTGGCCATGAAATTGCCTGAAAAAAAGACCAGGATGACACGTCTTGCAAATGAGACAGTGGAGTTAGTGCGAGCTGTCTATGTGCGAGATGATGTCAGTCGCATGGCACCAGGGAAATGTGATGTTATAACAGTGTATTCTGAAATAGGCAAAGAGAAACTTCAGAAGAGACACACGATCATCAACATTAGAGAGACATATGCTCTCTTCCAAGAAGAGCATCCCAATGTAAAGATAGGTATGAGCAAATTTGCTGAGCTCCGCCCCCATCAAGTCATGCTCAATTCGCAAATGCCTGCCAATGTCTGTGTATGTGTTTATCATGAGAATTTCATAATGGCGGTGGATGCTCTTCATAAGTTGTTCCCGGTTGTACCTACATATTCCAAGGATATGCCAAATTTGTGTCTTGTGTCACCAGCAGATGTTAAGTGTTGGTTCAGCACATGCAGTCACGATGAGTGACGTCAATCCAAGAAATATGAAAGGATAAAATTGAATCAAGTGCAGTGTCGACGATGGCAGTTTTGCAAATGGACTTTGCCAAAAACTTCAAGTGTGTGGCACAAGATGAAATTCAATCCGCACATTGGAATCAGGGGCAAGTGACCGTTTTCAATTCAGTCCTTTGGTTCTGTGGTAACACTACATCACGCGTAGTCATCAGTGATTCTCTGGAACACAATAAAACTGCAGCCATAGTCTTCCTGGATGAAATCTTGCAATCAACATATTTAGGTGGTTGTGAGTGCATCAGAGTGTGGACTGATGGACCCGCTTCACAATTCAAGAATCGGTACATCGCAAACGCACTGCCACTTGTCAGCTCCAGACATGATGTTGAGCTGACTTGGAATTTCAGTGCCACAAGTCATGCAAAGGCCCTGTTGATGGCACCAGTGGCACTATTAAGCGTATTGCATCAACCAAAGTGATGTCTCGTCGGTGGATTATTAACGGGGCTCGTAATTTTTATGAGGCCATTCAGGATTCTAGCATTGCCTCCAGTCTCATCACCACTGAGACTCTGAAGAGCCGGGCTGAGGAGTTAGGCCTCCAAACAATCTTCGATCATGCTCCTCCTATCAAGGCAATTTCCTCCTTCCATTTCATGGAATGGAAAGGATGTGAAAGTGAAAGTCTATTCAGCTGAGGTAACTGATGGAGCGGAAGTGGTAGGAGGCACCGCTCTTAACACCCTTGCTAACATCGACGTGAATGTATACTACAGTGTGTACTATGAAGAACCCCCCAAGTATTACATTGGACGTATTTTGAGTATATGTGCATGCAATGTTGTGGGTGAACAGCAACACTTTAAAATAAAGTTTCTCAGGAAAGATGCCCTCAATGGAACTTATACTTGGCCACGCACAGATGATACAGAGTGTGTCTCTCCAGTTTGGATCTTTGCGGGGCCCTTGCAACTCAATGGCCATGATCCTTTCACCATAACTTGCATGGATGACATAGAAAAGAAATTCCAGATGTTCCGTTGGGATCAGTCAAGGTGCTTGATCACCAACTAAGTGTCTTTTACCTGCTCTTTGCTGTAGGACCCGGATTGTTGCACATTAGTTACCACATTTGATTTTTCTGTCCTTGTTGTATTGAACAGGTTTGTCCATACATAGTTCATATTATTCAGTTTTTTCATGTGTTGCTAAACTTGTTCTAGTTCTAGTGCACACCCACTTAAAAAAAATAATCTGGAGCCAAAGTCAAATGTTTTGAATGAATCTTGCCTTATTTGTTTTGAGGTTTAATAAACACTTTTGTGGCATTTCAGTGAAGCAGAGTCTAATTAGAGTACTCCTAAGATCATAATATGAGAATCCGTCACGCGAGTCACATTTCCTGTCACGCGAGTCACATTTTTCTAGGAAGCCGTTAACGAAGCCAGTCGACAATTTTTACAAAGTGAGTTTTTTAGCAGTTGGCTACTAATCTTTCACGCGGTAGTTTGTTTTTTCCTGATACAGACGAGACAAATCGAGAGAAGTGTGAAATGATGTAGAGAAATCGGGTTTATGTCAGTCACGCGAGTCACACACTCTGAGATGGTCTAGTGCTTTAAAGAAAAGTCGAAGAAAAATTATTTTTGGTGTCAATATAGAGGATCCTAATCAACAAAAAATTATGTTGTAAAAATTGTATACCAGCTTAGTTTAAATGAGTGGTGCCATGTAATTAGCATTGTTGTCACGCGAGTCACAAATGGAATGGCTGATATAATCTACACACAACAAGGATATATTTCAGCACACACACCAACGATTTATTTCAGCATATAATCTACACACAAGGATATATTTCAGCATATAATATACACACACCTAGGATTTATTTCAGTATATAATCTACACACACCAAGGATTTATTTCAGATTTATTTCAGCATTGATCTACACACACCAAGGATTTATTTCAGCATATAATCTACACACACCTAGGATTTATTTCAGCATATATCTACACACACCAAGGATCTATTTGAGCATATAATCTACACACACCAAGGATTTATTTCAGCATGTAATCTACTCACAACAAGGATATATTTCAGCATATAATCTACACACACCTAGGATTTATTTCAGCATGTAATCTACACACACCAAGGATTTATTTCAGCATATAATCTACACACAACAAGGATTTATTTCAGCATATATCTACACACACCAAGGATTTATTTCAGCATATAATCTACGCACACCTAGGATTTATTTCAGCATATAATCTACACACACCTATGATTTATTTCAGCATATAATCTACACACGACAAGGATTTATTTCAGCATATAATCTACACACAACAAGGATATATTTCAGCATATAATCTACACACACCAAGGATTTATTTCAGCATATAATCTACAAACAACAAGGATATATTTCAGCATATAATCTACACACACCTAGGATTTATTTCAGCATATAATCTACACATACCAAGGATTTATTTCAGCATTGATCTACACACACCAAGGATTTATTTCAGCATATAATCTACACACACCTAGGATTTATTTCAGCATATAATCTACACACACCATGGATTTATTTCAGCATATCATCTACACACACCTATGATTTATTATACACACACCAAGGATTTATTTCAGCATATAATCTACACACAACAAGGATATATTTCGGCATATAATCTACACACACCTAGGATCTATTTCAGCATATAATCTACACACACCTAGGGTATATTTCAGCATATAATCTACACACACCTAGGATTTATTTCAGCATATAATCTACACACACCTCAGGATTTATTTCAGCATATAATCCACAAACACCTAGGATTTATTTCAGCATATAATCTACACACACCTAGGATTTATTTCAGCATATAATCTACACACACCTAGGATTTATTTCAGCATATAATCTACACACACCTAGGATTTATTTCAGCATATAATCTACACACACCTATGATTTATTATACACACACCAAGGATTTATTTCAGCATATAATCTACACACAACAAGGATATATTTCGGCATATAATCTACACACACCTAGGATTTATTTCAGCATATAATCTACACACACCTAGGATTTATTTCAGCATATAATCCACAAACACCTAGGATTTATTTCAGCATATAATCTACACACACCTAGGATTTATTTCAGCATATAATCTACACACACCTAGGATTTATTTCAGCATATAATCTACACACACCTAGATTTATTTCAGCATATAATCTACACACACCTAGGATTTATTTCAGCATATATGTAATCTACACACACCTAGGATTTATTTCAGCATATAATCTACACACACCTAGGACTTATTTCAGCATATAATCTACACACACCTAGGATTTATTTCAGCATATAATCTACACACACCTAGGATATATTTCAGCATATAATCTACACAAACACCTAGGATTTATTTCAGCATATAATCTACACACACCTAGGATTTATTTCAGCATATAATCTACACACAACAAGGATATATTTCAGCATATAATCTACTAGGATTTATTTCAGCATATAATCTACACACAACAAGGATATATTTCAGCATATAATCTACACACACCTAGGATATATTTCAGCATATAATCTACACACACCTAGGATATATTTCAGCATATAATCTACACAAACACCTAGGATTTATTTCAGCATATAATCTAAGCATATAATCTACACACATCAAAAATTTATTTCAAGACGTGGAGGCAATTTCTATCTGACCTTTGGTGACCTTGAGGTCATTGACCTTAGTATCAAATTTCCCCCCACATTTTTGCACCATGTGGTATATTCCTGTACATCACAGGATTCCTTCCTGTGTTGTACAAGAACATACCACACGATTGGACACTGAGGTCAGTGACCTCTAAAGTCACCAGAGGTCAGATACAAATTGCCTCAGCTAACTCCTGTACTGCTATGCACTCTTCAGAACTTTAGTGGTGGTGAGCTATAGACTATTAGACGCTTGGCAGATGCCCCCGGTACCCTCTTTTTTGTTTCTGTGTCTGCTTCCTTCGTCACTTTGTCAAAACACCACATACTTGCCCAGCCTACATCGAAGCATCCCAAGTCACGTGGCACCACTAACTGGGAACTCAGTGCTCCCTTCAAAGTATAAACAGGGAAAGCTCTGCAATGCCCTGTCAGGTCAAGCCAGCCACCACTAGGTCACGGTTATGTGTCACTGACCAAGCATCTCAGGAACTTGGACGAACACCAGCTTAGCTAGAGGATGGATGAAGGGAGTGGCATAGAAGCCACACTGATGACCAACAGGGCCCATGTGGCACAAGACCTGTTGGTTCGAGTACATATATAATCAAACAACGCTGCAGCAACAGAAGTCTGCTGAAGAGCGGCAGCAGTCTGATGCATCCAGTGTTCACACACGCTCTACTCAGAGCCATGTCAGGACTAAAGAGCCTGTGTGCTTCTTCTGTAAACAAGCCAGCTGGCTCCGAAGTATTCCATGAGGCATCCACAAAACAGTTAGACATGAATGCTAGCAAGGCTGCCATGGAAATGGAAGACAACTCGCTGCTTGCCAGACTTACATCCTGGGCTATGAGGCAATCGAGACAAAATATCACCATCACTGCCTCTAGATGCTCTATACCAAAGCGAGACAGGCTGCAGCAATGGAGGAGCATGAGGAAGAGGCTCAGCTTCATGGCATTGCTTATGCAGAGTTGGTGGCCTTCATGGAGGAAACACGAAGCAATGATTATGCCCCGGTGTTCAAATCGGCAGACCTGGGGAACTGTACAAAGTCCGACTGGAACGCTAGGTACCACTGTGGGGCATTGGATCCACACAATCCACTGAAGAACAAGCTTCTCAGTGTGTTTCCAGACTTATGGGCACATTCTTAGGGTAGAGACATGCTTCTGACATTTCAGGAAGACATCGCGGATGCTCTCAGGAAGGCCTGTTACCATGACAGTGATGCTATGAACTTGGTGAGAGCAGCACAAGTGGTGATGTTTTACACCAAGTTCACCTTTGATGTATCTCTTTTGGTCCTGGTGAACATGATCCTGGATAGGGCCAACATCAAGCACCACACACAGCTTGTGGAAACAGCTACAACCACTGCTCTAGTGGTCTCCGCTTGTCTTCAACAGAGTCAAATGTGTAGGGGTAGCAAAGTCATCATGCACAGTGCGTCAAAGCCGTGGCCATGAAACTCCACCTCCACTCTATGTGGCACTGAAAGTCTATGCCGTCACATGTAAGAGAGGGCTAATTGCCACACACTTCACTCTGGGGCTGTGTGTCGTATGATCGCCTCCTGCAAGTGTTGGCTGACATTGACACACTTCAGTCTGGGGCTGTGTGTCGTATGATCCCCTCCTGCAAGTGTTGGCTGACATTGACACACTTCAGTCTGGGGCTGTGTGTCGTATGATCCCCTCCTGCAAGTGTTGGCTGACATTGACACACTTCAGTCTGGGGCTGTGTGTCGTATCATCCCCTCCTGCAAGTGTTGGCTGACATTGACACACACTTCAGTCTGGGGCTGTGTGTCGTATGATCCCTCCTGCAAGTGTTGGCTGACATTGGAATGGTATGCGCCCACCAAAAATGCGCAATGATCTCTTAACAACAGCAGCTGGACCACAATCCAAGTTCTGGAACAGAGAAGGACTCATTTCATGGCAACATTCTACACATGAATGTGCAGGCTCCAACCATGGCATGCTTGTCATTAACCAGTCCACTCAATCCACAAGGTCGATCATCCCTTTGCTGGTGGAGCAGTTTGCCTGGCAGAGAATCCTGGGTGTTGTGACATTGGATGGTGGCAGATCCAGAAATTGCCAGATTGACTGCAGAATTCAAGAACATTAGCTCCCCACCAACCATCACCATGAGCAGCAGCCTGCAGTGCATGAAGCCTTTGTGAAGCATGTTAGGCTCCCTCACAGCAGTGGTCGAAGAGATGTGAACCAGTTTCTTGAAGAGAGCCAGGGTCTTCTGGTGCTTGACTCTAGGTATGTCAAGGATGCACCAGTTGCAGACATTGTAGGGAAAGTGGAGTCCTTGGGTGCAGACAGAACAAGACCTTTGTGGAAGAACAACTAGAGCAGCAAACAAAGCCAGTCACATACACCTGCCCAAGAACAAGATGTCTCTCTTCAGCAGGCAGCCAGTGAAGACACAGTCAAAGCAGAAGATACAACTTGAAGCACTGAAAAGTGATTGCAATCCTTTCTTTGTGCCTTGAGAAACGCGTGATGGCAATCTGGATCAATTCCTCAGCCACGAAAACCAGGCAACTCTGTCATCCTTGTCTATGGGAGGGAAGATGCAACTCTGTACAAAATCAGACCTCCTGCACTGCATGAAGACTGACAACATTGACTCACACCAAGCTCCTGCGGTTGATACTGTGTTGCTTGATGGTGCAGCCATGGTCCAGATGCTGAATCCTGGTACAATGTATATACATCAAATACCTTCCAGGACTATGCAGACAATGTCTTTGTGCCATATATGTTACATCCCAGCTCGGGTGTCTACATCCCAGACAGTCTGAAAGGCACAACCCGACAGAAGAGAGGGAAGAGTATCAGGAGACGGGTGGTTCCAACCACTGTAATGCCAAAGCACTAAAAACACTTCCTGCATGTTGACAAGAGCAAAGCAGAATTGTTCCAATTCCTCTCCCACAAAGCCACTTACATGCCAGTAGATGATGGGAAAAGAAGTCTACACAACTCACGGGAGAATGGGGTCTGCTCTCCTGTCCCATCTGACTTGACGAACCTCATCCGTGTTCTCACGAGGAAGCAGTTGCTTCTGCATGTGTCAGATGCTGTTCAGGAGGGTTGCAAGAAGGTGTCTATTCGTACCGTATGTATGAAGATCGAGCCAGAAGAGTGTGGATTGCTCTTGGTATGTGCACCAGCTTCAGTCTCATAAAGTGGCCGACAAGCCGGATCCCAGTAGCGCCACTTTTCCATCGTTCCACGCACTTACGGGATGTGACACAGTCTTGGCATTTGCCAGAAGAGGAAATTTCCCTGAAGTGACCGAGGCCTTCAACAAGTTCATACAGATGCCATGTGATATGAGTGAACTGCCCGTGTCACTGGTCGAGTGCTTTGTGTGTGCTGATGTACGACAGGACCAGTGACACCATGGAGGCGAGAAGACAGCTCTTCACTCAGAAATCCAGAACCGTGGCAAACATCCCACCCACGAAGGCTGCGCTGGAGCAACAATCAAGAGGGCAACCTATCAGGCCAACATCTGGAACAACGCTTTAGTATCGAGTTGCCAAGCACTCCAATTGGGGCTTTTGGTTAAGGAAACAAACGGGATGGCAACCACTGTGGACTACCCTTCCAGAAGCCATCACAGAGCTGCTTACGAACTTATCAACTGTGGCTGCAAGAAAGGGTGTACCAGGCGTTGCAAGTGCAAAAAAGCTGCCCTCAACTGCACTGCCACGTGCATATGCTTGGGAGCCCACTAGGTGACCACATGATCTTACTGAACTGGTGATGTCATGGTAGGAAGGGTTAATAAATGCCCACATGAAAGTTACAGCAACATTGCTCAGACAAGCTTAAACACATGTTAAACTTACTTCATGTGAAGTTCATTTTTTGTTGCTGTTTTGATCTCTTTTGTGTTTCCCCCCCAATCTTTCATGTTTTACATTCCTAGAACAGAGTTTACTAAAGTTCTGTGTAATCGACGATGTATGTTGAAAATAGATGTATGCTGCTGGGAAGCCTGCGAAAAGTGGGGAGGGGGGGGTGATTGAATTTGATAGCCTGAAATTTCTTCACCATCTCCCTAGTCCCAGAGTTCAAATCCAAAATGCCTCTGTGTCTGAAAATAAACTTCATGATTTATAGAAACACTGGAGAAAATTTCATGCTTTAGTCATAAAATGCACAATACCTTCCACACATTACGACCTTACCTGCCCCCACTAGAACAAAATTGTTTGTACTTGACTAACAGATTTGGGTTGTAATTTCCCTGCACTGGATGGGTATCTGGTTTGAACTTCTGCCTATTGTTCTGCAGTGAACAGGAAGAGAGAGATTCTAGTAAAGCTCTTTGTCACATTGCCCTTTTTTGAAGGAATACATAAATGGTTTTCCACTACATGTAGGGAAGCGATGACAATATCTAGAAATAGCTTCACTTTGTTTTGTGTATTACGGCAGGAATAGAGAGGGTGGCAGGTGGGCGAGTGGAGGTGTGGGAGGTGCATGAGAGTTTGAATTCTAGGGTGAGGAAGTCAAGAGAAGGTTTGCTGTAGGTGGAGTTGAGCAGAGCGGGGAGAAGGAAAACTATGGTAGGGGTAGTGTATGTGAACCCAGAAGGAGTGAGAGAGATGGAGGGATTGTTTGAGGTATTGCAGGAGGATGTGGTGAAGTACGAAGAGAAAGGTTACGACGTTGTTATGATGGGGGACTTCAATGCAAAGATTGGACTAGGGGCAGAGGAAAACCCAAACAGTAATGGAAGGAGGTTGTTGCAGTTGGTTAGAGTTAAAGGTCTGGTAGTAGGGAACGAGTTGCAGTGCTGTGAGGGCAGGTGGACATGGGAATGTGGGGAGAGAAAGTCGGTCATAGATTATATATATATGTTGTTTAGTGAAGGCATGGATGTAGCTAGGGTGGTAGTTGAGCAGGCAAGTTGGAAGTGGAGTCGGACCATAACATTATTTGGGGAGAAATTATGTGGAGTAGGAGAGAGGTACAAGCGAGAAGAGAGCGATATAAATAGAGAGTTGACAATAGGCTGGACTGGGAGGAGTATCAGGAGGCAGTGGAGGAAATGTTCATGGGATGTGAAGAGGGAGGTGAGAGAGCTTAAGCAAGAGTTGGGAGGAAACATAGTTGAAGAGGTGTAGGGTAGGTGGAAGGAGAAAGTTTTGGCTGCAGCGGAGAATGGAATTGGAAGGAAGAAGGTACGTCAGAGGGATGGTGGTCAGAGGATGTGAAGAGGTAAATTGGTGTTAGGAAAGAGAAATGTAAGAGGCTGAGGGAAGCAAGGAAGAGAAGGTAGAGAGAGGCTACATCAAGACAACTATGGGATGACTATAGAGAACAAGAGGGGAAGTGAATTGAGGAAGAGAACTATAAAGAAGATTAGAGAGCTGGGTGGGACTAGTTGTAAGCTGTTTTGGAATGATTTAAGAGCAAAGAGGAAGGAGAGAAGGATAAAAGGAGTGAAAGATGATGAGGGAAAGATGGTGGAGGAGGAAGACGGGTGTTGGAGGTTATGGCAAAACACTGGGAAGAGCTGGGGAGGATGCCATAGTGTCAGAATTAGAGATAGGAGATGTGAGTGGGCATGAGTTGGGTATGTGTGAAGAAGTAAGTTGGGAAGAAGTATAGGTAATGAAGTGTTTGAAGAGAGGAAAGGCACCAGGCCCTGATGGAACGGTGAATAAGATGCCTATGTGTGGAGGTAGAAGATTGGTGGAGGTGATGGTGCAGGTGATGAATGTGGTGATGAGGATTGAGTGCTGCCCAGTGGACTGGAAGGGGTTTGCTAGTTGCTAGTACCTCTCCACAAGGATGGCGAAGGATGAAGTAGGGAATTATAGGGATTGCATTTAGTTATAGTGTGGTGAAGGTGTTTGCAAGAGTGTTGGCGAGGAGGTTGGGAGGGTTTGCTGAGGATAGGATTTTGACGTAAGCACTAGGAGTCGGAGGAGATGTTCAGACTAGTGGTTGCTTGGTGTCAAGAGGAGTTTGTGAAGTGAGGAAGAGCGAGAAGAAAAATTCATATCTGGCTGTCCTGGACATAAGTAAGGCATATGACAGTTGTGGAGGGAGGGACTGTGGCAGAAGTTGAGGCTGTATGGAGTAGAGGAGAAACTTGTGAGGACATGTGTAGGATTGTACAGTGGGGTGGAGACGACGGTGATATTGAATGGAAGGAGGTCAAGGTGGTTCACTGTGGAGAATGGACTTAGGCAGGGATGTCCTTTGTCTCCACTTCTTTTCAATATATATTTGATGGGAATGGCATGAATTGAAGAGAGCTGAGCTAGGGGTCCAAGTGGAAGGCTGCTGGTGTGGGGCACTTATGTATGCAGATGATGTTGTTCTTCTGACTGATTCAGGGGTGGAACTGCAAGCTATGTTGGATGTGGTACAGGCGTATGTGTTAAGTTTGAAGATGAAGTTTAATAACAAGAAGAGCAAGGTCATGGTAGTAGGGAAGAAGGAAGCAGGAGTGCATTGGAGGATTGGTGAGGAGATATTGGAAGAGGTCAAAGAATTCAAGTACCTGGGAGTGTGGTTTGATAGGAAGCTGAGGGGTAATGTTCAGTTAGAAGATGGCAAAGAAGGCAGAAGATGGATGAGTAGAGTGAATGGGCAGGTGGAAGTAGACAGAGGAAGAATGGTGTGGGAGCTTCTAGTAAGACCTAGTTTGGAGTATGCAGCCGAAGTGTGGTGGACAGGAGGACGGAATGCTTGCAAGAAGTTGGAGTCCGCACAGATGAGAGTGGGTAGGAGATTGTTGGGGGCAAGTAGTACAGTAGCAGGAGCGGCAGTACAGGGAAATATGGGGTGGAGGAAGCTAGAGCAGAGGAGGAAGAGATGAAGGTTTGTTTGGAAGAGATTGGAGGTGTTAGAACAGAGCAGATTGGTAAAAAATAGTTGAAAATAAACTAAGAGAGGATGGAGGAATCGGATGGTAGGAAGAATATGAGATCTTGAGGAGAAAATACTAGCTAAACAACGAGGTTGGGTCAGTACATATGTGGAAGGGGAAAACGAAGGTGAGAAATGAGAATGATTGGAAGGAGGAAGTAAACAGCAAGAGTACGCTGAAGTTTTATAAATTGGCAAAGAATGGTGCAGGGGTGGAGAGGTATGTGAGATCCATGCATGGTCAGGAAGGTGTGTGGTTGCAATTTAGACTGAGGACTGCATCAGCTGGGTTGTTAGAGGATAAAAAGAGATGTGAGATAGTTAGGGATGAGAATCATGTATGATAGTGCATGGGCGGATCCAGGATTTTTGAAAGGGGGGGGTCCATTTTTAATTAAAGCATAGAAATGAACTTGTGAATCACAATAATAGCAGCAGGTCTATACTGACATTAACAGGACATGGTCATAAAGACTTGCACAGTGGCACATCGTAAAGCTGTACTGAATTAAAAGCTGTACTGAATTATATAGAAAGTAAGTTTTTCAACCCCCCAAATGTCATAATTATGTGGACTGTGTTTGATCAAAGAAGTATATACTGAATCACTGATTCTGGTTCAAGTGTATTGACATTTCTGTCGAAGGTCTCCTGGCGTTTCTGGGAGATGATGTAAGGCAATGTTTCCGTTGGGTTATCTGTAACATGCATGAATGTTGTTGCTACATCAAGTGAATTTTTGTGGTACTTGCACTTGTCATGTTTTTCCAATACACCATCCTGCCCAGATGCCTTTGACAAATTACAGAAGGGCTTTGACACCAGGACACCAGATGATACGCGCCCATCCTTGAGTGGGAAGAGGACGCAGAATTTGCAAGGCAATGTTTCCGTTGGGTTATCTGTAACATGCATGAATGTTGTTGCTACATCAAGTGAATTTTTGTGGTACTTGCACTTGTCATGTTTTTCCAATACACCATCCTGCCCAGATGCCTTTGACAAATTACAGAAGGGCTTTGACACCAGGACACCAGATGATACGCGCCCATCCTTGAGTGGGAAGAGGACGCAGAATTTGCAGAGCCCTCCATGAAGCACTTCTGAGTACACAAACCATGTGTATTTGTGTAGCCAAGAATGTTGGAATGTCAGTGTTTTGATCTTCCTGTGAGTTCCTTTTTGGACAGTTTGCTGGCAGAAGTTTCCGTACTTCTTACCAGGTGTGAAGTGATCTCTCAAGTAACCCAACCTATCCCTTCTGGATAACTTCGTCGAATCAATGCCTCCAGCTAGGATGTTTCCAACATCATACTGGTGTGGTCGGCTGGGGATGGATGAAGCATGGGACACGTCTTCACAAGTGGATTCTGGTGCAACTGGTGTTGGCACATCTTCAACATTGGATATTGGTGCAACTGGGGGTAGCAACATGGCATGACTGTCTATGCTTGGTCCTGAGGTGACAGCTGTGAAACCACCCTCTGGTCCTTCAAATGAATTAAAAATGGTTGTTACTATAGAGCCCTATCAGACTGATCCCTGCCCCTATTAGAATATTAAACACTCACTTCTATTCAATGCTGGCTCTTTAAGGAATATGTGGAGAGGACCCACTCGGGTACGTTTATTTCTCTGTGATGACTCCATTCTTAAGTCTTAGCAGGTCAAGTCAGTACGCTCGTTTTTTAGGCCGCATGCCTTCGCGTGGTCCTATACGCGTATGGTAAGCCCTAAATTAATTTTGTAGCCGCAAGACATAGAAACTGCAAGTAATTGTGCTGTCTGTTGATATCAATATGCTAGGTTGTCTAGCGACAAAAGTTTTCAATCCTTTTTTGTTACTCTGCTAGCGTTTAGGCCAATCGTCTAGCTGTTTATGATATAATCGGCTAAGCTCTAGTACAGCAGACAATTTAGTTTGTCTGAGAGGATCTTCAGGGGGGGTTCTGGACCCCCTGGACCCCCCCTCTGTATCCGCCACCGATAGTGGAGCAGGGGAGGATGTGGGTTACTTCTTGGTAATGGTGAGGAATTCGAGAGGGGTCAGCTGGTACTGGTGGATGAGGTGCGCATAACTGTAGGGGCTGGATGAATATAGAAGAGTGGGTAAGGATGGAAAGGTGGCATTGCTGTTGGGGAAAGGTGTGGAGGGAGTAAGTGATGCAGTGATGGAGGAGGTGGGCGAGTGTATTATGTATTGGGTAGGAAAGTGGTGGCAGAGAAGAAAGGAACTGGTTATATGGCGAGCTGAGGAATGATCTTTGGTCCCCTCCCCTCCCCCCTCCTTGAGCAGCGGGACACTCATAACTATTAGTATTATGGATAGTAATATTAATTAAGTACTGTTGATAATGTTCTTAGTGTTAGTTACTGTTACATAGTCTCACACCTTGAAAATTACTCCGTGAAACACATTCAGTTACATTATTACAGCAAGCACGCAGGCTGAGTAATCAAGATTAGATATCAAGCAAATTAGTTGCTTTCTTAACAAGTTCTTTTTTCATTCCATGTAAAAGACTTGGATATAGTTGATGTGGGTATAAAATACTGACGGAGTATCATCGCCATATGCCCAGGATAGTCGACGATGTAAATACCTGAATACTGACCACAGAAAAATTCCAGCAAGTTGGCCAGAACTATCTCTATTGGTGTGAGGGTGTATATGAACCCTGAAGAACGGCATAGTTAAATGATCTACGCCCTAGAGTAGCTCCAGGTAAGGTAGTAGTAAGGTTAGGATAGCATAATTATGCAAAAAAATTACCCCACTACCCGGTAATACCCAATGACCCTCTTACTCGCCATAAGCTCCCTCTCCAAGCGTCTGCATAAATTCCCACCCTTCCACGAACAGCTCCACTACTCGCTCCTTCTTCTCCATCAAACCAGATTACGCGCCCATAATTATTGTGCGCAGTTCTACTGGGTATTCATCTGCGTTAGCAACACACGCACCGTCACGCATAGGTATAGGATTCGAACCGCAAACGAGTAAAATGTTACACTGGCTTACTACATTGCGTATGCGCTAAACTACATGCGGTGTTTTTTTAAAGTGTCGCCTGTAACCTATAGTTATTAACCAATCAAATTAGCCACAGATCATGTGATGTAGTATAAGTAATCTTCTAATGTCCAACAGGCCTTATTTTAGCTAAGTAAATAATAAGTTATGTACAGGCAGTTGACCGAAAATTAATTTAATGAAGACATGTATATATAAGGGGAAATAATGTTTACAAATCTAAATTTGTACTGTAGCTAGTTAGTCTCTGAAGAATTACATGGACCTTCTTAGCCTTCAAGATGGGTATGATGGGAGGGATGAATATAAACACAATAAATAGCCCGATGGTTGTACAGAAAAGAGTGGAAGTAAGGCTAAAAGTGATGTATGACATATGGTCCTCAATATCCAGGTGGGCTAATAGGACGTATAAGATCGCTGCAAAGGTGATTATGAATGACAGCAAATATACAAAAACACGAAGAGATGAAGTTTGAAAATATGAAATTGCTACTCCTCGCGTGAGCAGAGAAAATATTGCCACTAGCATCAAGAGTCCTACTTGCAAGACTCCGATGATAACCTTCCAGTATGTCAAGTACTTACATGTGCATTCCAAATGTACGTGCCTTGTACCCATTAAAGGATTCTCCCTCTCAACCAGAAACATTCGGTCATATGCTGTCCAGACAATTGCCACAATTAGATTCAACACAGTCAAGAACAATACTGCACTGACCAGAACACGATTTGAGATGAAGTGCCCTGGGTTGAGGTAGTGTTTGAAGATACGATAAATCCTCCAAGTCGTCATGGCCACAGGACTAAATGACAATGTGAATCCCACAGGGATGGTCCAAGCCCACACCACCTGGCAGAAATAATGCCTGTAATGGATTTCTATTTGAGCAGCTGAATTGAAGGCCCATAGGAAGTTCCCTGCAACCAAAATGTAGACACCCACATAGGATATGTGCAACAGTTTCGGACTGGAGGCCTTGAGGGAAGGAGAGTTTGAGTGCTTTGCAGTGATTATGTGTAGCGTCACTATGATAAAAAACTCAAGAAGTATGACTAAGACAAAAAATGTAGCTAATCCTTGGCCTTCTCGTAAGTACTCAGTGGAGAATGAGTCATTGATAAAAATTGCATTTGTGGCATTACACCCACGCGTTCCATTCACACAACTGAAGTTTCCATCAACATCTACAAATGTTATGAAACTTGGCTGGAAATTATCTATTTGAAATACTACCACATCTCTCCTAACGAAGCCTGTCTGGCTAGAAAAGGTTATTTGTCCTGATACTCCTTGGAAGGAAGTCTTATAAAACTGATTCATTATCATTTCAGATCTGTTGATGTCTCCATACTCACTGCTAATATTAAACTCCTCGTGAGTCTTTGTTAAATTGTCCAAAACAACTGCCCATGCCCATACCGCATCATAAAAACATGTTGCCCAGTAAGTATAGGTTGAATTGATGATGTCAGGAGATAAGTTGTACAATTCTCTGTAATTGTCGTAATTGGTACGATATTCTTGGTACGTCTGGTTTGATATGAGATCCACGTTTTCTCTCGGCAAAAGGTTATAGTAGAGTAAAAATGCTTTCTCATATACCTCTTTTAATTGCTCCATCGAACAAGTGTAATCACCTCCATTGAAACTAAATTTGATTGGCTGAGTAAGTTCTTCAAGCATGTGCGACATAATGACCCACTGGTAGTTTCTGTAGTACATATTCATGTTCTTGGAGAGGCACATTATGGACCGTGTCATTTCTAGAGGGCACATTACAAACACAACTCGCAGCATTCTTTCTTGAATTATCTTCAAAGGGATAAAAGTGGCAGTTACAGGCAGAATATCCACAGCCACTTCAGGAGACAACTCTTCAATTTTCTCAAAGAATAACTTCATTGTATTGGAGTAGTACTGACGTGAATCGTCATACAAAATTGCTATCCTTGACCAATTACCTCTTTTTAGCAAATAGTAAAAGGCTTGTATGAAACTCTGAGTTGACCCAAGTGCCCCCAAAAGGTATGGGTACTTAACGCGATTGGCCAAAGTTTGACTGCCCGCTCCATGTACAGCCACCAGACCTAGCTCAGGTCGTCCAACTAAGGAAGCAAGAGCATCAGAGGAACTTGAGCAACCCGGACCAACGATTCCTGTCACCCTCTTTCTCTGCTGTGCAAACCCATGAGACACAAAACTCTCTATGGTTCTGCCAACAAGTTGTCGATCACATCCACTGTCTCCATGGATAAGTTTCAAGCTGAAGTTTCCCAGCAAGCCATCATGCTTGTTAATCTGGTCCATAGCTAGGTTCAAGGCTGGTAGGATGTTGTTTCCTTCATTCCATGATGGATTCAGCGAGGGAACAGAGTTGTAGTATGGCAGCAGAATTAGCAGGTAAAACACCTCCTTCTTATTAGTCCCGTTTTGCGTTGCTCTGCAACTACCCGTTATGAGGATTAAGACAACAGCATTCGGAAGGAACCGAATCATCTTTCGTAGGAGCTAGCTAACTGGTTCTTTGAGCAGGTCTACTAGTAATATACAGGAAGTGAATTTGCCCAATTACAACTTGCTGAGATGAAGATATGGAATTCAAGCGGCAGCAAAATCACTAGGTAAAAGCCAAATATATATATACGTAGTGGCACAATCGGAGGATATGACTTTTGTCTGAGTCGTCACTTGACAATGTGCTCGGTAAGCTAGCTGGTTTTATTTGGGTCCATGACTTCTCCAAGTTTTGATGGTTTTATACCGTATTTGACCAGATCTTTCCGTTATCATGCATCTAAAACATGGAGAGAGAAAAGTGAAGGACCAGACAAACATTTATTTTTAAAGCGCAATCATTTAACTGATTTAGTTTACCATGCTTGGGCTTTCTTCAGGATGATAGTGAATTGTCATCATAAGGTTGCCTTTATAAACTAGATAGCTAACATGTGAGTCATGAGATACAGATGATATTCCATGACATGTCTGATTGCTCCCATGTACACCAGATCAGACAGATGTGCGTGGTTTCATGTGCACTCTTGAGAATTGAGACACAGTAATTGAGACACAGTAACCAGGTAGCTCCAAAACCTTGAAGCTTAGATGTGAGATGGATGTACAGTGCTTCTTCACAATCAATTCTCTCCCATCTGCTCATTGAAGTCTCCTCCCAAGATCAGGTGGGTTTGCTAGATGATAACCTATCCTTGGAAAACCGTGCTCTTCAAGTTTTTTATGTCTGACTTGCATATGCCCCCGCACATGCATCTCTCTTCACTAAGGACAGCCACATAGGGGATGATGACTAGTCTGAGTTTATCTTCTCAATCTCTTCCACATCTCTCCCTTGCGATATATCAATTCACTAACGTCTTGAGGAATGCCAAAACATGTTAGCTGAAATGTCGTTGGTTCTGTGTATATATATAAGATCATATTAAGTTGAAAAGTTTGTAGACCACTTATGTAGAAGATATGTAATGATGACTCATGCATAAGGCATTGGCCCACAATTATGATTGTTGTGCTGGAGATAACTTCTTGCCAGTTTGTATATACTGGAACCTAAAAGAGGAGCAGCCACTTTTATTATAAGGCACAGAATCTTTGTCTGCATATATATCTACTTCAAGTCTTGGGACCCTATCAGCCAATCCAGTTGTAAGCCCCCCCCTCCAACCAACTCATTGATTTTTGGAATGGAGGAAGGAGCTTATTTTAAGGGTATTTGCAATTGTTCTATTTTGTTCACCATTTCAAAGGCTCAAAATCTTGGTTGGTCCTTAAAGACAACACAAAGTTTTTATATTATTAATAAGACTTTACAGAACAGTAATTATGTGGTGATCATGGTTGTGAGACTATGATTGTATCTTGACAGGGCTGGTCTGATGGTCTGATGTCATTGAGCCAGCAGCCATAAAAGTAATAACATTTGGTCAAATAATTATAATTAGCTAGACAAAGTCTGAGAGAGGTGTAGAGGTGTTTGGAGGAGATGGGATGTTGGTGCATTTGTAACAGGGACAAGCGAAGTGGAATGAGCAAGGATTGTCGGGCTCAAAGTGACTTTCAAAATGACACCACAAGAATTTCTTGAGTTGAAGGTGACGATGGTTTGTGTAGATAGATCCAAGTTGATGGGAGGGAGTGCATTCCACAAATCTTCTGAAATAGAAATTACTTGATAGTTTTGTTCTAGAAATACAGTGTTTCAATTTGTTAGAGCTGGCTGCTCTGGTAGAGCCTGTGACAAGAGATAGCTATATAGTCACAAATGTTGAAGGCACCAGAATTACAATGAAAGGATTTGATAAAAAATGTGATCTCTATCAGTTCAAATTGCATCATTAGAGGCAGGAGATGGTGAGTTGTTAACCTAGATTTATAATCTGAGGTATAATCTGAAAGGATGAATCGTCTCTGTATTTTCTCAAGATGGAGAATGTCCTCTATGAGATGGGGGTGCAAAACAGGAGAAAAATAAGTTAGTTGATCAGCCCATGGTCCCCGAGTTATAAGCCAACATACACACAAATGCTATATAGTAATAGTAATAATAATAATAGTAATAATAATGGTAAATAATATAGGAACAATAATAATAACAACAACAACAACAACAATAATAATAAACTTGTATCTGCGATCAATACTTGCATCACTTTTCTTCTTTCAGGCAACACCAGGTTCCCTGCAAGTACATATGTATGTATATATTCAGGCAGCACCAGGTTCCCTGCAAGTATGTATGTATATATTCAGGCAGCACCAGTTTCCCTGCAAGTATGTATGTATATATTCAGGCAGCACCAGGTTCCCTGCAAGTATGTATGTATATATTCAGGCAGCACCAGGTTCCCCGCAAATATGTATGTATATATTCAGGCAGCACCAGGTTCCCTGCAAGTATATATGTATATATTCAGGCAGCACCAGGTTCCCTGCAAGTATGTATGTATATATTCAGGCAGCACCAGGTTCCCTGCAAGTATGTATGTATATATTCAGGCAGCACCAGGTTCCCTGCAAGTATGTATGTATATATTCAGGCAGCACCAGGTTTCCTGCAAGTATGTATGTATATATTCAGGCAGCACCAGGTTCCCTGCAAGTATGTATGTATATATTCAGGCAGCACCAGGTTCCCTGCAAGTATGTATGTATATATTCAGGCAGCACCAGGTTCCCTGCAAGTATGTATGTATATATTCAGGCAGCACCAGGTTCCCTGCAAGTATGTATGTATATATTCAGGCAGCACCAGGTTCCCTGCAAGTATGTATGTATATATTCAGGCAGCACCAGGTTCCCTGCAAGTATGTATGTATATATTCAGGCAGCACCAGGTTCCCTGCAAGTATGTATGTATATATTCAGACAGCACCAGGTTCCCTGCAAGTATGTATGTATATATTCAGGCAGCACCAGGTTCCCTGCAAGTATGTATGTATATATTCAGGCAGCACCAGGTTCCCTGCAAGTATGTATGTATATATTCAGGCAGCACCAGGTTCCCTGCAAGTATGTATGTATATATTCAGGCAGCACCAGGTTCCCTGCAAGTATGTATGTATATATTCAGGCAGCACCAGGTTCCCTGCAAGTATGTATGTATATATTCAGGCAGCACCAGGTTCCCTGCAAGTATGTATGTATATATTCAGGCAGCACCAGGTTCCCTGCAAGTATGTATGTATATATTCAGGCAGCACCAGGTTCCCTGCAAGTATGTATGTATATATTCAGGCAGCACCAGGTTCCCTGCAAGTATGTATGTATATATTCAGGCAGCACCAGGTTCCCTGCAAGTATGTATGTATATATTCAGGCAGCACCAGGTTCCCTGCAAGTATGTATGTATTATATTTAGAGTATATCACACTAAGCAACCTACCAAAGTTTACTATATATACATAAAAGTTTTACTAAGTAGGCGGCTTTTCTATGCCTAACAAAAAAATTACACTCTGCAAAGTGGAAAAAATTACTATGTCCTTAAAAGGTTGCACAGAACAACAGAACAAGGTAATTTAACTGCAATTGCACAACAATGCACCTGAGATTGAATGTCTGGATACTGAGTTACTATCAGGAAACCATGCTGGATTGGACATGGGTCGATTCAGGGAGAGGAAGGGGGGATTGATATTTATTGACTGACCCCAAAATACGAGGCCTGCTTTGTCTCATCAAAACCATAATCTAAAATAATCAAGACTTGATCAACACTTGAGGAGTATTTTGTTGCGATATGCTTTTGTCTTTTTTTCCTTCCTGGGCAGAGTGAGTAAGCCAAACAGTGAGTTTGGACTCAACATGTCTAAAAGAACTTGTACCTCAAGAGGACCTGTAAAGGGAATAGTCAAGACAAGACAATGGATTTAACCAATATTTTTCTATATAGCATTAAATGTCTATTAGCTGCATACCAATGTAACATGACCAGATTGATTTATTGTTTACTGGAAATTCAGTATCTGGTGCCGGTAGTTCAAGCAGTGCCTTATCTGCTTCATACTTCCCATTCTACCTTGAGTGCTGATGATTTATCAGAAGATGACCTGTCTAACTCATAAAAGCATTGCAGTGTTGTCTGTGAGTAGGAGCACATGCACCAATTATTGTTGATGTTGAGGATTCATAGGAGGAAACAGTGGTGTTTCAACTTCAGATTTGATCATTCTCATGCACATTCGGGAGCCTTGAGCTAGGTAGTAGTACAACTAAAATCCCAAGAAATCTCAGCCATTATGAGAATTCGTTTATTCTCAAAAGTCATTTTATTCCAACCAAAGGATTTAATTCCTCATACATATCTTCAATGCTCAGAAATGCAAGTTTCAAAAGAGTTAGGCTGGACAAGTACAATGGCCTAACATATTCTCAGTCACAAGATGTTTACTATTTGCTTCAGAAGTTAACTCTAGCGGCCGATTTTTCGGCCGATACCTAGAGTGCGGCGGCTTTTTTTCTTCTTTTTTCCTTTTTTTCTCCTCGTTTTTTTAAATTTTTTTAAAAATTTTTTTGGCATTATAATAAACTTTAAACTTTTTAGTAATTTTTTTCTCCAAGACCACAGGGTGGCAGGCACGCACATGTTATTAGGGAGCATAGGGTTCTAAGGGTTAAATAACCTTTTTTTTTCTTTCCAAGAGTAGGAAGTCCCATCAGGCATGTGGAGAAAGCAATGGCATTTGCTGCTGTGAAGAAAAACAGAGAGGCTTCCATTGACCAACAACTTAATTCAAGCCAAGCTTAAATTATTGCTCAAAATCATTTAAAGCTCCATTCCAAAGCTAACTGTAACTTTGTGTGGGAGGCAAGCATTTGCTTTTAGAGGGTATAGACGTGAAGACCACAATGTGAAGCTACAGTGAGATGAAGTACCTTTCTATGTCTGTTGATGTTTTGCATCGATGCTGGTGATGAAATTCTGAGAGAGCATCTGCAGACATGTGGTCGTAATGCAATGTATACCAGTCAAAGAAATACAAAACCAAATTTGTAGAACTGTTATTTGCAATAAAAAATCAGAGCAGCCAAGTTCTCTTCACTAATAGCTGATTAGGCAACTGACTCGGCCAATGATGAGCAATGCTCCATAATCATTTGATTTGTTGATGATTACACTTCACAAGAAAAGTTCCTTGGTTTTTATGAATGTAGCACAGGCAGGGCTATAGCTAGTGATATACTGCAGCAGCTGACTACATGGCAGCTGGAGCCACAATTTCTTCGAGGCCAAGCCTATGGTGGTGGTGCGTGTGCTATGGCAGGAAAATCAAAAGGAGTAGCTGCACATATATCCAAAAGCAATGTATTCCCATTCTGCTGCACACCGATGGAATCTTTGTGTAGTCAAATATGCATTGTTCAAGAAGTTAGCAATATGCTGCAAACTGCTGATAAAGTAGCAGGCTTCCTTGGAAATTCTCCTAAGAGACAGACAGAACTTGAATGACATCATGGAAGGTGAAAAGGGGACATTTTTTAAAAGAGATGTGCCAAACCAGATGTCATGAAGCCTACATTTTTTCTGACTTGTTTTTGCCTCTAGTCAGTCAGTTGTGTAGAGGCTATTGCTAACAGTTCTGCAACCAAATGGAACTGTTCTGATGCTCAATCATTCCCATTGGCTAGGTCTCAGTTTTCTTTCATTGTTACTTTGGAGGCTACACACAGTGTTTTAGCTTATACATGAGGGCCGAACGTGGAGCTTCAGGGGCTTTATGTGGATATAGGATATGCCTACCTTGAAGTAAAGAATGTAAAAGTTGTTCTTCATAGGTCAAGGTCAAATATTGATTCAATTCATCAGAGAACGTATCTTAAAATGGCTGGAAGAGTTGGTGTGGAGGAGTCCAGATTATGTCTAGCTAATAGACAGCACCATCGTTCAAATATCCACACAGATCTGTAGTGATTACTTCAGCTTACTTCTGCTTAAATATCATGCTGGACCACCTGATCACTGAGCTTGACACCAGGTTTGATGAAGCTTCACCTCATAATATTTATGAGTTCAAGCTCTTACTTCCTTCAGCAAACATGAATGGAGCTGGAGCATCCCCACATTCATTGTTGACCTTCTGTAAATATAATCACGAGACATGTAGAAACAAAAGTGGGAAACACCAGAAAAAACCCGACAACATACAAATCAAGACTTTCGCCCACATCATTGCCTCACTTCCTCTAAGTGTGAACAATCTATTAGCATGCTAAGATTGATAAAAACTCTACTCCGTATGGGGCAAGAGACTGAATAGGCTAACATTACTCTATTATCAAGATATATAGATCTTCTCCAGAAGAAGAATTTTCTCTATGTCATCCTCGATGCATGTTAGTGTGGTTTATACATTTTGTATATATATATTTATGATATTCATCAAAATGGTCAAGCATTTACCGTTGTATTGCCATCATATCAAGGTACATATACTATGCATTAGCACCCCCACCTTTAAAGTCTGGATCCACCCCTTTTTTAGGATCTAGAATGCTATGTTGTCTAGTACACATCTTCTTTGACCGTGTACAGGCCCTTTATCAAGCAAACAATAAGTCCTTGTTGATCAGAAAATTGATGCAATGCACACATGTATATAAAATATAGGTAGCTGGATGCTGGATGACACACAAAAAATATTCAATGTTTACAAATCCAAATTTGATGTATTAGTAATGTAGCTAATTGTTCTCTGAAGAATTACATTGACCTTCTTTGACCTAAAGATGGGTTTGATGGGAGGGATGAATATAAACACAATGAATAGCCCGATGGTTGTGCAGAAAAGGGTGGAAGTAAGGCTAAAAGTGATGTATGACATATGGTCCTCGATATCCAGGTAGGCTAATAGGATGTATAAGATTGCTGCAAAGGTGCTTATGAATGACAGCAAATATACAAAGACACGAAGAGATGAAGTTTGAAAATATGAAATTGCTACTCCACGCGTGAGCACAGAAAATATTGCCACTAGTATCAAAAGTCCTATTTGCAAGACTCCGATGATAACCTTCCAGTATGTCAAGTACTTACATGTGCATTCCAAATGTACGTGCCTTGTACCCATTAAAGGATTATCCCTCTCAACCAGAAACATTCGGTCATATGCTGTCCAAATAATTGCCACAATTAGATTCAACACAGTCAGGAACAATACTGCACTGACCAGAACACGATTTGAGATGAAGTGCCCTGGGTTGAGGTAGTGTTTGAAGATACGATAAATCCTCCAAGTCGTCATGGCCACAGGACTAAATGACAATGTGAATCCCACAGGGATGGTCCAAGCCCACACCACCTGGCAGAAATAGTGCCTGTAATGGATTTCTATTTGAGCAGCTGAATTGAAGGCCCATAGGAAGTTCCCTGCAACCAAAATGTAGACACCCACATAGGATATGTGCAACAGTTTCGGACTGGAGGCCTTGAGGGAAGGAGAGTTTGAGTGCTTTGCAGTGATTATGTGTAGCGTCACTGTGATAAAAAACTCAAGAAGTATGACCAAGACAAAAAATGTAGCTAATCCTTGGTCTTCTCGTAAGTACTCAGTGGAGAATGAATCGTTGATTAAAATTGCATTTGTGGCATTACACCCATGCGTTCCATTCACACAACTGAAGTTTCCATCAATATCTATATATGTTATGAAACTTGGCTGGAAATTGTCTATTTGAAATACTACCACATCTCTCCTAACGAAGCCGGTCTGGCTAGAAAAGGTTATTTGTCCTGATACTCCTTGGAAGGAAGTCTTATAAAACTGATTCATTATCATTTCAGATCTGTTGATGTCTCCATACTCACTGCTAATATTAAACTCCTCGTGAGTCTTTGTTAAATTGTCCAAAACAACTGCCCATGCCCATACCGCATCATAAAAACATGTTGCCCAGTAAGTATAGGTTGAATTGATGACGTCAGGAGATAAGTTGTACAATTCTCTGTAATTGTCGTAATTGGTACGATATTCTTGGTACGTCTGGTTTGATATGAGATCCACGTTTTCTCTTGGCAAAAGGTTATAGTAGAGTAAAAATGCTTTCTCATATACCTCTTTTAATTGCTCCATCGAACAAGTGTAATCATCTCCATTGAAACTAAATTTGATTGGCTGAGTAAGTTCTTCAAGCATGTGCGACATAATGACCCACTGGTAGTTTCTGTAGTACATATTCATGTTCTTGGAGAGGCACATTATGGACCGTGTCATTTCTAGAGGGCACATTACAAACACAACTCGCAGCATTCTTTCTTTAATTATCTTCAAGGGGATATAAGCGGAAGTTACAGGCAGAACATCCACAGCCACTTCAGGAGACAACTCTTCAATTTTCTCAAAGAATAACTTCATTGTATTGGAGTAGTACTGACGTGAATCGTCATACAAAATTGCTATCCTTGACCAATTCCCTCTTTTTAGCAAATAGTAAAAGGCTTGTACGAAACTCTGAGCTGACCCAAGTGCCCCCAAAAGGTATGGGTACTTTACGCGATTGGCCAAAGTTTGACTGCCCGCTCCATGTACAGTTACCAGCCGTAGCTCAGGTCGTCCAACTAAGGAAGCAAGAGCATCAGAGGAACTTGAGCAACCCGGACCAATGATTCCTGTCACCCTCTTTCTCTGCTGTGCAAACCCATGAGACACAAAACTCTCTATGGTTCTGCCAACAAGTTGTTGATCACATCCACTGTCTCCATGGATAAGTTGCAAACTGAAGTTTCCCAGCAAGCCATCATGCTTGTTAATCTGGTCCATAGCTAGGTTCAAGGCTGGCAGGATGTTGTTTCCTTCATTCCATGATGGATTCAGCGAGGGAACAGAGTTGTAGTATGGCAGCAGAGTTAGCAGGTAAAACACTTCCTTCTTATTAGTCCCGTTTTGCGTTGCTCTGCAACTACCTGATATGAAGATTATGACAGCAGCAGTCAAAAGGAACGACCAAATCATCTTTCGTAGAGAAGGAGCTAGCTAACTGGTTACCTTGAACAGGTGTACTAGTAATACAGGAAGTGCTGTAAAGTAATGAACTTGCAATTACAGCTGAAGATAATGTAATTAAGCGGCAGAAAAAGCAAGTCTAGACTAGAAGCCAAGCAGGAAACCAGCAACCGCAAAAATAGCGCCACAATTGTAGTAGCTCTTTTAGCTAGCTGGTTTTATATATCACATGAGTAGTTGTCCAAGCTTTGATGGTTTTGTCATATTTGACCGGATCTCTCCATTATCATGCACTTTCCAATTCCAATCAAAACACAAGAGGGGGAAAAAAGTAGGACCAACAAACCATTTATTAAAGCACTTAAAATGATGACTATCAAATGATAACAATGTTAAAATTCTCTTTGTGTGGGTTATGTCGGGTTATTTAGGAACTAACTGATGTTTAGTTCACTATTTTGGCTTTTTTCAGGACGAAGTGAATCGAGGTGTATATATATAGCACCTTTAGAAACTACATAGCTATATAACGTGTCCAAAATAAGTCATATGAGATGCACATGATCCATGGCATGTCTGATTGCTGCAATGTAGGAATGCTGCACCAGGTCCGAGATGATTGCAAGTGGTTTCATGTGCAGTCTTGAGAATTGAGACACAGCAACCAGGTAGCGAAAATCCTTGAAGCACTGATCACAGATGTGAGATGGATGTACAGTGCTTCTTCACAATCTCCATCTGCTCACTGAAGTCTCCTCCCACAGGATCAGGTGGTGGTAGTTCCATGTATGCTTGATGGAATGCGATATGACAACAAATTTAGGCTAGACAATAGACAATCCTTGGAAAACCGTCTGTATCCCCCCACACACACATGCGTCCCTCTTCACTAAGGATAGCTACATAGGGATGATGACTAGTCTGAGTTTATCTTTTCAATCTCTTCCACATCTCTCCCTTGCGATATAAATTCACTAATGTCTTGAGGAATGCCAAAGCATGTTAGCTGTTGGTTCTATATATATCTATCTATCTATATCTATATACATCTATATCTATCTATCTATATATATAAGATGATAATATGAAGTTGAAGACCACTGTTATGTAGAAGATATGTAATGATGACTCATGCACTACACAATTATGATTGTTGTTGTTGTGCTGGAGATAACTTCTTGCCAGTTTGTACTGGAATCTTAAAAGAGGAGCAGCAACCTTTTGAAGGTTAAAAAATATAACACACACACACACACACACACAGAGCTATATATATAAGTGACTTGTCTGCGTATCTTATAACTTGGGACACCATGAGCCAATTCAGTTGTACATCATTCTCCCCCCACCCCCCTCACTCCCATTGCTTTTTAGAATGGAGGAAGGAGCTTATTTTAGCAAATCGTTGAGCTATTATGTTCACCATTCCAAAATATGCAAATTGAGTTGAGCTCAAAATCTTGGTTGGTCCATAAAGACAACACAAAATTTTGATCATCCCATGGGGTCCGAGTTATAAGCCAACATATATATAAATGCACAAATGCTAATAGTAATAGCAAAAATAATAATAATGTAATAATAATAATAATAATAGTAGTAGTAGTAGTAGTAGTAGTAGTAATAATAATAATAATGATGATGATATGATGATGACGATGATAATAATAATCTTAATAATAATAATAATAATAATAATAATAATAATAATAATAATAATAATAATAATAATAATAATAATAACAACAACAATAATAATAATTATTATTATAACTTGCATCACTTTTCTTTTCAGTCCAGGCAAGCACCAGGTATCCATGCCAGTATACAGTATATCACATATCACACCCAAGTTTACTCTGTATGTATAAGGAGTTTTACTACACTAGGCGAGTTTTTGTATAATACTGGGGAGTGTGCTATATATAGCACTCCCTATATAGGTTTGTCCCACTTTTAAAAATGCAGCCTGCTAAATCGCCAATCTCAGCTAAAACTCATGTTAGCAATTTCTTAATGGCCTAAACAAGTTTTGGCCCTGGAAAAAACTTCCAGCATCAATAAAATAGTGAACCAGCAGACATAAAAAGTGTAAAAACAATGCACTTCTAGGATCATTTTTCTTTTCCACTAGTGACTCCAGATGTCCCAATGCTTGGGGTCCAATACCATCAACTAGTAGGCGCTAATAAACTTGTGGTTACCACTTTATAGCTCCATACATTCCGCACACTTATGGGCATGGACTTTATATAAGCTCAAAAATTAGGTCTCTCTGTTTGCTCTCTTTTATGATACTAAAACATTTTCATTGGTACCCAAGTTACTGGAGCTAAAGTGGGGGTACCTCAAAACCTGAGTGATGATTTCTCAATCCAGTTTGTCAAGTGCTAGACAGCTGAAATTGGCACCAGTGGCTAGAGGAAGCCCTACTGCATGTGAAAAAGTGCCTATATGCAGTAGGGCTTCCCTAGCCACTGGTGCTAATTTCACTTGACAAACTGGATTGAGAAATCAGGCACTCAGATTTTGAGGTACCCCCACTTTAGCTTGGGTGTAGTTTTACCTATGAAAAATATTTTTAGTATCAAAAGAGAGCACACAGAGAGACCTATCTTTTGAGCTACATATCAAGTCCATATAGTGAAGTGTGCAGAATCTAACGAGTTGTAAAGCAGTAGCCATAAGTTTTTTAGCACCTAATATTTTATGGTTATCGACCCCCCCTTTTCTATGTTTTAAGAAAAAGCTATGGGTATGGGTCATCACGAAGTCTGTTCATCATGACTCATTCAAGCTCACATGCTACACTTGTTCGAATGCAAAGAACTGAATGGTTAGTTGATCTACTGATAATTTTATTTCAAACATAAAGGTTAAGCAAAAGCAAGCAACTCTGTGCATGTACTTTAGCAATAAGCAAGGTGTAGAACGACATCGGTTAATTCTGGAGTTCTCCTGTGCAACTATTATCGAGTCCATGAAGGAAGCTGTAACTGATCCTCTGCTAAGAGGCCAACTGTAATCACACAACACTAACACTAACAAGTATGTCATTGTAGTGCACAGCAAGAGAAAAGGTGTTTAAAAGAAAGCGCTATTGCTGCAGACCCACAAGCTCGGAGTTGGACTTCATGGAACTGGGACGACTAACTGCTCAACTACTGAACAACAAAACAAACAAACAGAAAAACATGAAACTTTTTTCTTTTCTTTTCAATGTCAAAAAAGACTGAACAAGACTGTATCCACATGGCTACAACTTGGATGTTACCATTTAAAACCATGTCACCTATGGTATGCTTTGCTGTTCTATTTTTTTTAAAGTCGATTCAATAGAATTGAGCATGGCATATTTGTTCTTGTGCATACATATAGCAAGAAATGTGGCAGACAGTAATAAAAATAAGTTTCACTACTCATTTGTACGGACAAACATGTACATGTACATACATGTATCTACTGACAGATGCACAACTGTTTTACTCGGCCTGACGCTACGGAGCAGTGATATCTGCTAGTAGAATTTTGGAAGGCAACTAATAATAGAATGAGCTCAAACTCGGCTGTATAGAATAGTGTGGGCTGCACCTGAATGGATTGTGTCGGTCTACGAAGTCTTTGACATCTAGTCTACTAGAAGTGATGTTGCAATACACCATAAATGGGAAAATGATAGTGTACTGAATAGTAGAATAGATCATATTTACTGAAGAGCACAATAGGTGAATACTTCAGCATGATGTGAACAGTAGGAGGCACTTCCACACACCATGTGCAGGTGAATAGTCGAGTAGCAGATGTGCACTGCTTGAGTGTGCGGGTCTTACATGTCCACTGCTAAACAGAATCAGGTTAATTGTTGTAGAACAAAACAGTTCTCAGAGTGCACCAAAACAAAACCAGTAGTCACCGTCACACCATATTATAGACCCCAATAACACACAGTATTATAGACACCAATAACACACAGTATTATAGACACCAATGACACACTATAATATACACTAATAAAGCATAGTATTATAGACCCCAATAAAACATAGTATTATAGACACCAATGACGCACTATAATATACACTAATAAAGCATAGTATTATAGACCCCAATAACACACAGTATTATAGACACCAATAACACACACTAATAAAGTATAGACCCCAATAACACACAGTATTATAGACCCCAATAACACACAGTATTTAGACACCAATACACACACAGTATTATAGACACCAATAACACACTATAATATACACTAATAACACACAGTATTATAGACACCAATAACACACAGTATTATAGACACCAATGACACTATAATATACACTAATAAAGCACAGTATTATAGATACCAATAACACAGTATTATAGACACCAATAACACACAGTATTATAGACCCAAATAACACAGTATTATAGATACCAATAACACATAGTATTATAGATACCAATAACACACAGTATTATATAGACCCAAATAACACACAGTATTATAGACACCAATGCCACACTATAATATACACTAATAAAGCATAGTATTATAGATACCAATAACACAGTATTATAGACCCAAATAACACAGTATTATAGACCCAAATAACACAGTATTATAGACCCAAATAACACACAGTATTATAGACCCCCAAAAACATAGTATTATAGACCCAAATAACACACAGTATTATAGACCCAAATAACACACAGTATTATAGATACCAATAACACACAGTATTATAGACACCAATGACACACTATAATATACACTAATAAAGCATAGTATTAATAACACACAGTATTATAGACAACAATAACACGCTATAATATACACTAATAAAGCATAGTATTATAGACACCAATGACACACAGTATTATAGACCCCAATAACACACAGTATTATAGACACCAATAACACACACTAATAAAGTATAGACCCCAATAACACACAGTATTATAGACCCCAATAACACACAGTATTTAGACACCAATACACACACAGTATTATAGACACCAATAACACACTATAATATACACTAATAACACACAGTATTATAGACACCAATAACACACAGTATTATAGACACCAATGACACTATAATATACACTAATAAAGCACAGTATTATAGATACCAATAACACAGTATTATAGACACCAATAACACACAGTATTATAGACCCAAATAACACAGTATTATAGATACCAATAACACATAGTATTATAGATACCAATAACACACAGTATTATATAGACCCAAATAACACACAGTATTATAGACACCAATGCCACACTATAATATACACTAATAAAGCATAGTATTATAGATACCAATAACACAGTATTATAGACCCAAATAACACAGTATTATAGACCCAAATAACACAGTATTATAGACCCAAATAACACACAGTATTATAGACCCCCAAAAACATAGTATTATAGACCCAAATAACACACAGTATTATAGACCCAAATAACACACAGTATTATAGATACCAATAACACACAGTATTATAGACACCAATGACACACTATAATATACACTAATAAAGCATAGTATTAATAACACACAGTATTATAGACAACAATAACACGCTATAATATACACTAATAAAGCATAGTATTATAGACACCAATGACACACAGTATTATAGACCCCAATATACACAGTATTATAGACACCAATGACACACTATAATATACACTAATATACAGTATTATAGATACCAATAACACACAGTATTATAGATACCAATAACACACAGTATTATATTATAGACCCAAATAACACACAGTATTATAGACACCAATGACACACTATAATATTAGCATAGTATTATAGATACCAATAACACACAGTATTATAGACCCAAATAACACACAGTATTATAGACCCAAATAACACACAGTATTATAGATACCAATAACACACAGTATTATAGACTAACTATATATTTAATGCTCGAGTGCATATTGGAGTGATGATATATAGGTATTTCAATTACTAGATATGTATGGGTGAACAGGCTACCCCTGGATGTGTATTGGTGTCTATAATAGTGTTCTATTATAGTGTGTTATTGGTGTCTATAATACTATGCTTTATTTATAGTGTCATTGGTGGGACCAAATCATGTTAACACTGTTCCACTAGAATAGAAACCAGTTTGAGCAGGTTCCAGTGAATGTCCATGGCAAATTCCACACTCCAAGGTGGGAAAGATCTAATTCAAGGTTATCGTACTTTGCCGTGAGAGATCTCCACCACCATGGCCCACCCTTTTATTCTGCAACACCATGGCTCGTCTCCATCTAATTATAGTACACCAATCAGCGTTTTTCTTTTGGAACTTTTTGTGAAGGGGGAAAAGGCGGGGAAATATAGGCGGGGAAATATAGGGTGGGCAGACATGCAGAAATTTAATGGTAACTCCCTCATCAAGAGTGGATTGGGGGGGGGAACCAGATCTATGGGAGGCAAACAAGGCAAATGACCTCTCCTGTCCCAGTCTTGTCCTGAAAGAAACTTGTATAAGAACTCAAATCCTCCCCTATTCCCTAGTCGTCAAGCAAATTAAATATAACATCTATGATGAAACATCCATAATTGGGCAACAGCTACTTCATTATGTCAATGTCATATTTGTTCAAGGCTACACTTTATATCCTACAATACTTCTTCTGCCAATGATTTCTCCAACGTAGAACCAGCATGCCACTTCTACTGCAACAAGAGAGTTCCTTAGTGCCTCAGAAAGGGTCAAGTTCAAAAATTTACCCGACATGGCCCCATTATACAGTCCTGAGAAGCCCTTCTTGATTTGTGGCCACTCAGAGATTCTAGGAGGAACAAGTTCCACACGTGCATGTCCCCAAAAAGTCTTCAGGTGAGGTTGAGCGAACTTGGCCAGATCTGAAGTTTTGAAAAGAAGCACACCCTTCAGCTCACAATAGTTATTCCCAATTAGTTAACAATCGAGAGTTGCACAGAAATCTTTGCGTTATTTTTGTGTAGGTTACTTACTCAAGCTGGTAGCCGCCAGCCTCGTCCCAACCGACACCAACTTTTGAGCCATTTCTAGACTTCACGACACATAAAGTAGGCGTGGCACAGGATTGGTACGAGGTCGATTCGTGATGCACTCCAAATAGAATCTTTTTACTGTACTGCAATGGAAGCAGTGCAGTTTAAAAAGAACCGAAGGAGCAGAGCAGCTGCTAGCAGAAAAAGGCAGCACCCTTCCACAGACGAAGGTAATGTGCGCCATGATTTAGTGGTTCATTAGTGCTAAGTTCTCTTGCAGGACAGCTCTTGGCATGCCAAGTACTTGTTGACCAGTGAAAAAGGTGTAATTGAGAGTCACCTCCTCACTGGCCACCACCATCATTATAGTTAGGTGGTGTTTCTAGTATAGAAAACTTTTGCAGCAGGAATTTAGCAAGTCACTGTATATCTCAAGAATGGCAGACAATATTTTGCATGCACAATAAACCTTTGCAAGTGTAGTCATAGTAACAGCTAGCTGTTGGTTACTTTTGTGTGCTCCTCTCGAGTGCTGAGTCCAGTTTGTCTTGCTTGTGGAGGATTAAAGATTAACTGTGTTCGTCAGCCCTGAAATGTCATCAACAAGTGTACTGCAGCCCAATTGGTAAGCAACTGTAATAGTGTGACAGTATGCTGCGTACAGTTGACCCTTTCTTGTTGCGCTCCAAAGATGAGGAAGGTAAATGTTCAGCTACACCATATACTCCAGTCTCGTCTTTTGAGCCACACCCTCATCTGGTGAGGGGTGTGGCTTGCAAAACTAACTCCAGTGTGCAAGCCCTGCTTGGGAGTAGTAGGGGAGTAGAATAAAAGCAGTTAAAATGGTCGGGCATTTACTCGGATTCCAAGGCAACTCTTGTATTGTTTGTCACCACTCATAGTTGGGCATCCATCATTGCAGTTCTTATGTAGGTGACAGTGATGAGGAGAGTGCTGTGGTACGCAATGAAGGTAGACGGCAGAGGGATAAGGTCTACCAGAGGACCAACACAAAGGCATTGAATGCACTAGGTAAATGCAAATGCAGTGTTAAGTGGACATTAGTTGATCTTCACCCCCACTAGGAAATACTCGTCTATTTCTCATGCCTGAAGGTTGCATGCGTAATCTTGTGTAGCTTTAATCAATGTGGTATCTAATAATAGATCATCTTTCTGATATCCATTTATCATGTAAAGTGGTTGTACTCGAGTCGACTACAACCTGCTTTAGCCTAGTGTGATTTTTGTTAGCTGTCAAATGACAACAGAGGGCACACGAGAGTCCTATCTTTAGAGCTATATATCAATCTATGGAGCTAACATGTTTTGCACCACTGATATGATGTAGTACATGTTCTGTGCTGAAGCTTGATGAACTGATGTGATTGGTGAGGTTGCAACAATAGTTTTTTTCTTGCTTTTCCACCCCTTTCCCCCCTCTGCTCTGCAAACCCACACTCAGTCCGTTTTTGAAGAGCGTTGATGACACATTGGTTGTCCCACAATATATTTGAATTAAGACATTGCATCTCAATGCACCTCGAGATGTGGTTTGAGTCGATTCAAAATGATTCATGGCACTAAATATACTCTCAATGAAATCTCAGTTGACATAACGTTACAATAACCTTCTCAATAATCAAGATTCAAAATGATTCATGGCACTAAATATACTCTCAATGAAATCTCAGTTGACATAACGTTACAATAACCTTCTCAATAATCAATTTGGAATAACCTTTAAATTCATCTTCAAGGATGTGTTTGTTTACCTCACTCCCACCCCTTCACACCTCCCGCCCACTCTCTTGACGTTTCGACCAGCCCTCATCAGGAATACATTAAGATAATTATGCAAGTTTATAGTAACTCTAAATATAGGTGTTAAGATAATTACACAAGTTTACGTTAACTCTTAACTTCCAACCCTATAGAAAAACTGAGTAAATTTTTTTATACCAGTTTTTTTCCTCATAGCAAAGAACTAAATCTTCTCCAGTAGGTAAAGATCACATTAACAACAAGCTAGAAATAAGTTTTATTTGTTTATTTAGTACAGAGTAAGATTTTTTTGACAAGCATTGTGGGGTGGGGAGGGAGGGGGGGAGGTGACGTACTTAAAAACAACAACTGTGGATACGACTTTGGAGCTTCATACATTCTGCACACTTCACTCTATGAACTTGATGTATAGCTCAAAAGATAGGTCTCTCTGTGTGCTCTCATTTGATACTAAAATCTATTGCATAGGTATAATAACCACACGCAAGGTATATACTGGCAGTCAAAGTTGGGAACCTCAAAACCAGTTCTAGCTCCTAATTGGAAAGAGCAAGAAGTTGACCAGTGGCTAGAGGAAGCTCAACGAGTGTTTTCATTAGGCGCTAAAATGTGAATAGTAAAACGTGAGTAGTGGTCATGCAGGTTGAGAATCAATTTCCAAAATTAATTTTCCACTCAGAGCTAGCTTGACCACTACTTTTGTACTTAATTTTAGCACCAAATTCACTCACTGTATCGAGTAGAGCTTCCTCTAGCCACTGGTATTTCAACTGTCTTGCATTTTTCAATAAGGAGCTAGAACTGCAGAAACTTGGGCCATGAAGATTTTGAGGTCCCCAACTTTGACTGCCTGTACCTTGAGTATGGTTGTACTTATGCTGCATATTTTAGCATCAAAAGAGAGCGCACAGAAAGATCTATCTTTTGAGCTATACACCAAGTTCATAGAGTGAAGTGTGAAAAATTTACGGAGCTCTAAAGTCGTAACCACGGTTTTTTAAACCCTATTTAAAAAAGGTATCATCCCCCCTTTGCCAGTGATGTTATCGCTGTACTTGGCAGCGAAGAAACTGACAGTTTGAGGTTTTATAGCCCTGAGTGCCTTGATTTACTAGAGCCAACTAAACAGCTCTGAGGGAATGCTGAAGGGTAGGGATTGTGTGCACTGCAAACATGTTTACGGTATGCATAGGCGTACAACACGATGCCAAACGTGAAGCTCTATTGTGCTTACTCGCCCGAAATTGTCCAGAAGTTTCATAAACAGAGTTTCAGAGAAAGAAGAAATGAGTGGCTTCTGCGAAGTAAATCAACTCCTCAGCAGTCACCTCAACCACGAGGAAGACCTAAAGGAAGTGCAGCCCCCAAAGGAAGAGAGGCAAGAGAAAGAGAAGGAACTGGTAGATCGGATAGCACTTCGGTCACTTAAAAAGTTTTTACAATATCTCTCTAATGCTCTATCAGTGTATTTGAAGTCATATTTCCAGCAGTTATCCCTTCTATGATGAAAGAGTATGCATTTGAAATGCAAATTACAGGGCATCTCATTATTCCTGATGAAGGCTAGAGCATCTATTCCAAACGTCAGAGAGTATAAATTTCAAGTTGATTATCGAGAAGGTTATTGTAATTTCGTTATGTCAACTGAGAGTTTGTGTATGAAAAAAAAAGATTATAGAGAATTTTCTATAAATATAAGGGATTTTTTCCCCCTCTTAATAAAGGATTTATGATGATGATGAAATTCCTTCAGCAAGTAGATCCACCTCCTGTAAGTATTTGTAATTTTTTTTTGTTGATATAACTTGAACAGAGAGTAAGTTATAAGAGCTAGAGTTAACAATAGTTGGGTTGCTAGAAAGTTAATTGATAGAATTTCGCTGGCGGTATGGTTGCGGGTCGAAGCTTGAAGGAGATGAGAGCAATAACCCGGTATTACTTGCCAGGACTAGCTTATGCTGTAGCTACTGGTGCATAAGCTAGCTAGATCTAGACAAGCCTATGCTGTAGCTACTGCTATATGTAGGGCATAAGCTAGCTAGATCTAGACAAGCCTATGCTGAAGCTACTGATATATGTAGGGCATAAGCTAGCTATATCTAGCCTAGCCTATGCTGTAGCTACTGATATATGTAGGGCATAAGCTAGCTATATCTAGACTAGCCTATGCTGTAGCTACTGGGGCATGAGCTAGCTAGATCTAGACTAGCCTACTACTGATATATGTAGGGCATAAGCTAGCTAGATCTAGCCTAGCTTATGCTGTAGCTACTGATATATGTAGGGCATAAGCTAGCTAGATCTAGACTAGCCTATGCTGTAGCTACTGATATATGTAGTGCATAAGCTAGCTAGATCTAGCCTAGCCTATGCTGTAGCTACTGATATATGTAGGGCATAAGCTAGCTAGATCTAGACTAGCCTATGCTGTAGCTACTGATATATGTAGGGCATAAGCTAGCTAGATCTAGACTAGCCTATGCTGTAGCTACTGATATATGTAGGGCATAAGCTAGCTAGATCTAGACTGGCCTATGCTGTAGCTACTGATATATGTAGGGCATAAGCTAGCTAGATCTAGACTAGCCTATGCTGTAGCTACTGATATATGTAGGGCATAAGCTAGCTATATCTAGACAAGCCTATGCTGTAGCTACTGATATATGTAGGGCATAAGCTAGCTAGATCTATGGCCTATGCTGTAGCTACTGATAGCTTCCTGATTTTTTTCCTAGTGGGTTTCGTGGAGCATCATCCTTTGCTGATGCTGCCTCTCCCTCAGCCATCTCCTCTTTCTCTTCTGCAGCAACAGTCTCCTTCAGGTCTGTAGGCAGCTCATCCACAGGAGGAGGGAAACAACTTCTCCCCCCTCCCCCCTATTTATTTAAGGCCAGTATGGCCCATTTTTTTCTTCAAAAAACTCGCACCTCTTTCAAGGGCCATAACTCCTGAACTACACCCCCTATGCCAGTGATTTTATGCTCAAAAGATAGATCTCTCTTAGTGCTTCAAAACAACATTTAAAAAGTGAGGATAGGGTCTGTATACAGTGTGTGACATGCAGAAAAGCTGGGAAAAGTGAGAAAAATCAACCTTAAAACCCTACAAAGCCTAGCTCAAAAAATAAAACGGCTATGGCTTCCAAAACTCTTGGTAATATTGCTTAGACACTAATGAGTGATTTGATAGAATTAAATAGTGCTTGCTAAGTGCACTACCAGCTGTACAATTGGCTGCGTGCCAGCGCTTTTAATTGCCACTAAGGACAGTTGTGAATAAACTTATAACTTGGAAGTGCTTATAGCTACTACTTAACTAACTCTATTAAATCATAGAGCAAAGACAGAGCTATAAAATGATATATAATTAAGTAGGTACACACTAATTTTTCTTAGAGATATCCTTCTTTGAAATTCAAAAAGGCTCTTTTTTTGGAAATGTGGGAAATCGCTGTTGAAGTTGGACTATATACTTTCAAGGGGAGACTTTCAAGGGGAGACAATGGTATTTTTTAATATATTTTTTTAAACTTGTGATTACAACTTTAGAGCTCCGTAGATTCTGCAACCTTCATGGTATAGACTTGATATATAGCTCAAAAGATAGGTCTCTCTGTGTGCTCTCTTTTGATACTAAAATATGTTTCATAGGTATAACTATAGGCAAGTTACTAGACCCTGAAGTGGAGGGACCTCAAAAACCTGCATCCCAAAGTCCCCATCCAGAATAACTCCAGATTGCTAAGTGCAAAAAAAATTGAAATTGTTATGAGTGGCTAGAGGAAGCCCTAGAGCATGCAATGACCTTTTTCATTAGGCGTTAAAAATTTATTACCTGGTCAAGCGCGCGGGTAGAAAATTGAGGGCGTTTATTGGAAAATTGAGGGTGTTGCAATCAACGCCCTCAATTTTCCAATAAACGCCCTCAATTTTCTACCCGCGCGCTTGACCAGGTAATAAATTTTTAACGACTAATGAAAAAGGTCATTGCATGCTCTAGGGCTTCCTCTATAGCCACTCGTACCAATTTCATTTTTTTTTGCACTTAGCAATCTGGAGTTATTCTGGATGGGGACTTTGGGATGCAGGTTTTTGAGGTCCCTCCACTTTAGGGTCTAGTAACTTGCCTATAGTTATACCTATGAAACATATTTTAGTATCAAAAGAGAGCACACAGAGAGACCTCTCTTCTGAGCTATATATCAAGTCCACACCATGAAGTTTGCAGAATCTACGGAGCTCTAAAGGTGTAACCACAAGTAAAAATTAAAAAAAATTAAAAAATGCCCTCCTTCAATTTTTCAGTTGAATGACGTGTAGGCCTGGATAAAATCCACCATAACTTGAGACTTGTGCTTCCTAATGTTTCCAAATTTGAAAGACAATTTGTACAGGTGTTTAGAAATTATATAAGCACACAAAAAAAAAGGTCAAATATTGAGGGCCATACTGGCCTTAATTTTTTATTATTTTTTAATTTTTTTAAATTATTATTATTATTTGTTGTTTTTGTTTTGTTGCTGCATGTGTTTTATTTTATTGAAGTGTAGGCGACCAATACACATGGGGACTGGATGTGTTTCCATTTTTGCACAGTGTGGACATGCCTTTCGCCATGAAAATTGTATTCATTTTTGAATGCGTGCATATGTGCTGAAGTGCATGCATGGTTACACAGTGTTGTCCTGCCATTAGGGTGGATACATACACAAGTCCGTCCAGTGATGGTGTGAGCAGCACCAGCGTCAACTAAGCAGGTACAAAGGTCACCTAAAACTGGCTAGGGCTAGTATGACGATGGTGTGGCTGGGATTATGTAGCAGTACATTTGATCTAAGGACAACCGCAGAGGTTGTGAGGTTGTCCACGTCACCGTACATCACTCTACAACATTTCAACAGACGGCGTAGAGCTAAGCTTCTTGGAGCAGCTTTCTAGTTGACTTGAAAAGAGCCTTCTAGTTGACTTGAAAAGAGCTTTCTAGTCGACTTGAAAAGGAAGGAAACAAGACTGTTCCATGTCGACCTCAACCAGTTAAATTACCCTTTACCATTTAATCTCGTGTACCCCAATGTTGGAACTGCTTTTATAATGATCTGGGTGCGTGATTTTAAATGGTAAAGGGTCGTCCAACTCTTTGTCGTCTGCATGGGTACAGTTTTGTTACCTAACAGGTCAACCCAATTAGTTATTTTATTTTGTTTATTTTCCCCCCAATATTTATTCTTGGAACATGCGACGCGTACCACAATACTACAGCACTATTTTAACTTGAAGTATATAACTGGTTGTGGACATGTACATGTCATCACATGGATTTGAGTCCAATTTACTGTAGATGGCGTGGAACAGTCGGTATTTCGCCGAGTGCAATTATGACTGTTACATGTATAAGTATTACCAAATTGGGTGAGAATATGTTGTGATTGCCTATTAGTTATAGTCAGTATAATTATAATAAATTATAATACATTTAAAAAATTGGATGTTTGAAAGTGCAGAAGAAAGTGAGTGGCTATCTTGCTATCTCTATAGATAGTTCTTAGTTGGATAGCTAAGTAGAATGGTACCTTGTATGTTCCCCTACCACAAGCATATTCAATAGATTTCCTGTTCCTTTCACTCAAAAGGTTCTTCAAGATAAACTTGTCAAAAAAGAGCTGCACCACCCATGCATGGATGTCCAGGTCATAATCACTTGCATCAGCACCTGCTGTTAGGCACTCCAACCTTCCATTTCTTTACTGCAGTAACAGTAGTAACTATGTATTGCTAGCTAAAAAAGAAAGCAAGCTGCTCAATTCTTTTGTTGGTAAAGATACTCATGTAAGCCTTTAAAAGTAAACACTATCCCAAGAAGCTAAAATACTGGGCATGCCCGGTGCTATGGCAACAGATAAACACTAGCCTAAATCTACAAAATGAGTACAATTAAAGAAACCAGGGGCTATAAATACAATTAAGAATATGAGCACAATTAGAAATGCCACTGGCTACAAAATAAGTATATAACTTTGCTCTTCCTAAATTTACATGCAGTAGACCGTCATGTATGTATATTTGTGTGTGTGTGTGTGTGATATGTGCAGGTGTGGATAGTGGAGGGAGTGAGGAGGAGGCTGAAAGTAAGGTAACTATGGCATACAGGTCCAAGGAGAAGAAGGAGCGCGAGGGCCCCCAGGACATGGGGGCAACCTCCACATTGGAGATTGACAGTGAAGTGAAGGTACATACAGAGAATGGTGGCCCACAGCATATATATTCATGATTGCATTTCAAGGTATTAGGTATTATGGAGTTTTATGCTCTAGAGACTCAACCAGCAAACATGTACTGATTTATGGACTATTTATTTTCCTCTGCACATAACTTGTTGACTGTAAATAATTCTGTAGAACTGTGTAGATCTTCTCCCATGTAATTAGAAACAAGAGGAATGTCATAATTTAGTTTGTTTTTCCAGTTCTCGCCAAGGAATGGATGAAATGGAACTTGCACTAAACCCTCTAAGTATAGGATGGGTAAACTTGACTTCCTTTTAATCCTCTAAGTGCAGGCTGATTACGCTTGACTTCCTTTTAACCCTCTAAGTGCAGGCTGATTACGCTTGACTTCCTTTTAACTCTCTTAGTGCAGGCTGATTACGCTTGACTTCCTTTTAACTCTCTAAGTGCAGGCTGATTACGCTTGACTTCCTTTTAACCCTCTAAGTGCAGGCTGATATTCTTGTAAGTGCAAGGTGGTCTACTTGTACTTCCTATTTAACCCTCTAAGTGCAGGCTGATTACGCTTGACTTCCTTTTAACTCTCTAAGTGCAGGCTGATTACGCTTGACTTCCTTTTAACCCTCTAAGTGCAGGCTGATATTCTTGTAAGTGCAAGATGGTCTACTTGTACTTCCTATTTAACCCTCTAAGTGCAGGCTGATAAACCTGTACTTCCAGGTAGCTAAGGGGGCTCAACTTTTTTCATCTTTTGGCTTGTTTTGTAGGCTAATCCTAGCTGCTATATCTACAGCTGCTCTTAATAGCCACAGCCTTCCCAGGAACTCAAGGGCTATAATGGAAGAGCACTCACTATGCAGGTAAGTACATAACTGGCTAAGCTCTGGCTGGTTCAGCCTAGCAGCAGTGAGGTGTCCACATAGGTATAGCAATGGGTGTCGAGTGCATCTACCTAGCTTAATACCTCTAAAAACCACATCCCAAGATAATTAGCTCAGCAAAGCTTTAGATATTGTAGCTATGTAGCTAGTTATGAACCAGCTGTAGTGAAATATGCAACTAGAATACTTACTTATGGAAGCTCTTGAGACTGCCCATCGTTCTGCCTTGTAAATCTCGGGTGGATAATCAATTCTCAGCAAACTCACAGTTTGACATAACAAAATTACAATACTCTCAATAATCAACTTGAATTTTACTCGCTCGACATTTCAACTAGATCTAGCTTTCATCAGGAACAATTAATGTGTACCTCGACAACCTTCCAGCCTGGTGAGTAATTAATCTGCCAGCTGCAGGAAATCTCATCCTGGGAGGAGGGGGAGAGAGATAAGAAATTGGTCAAAGACAGAAATTTGCATTTCCATAAGGATAAATTTTAAATATACCACTTTTCGAATATCTTTGGTGGGCGGTGCACGTGATTTTAAATGGTAAAGGGTCCTCTAAACATTCTGCATGCATTTATTGTTGTTTCCCTTTCATTGACAAGTCATTTTTAAAATGTTGAGATAAATCATTTTTATCTTATTGAGTCGCTATCTTTTGATGCATCACAAATTGTTTTTTCCCCTCTGGTGCATAAATGGATCTTTTTACGATTCCCCGAGGATATTTAGTTGTATACAATACTGTGAGACTATACCCATGAGGGCACTTGTAGAAGACCTCAGTATACATGTATGTAACTCGGTGTACATGTATGTAACTCTGTGTACATGTATGTAACTCGGTGTACATGTATGTAACTCGGTGTACATGTATGTAACTCGGTGTACATGTATGTAACTCGGTGTACATGTATGTAACTCGGTGTACATGTACTTAACTCGGTGTACATGTACGTTACTCGGTGTACATGTACGTAACTCGGTGTACATGTACGTAACTCGGTGTACATGTATGTAACTCGGTGTACATGTATGTAACTCGGTGTACATGCATGTAACTCGGTGTACATGCATGTAACTCGGTGTACATGCATGTAACTCGGTGTACATGTACGTAACTCGGTGTACATGTACTTAACTCGGTGTACATGTACGTTACTCGGTGTACATGTACGTAACTCGGTGTACATGTACGTAACTCGGTGTACATGTATGTAACTCGGTGTACATGCATGTAACTCGGTGTACATGCATGTAACTCGGTGTACATGCATGTAACTCGGTGTACATGCATGTAACTCGGTGTACATGCATGTAACTCGGTGTACATGCATGTAGCTCGGTGTACATGCATGTAATCAGATTTGTACAAGTGAACTGCATGCAGGCTTTCTGTTGGGGCCAGTATTGTTGGGGGGTGGGTGGGTTCCACACGACTCATGGGAGAGGGTCAGACCACGTCTGACCAGGTGGTATTAGTATTATATCTTTGCAGATATTCATGCTATGGACATGATTTATATACCAAAATGTACAAAACCAATTTGTATAAAAAGTGTTGCGTGGTGCAACTATGCCAAAGTTACATGCAGACAGGAGTACCTCTAAATCAGAGTGCCTGAACTGGCTGCTGGTGCTGGGGGGCAGTCGCAAGAAATTTGGTTTTCAGCGGGCAGCTTGCCTACTTCATCATGTTTTAGCACCTAATTAACACGTAGAGGACTTCCTCTAGCCACAAGGTTACAATTTCAACTGCTGGCACTTTCCAATCAGAACTGCAGCCAGTTCAGGCACTCAGATGTTGAGGAACCCCCTCCTCCTACTGCAGCCAGTTCAGGCACTCAGATGTTGAGGAACCCCCTCTCCCTACTGCAGCCAGTTCAGGCACTCAGATGTTGAGGAACCCCCTCTCCCTACTGCAGCCAGTTCAGGCACTCAGATGTTGAGGAACCCCCTCCCCCTACTGCAACCAGTTCAGGCACTCAGATGTTGAGGAACCCCCTCTCCCTACTGAAGCCAGTTCAGGCACTCAGATGTTGAGGAACCCTCCCCCTACTGCAGCCAGTTCAGGCACTCAGATGTTGAAGGAACCCCCTCTCCCTACTGCAGCCAGTTCAGGCACTCAGATGTTGAGGAACCCCCTCCCCCTTTGGCTGCATGTAACTTTAGCATACGTATGCAACAATATCAAAAGGGAGCACACTGAGAGATTTATTACTTTCAAGAGCTATGTATATATCAAGTTCGTTCATACAGTAAAGTGTGCGGAACGTTTGGACTCTCAAAGTGGTAACCACAATGTTTTAGAGTTTCTATTTGGACTCACATAAGTAGACTTATAAAATAATTATATAAAAAATCCAATTCCAGTCAGTAGCGTTTGTATTGCTTTATCAATCACAGTTGTTATGGTTACTCAAAACTTGAAGCTGGAAAGTAGCATTCGTAGAGGAGTTTGTGGATGTGATTTCACTCCACACTCCAAACCTGCAGTTCCAGAACAAAAACGAAGCAATTAGTTAAATGGGCTACATTTTGGTATATGAATCGACTATAGCATGAATGTGTGCAAAAATACGGTACTTTATAACAAAACCACATGAGATCAGACCCTCTCCTCCTCCCTTAAAATATTATAGTATTTTACTCTGGGCTAGAGACCATTTCCATGGAGTGGAGTAATAATAGTATGCCACACCTCCAGGGGTGGGCCCATTTCCATGGAGTGGAGTAATAATAGTGTGCCACACCTCCAGGGGTGGGCCCATTTCCATGGAGTGGAGTAATAATAGTATGCCACACCTCCAGGGGTGAGTCCATTTCCATGGAGTGGAGTAATAATAGTATGCCACACCTCCAGGGGTGGGCCCATTTCCATGGAGTGGAGTAATAATAGTATGCCACACCTCCAGGGGTGGGCCCATTTCCATGGAGTGGAGTAATAATAGTGTGCCACACCTCCAGGGGTGGGCCCATTTCCATGGAGTGGAGTAATAATAGTGTGCCACACCTCCAGGGGTGGGCCCATTTCCATGGAGTGGAGTAATAATAGTATGCCACACCTCCAGGGGTGAGCCCATTTCCATGGAGTGGAGTAATAATAGTGTGCCACACCTCCAGGGGTGGGCCCATTTCCATGGAGTGGAGTAATAATAGTATGCCACACCTCCAGGGGTGAGCCCATTTCCATGGAGTGGAGTATGCCACACCTCCAGGGGTGGGCCCATTTCCATGGAGTGGAGTAATAATAGTGTGCCACACCTCCAGGGGTGGGCCCATTTCCATGGAGTGGAGTAATAATAGTGTGCCACACCTCCAGGGGTGGGCCATTTCCATGGAGTGGAGTAATAATAGTGTGCCACACCTCCAGGGGTGGGCCCATTTCCATGGAGTGGAGTAATAATAGTATGCCACACCTCCAGGGGTGGGCCCACTTCCATGGAGTGGAGTAATAATAGTATGCCACACCTCCAGGGGTGGGCCCATTTCCATGGAGTGGAGTAATAATAGTATGCCACACCTCCAGGGGTGGGCCCATTTCCATGGAGTGGAGTAATAATAGTGTGCCACACCTCCAGGGGTGGGCCCCATTTCCATGGAGTGGAGTAATAATAGTATGCCACACCTCCAGGGGTGGGCCCGTTTCCATGGAGTGGAGTAATAATAGTATGCCACACCTCCAGGGGTGGGCCCATTTCCATGGAGTGGAGTAATAATAGTATGCCACACCTCCAGGGGTGGGCCATTTCCATGGAGTGGAGTAATAATAGTGTGCCACACCTCCAGGGGTGGGCCCATTTCCATGGAGTGGAGTAATAATAGTATGCCACACCTCCAGGGGTGGGCCCATTTCCATGGAGTGGAGTAATAATAGTATGCCACACCTCCAGGGGTGGGCCCATTTCCATGGAGTGGAGTAATAATAGTATGCCACACCTCCAGGGGTGGGCCCATTTCCATGGAGTGGAGTAATAATAGTATGCCACACCTCCAGGGGTGGGCCCATTTCCATGGAGTGGAGTAATAATAGTGTGCCACACCTCCAGGGGTGGGCCCATTTCCATGGAGTGGAGTAATAATAGTGTGCCACACCTCCAGGGGTGGGCCCATTTCCATGGAGTGGAGTAATAATAGTATGCCACACCTCCAGGGGTGGGCCCATTTCCATGGAGTGGAGTAATAATAGTGTGCCACACCTCCAGGGGTGGGCCCATTTCCATGGAGTGGAGTAATAATAGTGTGCCACACCTCCAGGGGTGGGCCCATTTCCATGGAGTGGAGTAATAATAGTATGCCACACCTCCAGGGGTGAGCCCATTTCCATGGAGTGGAGTAATAATAGTATGCCACACCTCCAGGGGTGGGCCCATTTCCATGGAGTGGAGTAATAATAGTGTGCCACACCTCCAGGGGTGGGCCCATTTCCATGGAGTGAGTAATAATAGTGTGCCACACCTCCAGGGGTGGGCCCATTTCCATGGAGTGGAGTAATAATAGTGTGCCACACCTCCAGGGGTGGGCCCATTTCCATGGAGTGGAGTAATAATAGTATGCCACACCTCCAGGGGTGGGCCCATTTCCATGGAGTGGAGTAATAATAGTATGCCACACCTCCAGGGGTGGGCCCATTTCCATGGAGTGGAGTAATAATAGTATGCCACACCTCCAGGGGTGAGCCCATTTCCATGGAGTGGAGTAATAATAGTATGCCACACCTCCAGGGGTGAGCCCCATTTCCATGGAGTGGAGTAATAATAGTATGCCACACCTCCAGGGGTGGGCCCATTTCCATGGAGTGGAGTAATAATAGCGTGCCACACCTCCAGGGGTGGGTCCATTTCCATGGAGTGGAGTAATAATAGTGTGCCACACCTCCAAGGATGGGCCCATTTCCATGGAGTGGAGTAATAATAGTATGCCACACCTCCAGGGGTGGGCCCCATTTCCATGGAGTGGAGTAATAATAGTATGCCACACCTCCAGGGGTGGGTCCATTTCCATGGAGTGGAGTAATAATAGTGTGCCACACCTCCAGGGGTGGGCCCATTTCCATGGAGTGGAGTAATAATAGTGTGCCACACCTCCAGGGGTGGGCCCATTTCCATGGAGTGGAGTAATAATAGTGTGCCACACCTCCAGGGGTGGGCCCATTTCCATGGAGTGGAGTAATAATAGTATGCCACACCTCCAGGGGTGGGCCCATTTCCATGGAGTGGAGTAATAATAGTATGCCACACCTCCAGGGGTGGGCCCATTTCCATGGAGTGGAGTAATAATAGTATGCCACACCTCCAGGGGTGGGCCCATTTCCATGGAGTGGAGTAATAATAGTGTGCCACACCTCCAGGGGTGGGCCCATTTCCATGGAGTGGAGTAATAATAGTATGCCAAACCTCCAGGGGTGAGCCCATTTCCATAGTAATAATAGTATGCCACACCTCCAGGGGTGGTCCCATTTCCATGGAGTGGAGTAATAATAGTGTGCCACACCTCCAGGGGTGGGTCCATTTCCATGGAGTGGAGTAATAATAGTATGCCACACCTCCAGGGGTGGGCCCCATTTCCATGGAGTGGAGTAATAATAGTATGCCACACCTCCAGGGGAGGGCCCATTTCCATGGAGTGGAGTAATAATAGTGTGCCACACCTCCAGGGGTGGGCCCATTTCCATGGAGTGGAGTAATAATAGTGTGCCACACCTCCAGAGGTGGGCCCATTTCCATGGAGTGGAGTAATAATAGTATACCACACCTCCAGGGGTGGGCCCATTTCCATGGAGTGGAGTAATAATAGTATGCCACACCTCCAGGGGTGGGCCCATTTCCATGGAGTGGAGTAATAATAGTATGCCACACCTCCAGGGGTGAGCCCATTTCCATGGAGTGGAGTAATAATAGTATGCCACACCTCCAGGGGTGGGCCCATTTCCATGGAGTGGAGTAATAATAGTATGCCACACCTCCAGGGGTGGGCCCATTTCCATGGAGTGGAGTAATAATAGTATGCCACACCTCCAGAGGTGGGCCCATTTCCATGGAGTGGAGTAATAATAGTATGCCACACCTCCAGGGGTGGGCCCATTTCCATGGAGTGGAGTAATAATAGTATGCCACACCTCCAGAGGTGGGCCCATTTCCATGGAGTGGAGTAATAATAGTATGCCACACCTCCAGGGGTGGGCCCATTTCCATGGAGTGGAGTAATAATAGTATGCCACACCTCCAGGGGTGGGCCCATTTCCATGGAGTGGAGTAATAATAGTGTGCCACACCTCCAGAGGTGAACCCATTTCCATGGAGTGGAGTAATAATAGTATGCCACACCTCCAGGGGTGAGCCCATTTCCATGGAGTGGAGTAATAATAGTATGCCACACCTCCAGGGGTGGGCCCATTTCCATGGAGTGGAGTAATAATAGTATGCCACACCTCCAGGGGTGGGCCCATTTCCATGGAGTGGAGTAATAATAGTGTGCCACTCCTCCAGGGGTGGGCCCATTTCCATGGAGTGGAGTAATAATAGTATGCCACACCTCCAGGGGTGGGCCCATTTCCATGGAGTGGAGTAATAATAGTATGCCACACCTCCAGGGGTGGGCCCATTTCCATGGAGTGGAGTAATAGTATGCCACACCTCCAGGGGTGGGCCCATTTCCATGGAGTGGAGTAATAATAGTATGCCACACCTCCAGGGGTGGGCCCATTTCCATGGAGTGGAGTAATAATAGTGTGCCACACCTCCAGGGGTGGGCCCATTTCCATGGAGTGGAGTAATAATAGTGTGCCACACCTCCAGGGGTGGGCCCATTTCCATGGAGTGGAGTAATAATAGTATGCCACACCTCCAGGGGTGGGCCCATTTCCATGGAGTGGAGTAATAATAGTATGCCACACCTCCAGGGGTGGGCCCATTTCCATGGAGTGGAGTAATAATAGTATGCCACACCTCCAGGGGTGGGCCCATTTCCATGGAGTGGAGTAATAATAGTGTGCCACACCTCCAGGGGTGAGTCCATTTCCATGGAGTGGAGTAATAATAGTATGCCACACCTCCAGGGGTGGGCCCATTTCCATGGAGTGCAGTAATAATAGTGTGCCACACCTCCAGGGGTGGGCCCATTTCCATGGAGTGGAGTAATAATAGTGTGCCACACCTCCAGGGGTGAGCCCATTTCCATGGAGTGGAGTAATAATAGTGTGCCACACCTCCAGGGGTGGGCCCATTTCCATGGAGTGGAGTAATAATAGTATGCCACACCTCCAGGGGTGGGCCCATTTCCATGGAGTGGAGTAATAATAGTATGCCACACCTCCAGGGGTGGGCCCATTTCCATGGAGTGAGTAATAATAGTATGCCACACCTCCAGGGGTGGGCCCATTTCCATGGAGTGGAGTAATAATAGTATGCCACACCTCCAGGGGTGGACCCATTTCCATGGAGTGGAGTAATAATAGTGTGCCACACCTCCAGGGGTGAGCCCATTTCCATGGAGTGGAGTAATAATAGTGTGCCACACCTCCAGGGGTGGGCCCATTTCCATGGAGTGGAGTAATAATAGTATGCCACACCGCCAGGGGTGAGCCCATTTCCATGGAGTGGAGTAATAATAGTGTGCCACACCTCCAGGGGTGGGCCCATTTCCATGGAGTGGAGTAATAATAGTATGCCACACCTCCAGGGGTGGGCCCATTTCCATGGAGTGGAGTAATAATAGTATGCCACACCTCCAGGGGTGGGCCCATTTCCATGGAGTGGAGTAATAATAGTGTGCCACACCTCCAGGGGTGGGCCCATTTCCATGGAGTGGAGTAATAATAGTATGCCACACCTCCAGGGGTGGGCCCACTTCCATGGAGTGGAGTAATAATAGTGTTCCACACCTCCAGGGGTGGGCCCATTTCCATGGAGTGGAGTAATAATAGTATGCCACACCTCCAGGGGTGGGCCCATTTCCATGGAGTGGAGTAATAATAGTGTGCCACACCTCCAGGGGTGGGCCCATTTCCATGGAGTGGAGTAATAATAGTGTGCCACACCTCCAGGGGTGGGCCCATTTCCATGGAGTGGAGTAATAATAGTATGCCACACCTCCAGGGGTGGGACCATTTCCATGGAGTGGAGTAATAATAGTATGCCACACCTCCAGGGGTGGGCCCATTTCCATGGAGTGGAGTAATAATAGTATGCCACACCTCCAGGGGTGAACCCATTTCCATGGAGTGGAGTAATAATAGTATGCCACACCTCCAGGGGCGGGCCCATTTCCATGGAGTGGAGTAATAATAGTGTGCCACACCTCCAGGGGTGGGCCCATTTCCATGGAGTGGAGTAATAATAGTGTGCCACACCTCCAGGGGTGGGCCCATTCCCATGGAGTGGAGTAATAATAGTATGCCACACCTCCAGGGGTGGGCCCATTTCCATGGAGTGGAGTAATAATAGTGTGCCACACCTCCAGGGGTGAGCCCATTTCCATGGAGTGGAGTAATAATAGTATGCCACACCTCCAGGGGTGGGCCCATTTCCATGGAGTGGAGTAATAATAGTGTGCCACACCTCCAGGGGTGAGCCCATTTCCATGGAGTGGAGTAATAATAGTATGCCACACCTCCAGGGGTTAGCCCATTGTCATAGTAATAATAGTGTGCCACACCTCCAGGGGTGAGCCCATTTCCATGGAGTGGAGTAATAATAGTGTACCCCTTCCAGGGGTGGGCCCATTTCTGACTGGCTTTATTCCATATGTCTTCTATAACTGAACACAGGCCAAGAAGAAAGGAGAGACCAGTAAGAAGTAAGTTAAAAGTGTACGTACATGTATGTAGCTTACATTGCGACAGTAGTTTCTGACTGGCTGATCCACAAGGCGAGTAATGCAGTGTAACTAAAGCATAGAGCAATGCAATGGGTACTCAAACTTGTGTGATGCAGTGTTGCGCAATGTAAGGGGCATTCCACCTGGCGTGTAATGCAATGTAACTATGTCGTAGAGCAGCGGCATTCATCTAGGCATGTACTGCAGTGTTCTCAATAGGATAAGCAGGCTTTGCCATGCATCAGAATAGACTAAGCATGGCCTAGAGGTGGCTCTAACATCTATGTCCTGAACCAGCATGACCTAGAGGTGGCTCTAACATCTATGTCCTGAACCAGCATGACCTAGAGGTGGCTCTAACATCTATGTCCTGAACCAGCATGACCTAGAGGTGGCTCTAACATCTATGTCCTGAACCAGCATGACCTAGAGGTGGCTCTAACATCTATGTCCTGAACCAGCATGACCTAGAGGTGGCTCTAACATCTATGTCCTGAACCAGCATGACCTAGAGGTGGCTCTAACATCTATGTCCTGAACCAGCATGACCTAGAGGTGGCTCTAACATCTATGTCCTGAACCAGCATGACCTAGAGGTGGCTCTAACATCTATGTCCTGAACCAGCATGTTCCCCCCCTTCAGTGCTGTCTTCCCCCCCTTCAGATAGGCAGTAATGTAATGTACTGGAGTGTTTAGTGTCCGTGAATTTTAATATAATTAAAAAATAGATAATAAACATGGTCACACAATAAGTCTCCTAGTCTTTTTCTGCTTCCATATCTTAATTATTGCCTCAATGTCATCATCTGATAGGGAGTCCGGCCCTTCAATTGCTATTTGCATGCTTGTCCAATGTACAGTCCTTCAGACGGTTTCTGAGATTTGTCTTAACTAGTGTAAGTGTCCTTCAATTGCTATTTGCATGCTTGTCCAATGTACAGTCCTTCAGACGGTTTCTGAGATTTGTCTTAACTAGTGTAAGCGTAGAAAAGCTTCTTTCAACTGTGGCTGTCGTTAGTGGGATAATTTGATAGATTTGAAGAAGTTTTACTATATTAGGAAGCATTAAGCACTGTGACTCACTGGCAAGTGCAGTAGATGTCATGTCCTGAGCATTGCTGCTTTTGGTGTGATGAGGAGCCTGGTGTCGAAGGCATGTTTTGTTCAGTGTGAGAAGTGGGCTGAAATATTAAAGGGAAATCGTGTGCTGCATCAAACATGGATCAAGGCTCCTTTCAAGGCGTGGAAAGGCTACTGAAAAATTACGTGAGCATGAAAAGTCTCGAAGTTACCAAAATGCCATTATCATATATTGCCTCTAAAATTTATGCTAACACACTACCAAATTGAGCTGATTTTGAGAACGTGTGTCGGAATTCCCCCCCTTCCAAAAAATCCTAGATAAAACCCTGCAAGGTATAGCTCAAGGTATAGCTCAAGGCATAGCTCAAGGCATAGCTCAAGGCATAGCTCAAGGCATAACTCAAGGCATAGCTCAAGGCATAGCTCAAGGCATAACTCAAGGCATAGCTCAAGGCATAGCTCAAGGCATAGCTCAAGGTATAGCTCAAGGTATAGCTCGAGGCATAGCTCGAGGCAAAGGGAATTGGCACTGATGCATACGTAGGACATCCACCCTAATTACATTAGGTAAAGGATGATACGTTGCCTAGCAGATCGATACAAAGATCAGTCTTGTTGATTCCGTAAATCTGGAATACTTGGTGTTTAAAATATCCTTGTGACAATCAATATATTTTCGTATAACTCGTGGTGTACTAATTGATGCATGCAACTGATTCCACGAGACAATACACACTTGACTCTGAAGATAATCCTGCTGGAAAGCGATTTAACTACTAGGCCATTCTTGAAAGAGGCTATCATGTTTATAGAGGCTATATGGAAACCAACAGTTGAGGGATTGTGAAAGAGAGCAATTAACTACTAGGCCATTCTTGAAAGAGGCTATCATGTTTATAGAGGCTATATGGAAACCAACAGTTGAGGGATTGTGAAAGAGAGCAATTAACTGCTAGGCCATTCTTGAAAGAGGCTATCATGTTTATAGAGAGGAAGCCAACAGTTGAGGGATTGTGAAAGAGAGCCATTAACTAAGAGATCATTATGCAGTTGCTTAACGGTGAAAAAAAAATGGCATCAATGTAGGAAATGTGTAGAAAATGTCAGAGCTGTGTTCACTTCTCTAAACTTCAAATATCTTCAGGAGAGAGATGTAGCCAGCACTTCATGGAGCTATAGCTCTTTTCCTTGCCCCGCTGGGGTTTTGCATGAGCAATGGTTAATTTTCCACCTTACTAAACATTTTCCAGTTTGTAATTTCTTTAACTTCGAACTACGAAAATTTATCAACAGCAAATACATAGTTCCATATTTAGGGGATGTGATGAGTGGGCTTGTGCAGTACATGCCTAGTGTGAGTCATAGTTATAGGACAGGGAGAGACTCCTGGTGTGAGTCAGGGTTATAGGACAGGAAGACTCCCCCTCGTGTGAGTCAGGGTTTAGGACAGGGAGAGACTCCTGGTGTGTCAGGGTTTAGGACAGGGAGAGACTATTCTAGTGTGAGTCATAGTTATAGGACAGGAAGACTCCCCCTCATGTGAGTCAGGATTTAGGACAGGGAGAGACTCCTGGTGTGTCAGGGTTTAGGACAGGGAGAGACTATTCTAGTGTGAGTAGGACAGGAAGACTCCCTCATTTAGGACAGGGAGACTGAGTCCCAGGGAGACTCCCCTTGTGTTGGTCAGGGTTTAGGACAGGGTGTGAGTTAGTGTTTAGGACAGGGAGGTTTAGGATGGGAGATTCCCCTTTTGTGAGTTGAGGTTTAGGACAGGGAGAGTCTCTCCTGATGTGAGTCAGGTTTAGGACAGGGGGAATCTCTCCTGATGTGAGTCAGGTTTAGGACAGGGGGAATCTCTCGTGATGTGAGTCAGATTTGGGACAGGGGGAATCTCCTGATGTGAGTCAGGGTTTAGTACAGGGGGAATCTCTCCTGATATGAGTCAGGGTTTAAGACAGGGGGAATCTCTCCTGATATGAGTCAGGGTTGTTTAGGACAGGGGGAATCTCTCCTGATATGAGTTAGGGTTTAGGACAGGGGGAATCTCTCCTGATGTGAGTCAAGGTTTAGGACAGGGGGAATCTCTCCTGATATGAGTCAGGGTTTAGGACAGGGGGAATCTCTCCTGGTATGAGTCAGGGTTTAGGACAGGGGGAATCTCTCCTGGTATGAGTTAGGGTTTAGGACAGGGGGAATCTCTCCTGATGTGAGTCAAGGTTTAGGCCAGGGGAAATCTCTCCTGATATGAGTTAGGGTTTAGGATGGGGAATCTCTCCTGATGTGAGTCAGGGTTTAGGATAGGGGGAATCTCTGATGTGAGTCAGGGTTCAGGATGGGGGGAATTTCTCCTGATGTGAGGCAGGGTTTAGTGGGAGACTCATATTGTGTGAGGCTGGGTTTAGGCTGGGAGACGCATCTTGACACAGAGACTCCCCTCGTGTGGTCATGGTTTCGGCAGGTACACTCCCCTAATGTGCTATGGGTTTCCTTGCAGGAAGGGCCCATTGCAGGCCCCACTATTTTTGCGATCTACGGTGAGGTGGGACTACCAGCCAGACATCTGTAAGGACTACAAGGAAACTGGCTTCTGCGGCTTTGGAGGTTTGTGATGGTTGCATGAATATATCTCACAGATCTCCCCCCTCCCTCTCCCTAACCCAGGACATGCATGTGAAATTATAGTTTATTATATATCAGTTCACGTAAATCTGGAATTTTTCGTCGTTGATAAATCTTCGTAGTCCTACTAACCTGCGAAAATAAAAAATGGAGGTGAAGAACTAAAATATTTTGTGTTAGCTGTTAGCTATGGCTCATTGCACACACACACAAGTGAGGTAGAGAAGAGCTTCTAGAAGTGCTGACAATATCTTCTCTTTTAAGATAGTTGAAGTTCAGAGAATTGAGCACAGCTTTGCAATTTCCTAGGTGCGTGTCTGATATTAGGGACATCTTTTCCCCCGCTTGCTACTGCACAGTGATCTCTCCTAGCTAACAACTCTCTTTCACAATCCCTCAATGGTTAGTTTCCATATTATAGCTCTATAAACATGATAGCCTCTTTCAAGAATGGCCCGGCAATCTCGTCCCTCGCTTTTCAGTTGGATCCTCTTCAGAAGTCAGTTCTCGTCAGTCGCATCAATAAAAATAAAAATAAAATTCGTGGATGAAAATATATTGACACGAAATATTTTCGTACTGATTACTGATTATCTTTAAACACAAAGTAGGAGATTTGTGGTAACTAAATTGTCTTATTGCTATGGTTTAGCTAGTGTGTCTTATTGCTATGGTTTAGCTAGTGGCTGGCATTCTCCAAGAAGCCTCCCCTGACCATCACTCTCAGAGTTAGGTGAAGTTCAAATTGAACGATTTCTACTACTAGAAAGAAGAACAATTATAATAATTATATGTATGTATAAATATGTATATATATATATGTATGTATATATGTATATATGTATATATTATATATACATGTATGAATGTATGTATCAGCCATTCCATGTAAAGGTACCCTTCAAAGTGGAAATAAAACAAAACAATTTTTGCCAACTTTCATTGTTTGTTGGAAAGAGGAATGTTTAAATGGTATAAATCCAGAAATTCAAGCCGATTGGTCCATCTGGCGACCTATAACAACCTTGGGAAGTGGGTTGACCAGTCAAGTCCCTACCAGTGTTAAAATGTTTCATTCCAGTTAATGGAATTCCTCAAGGGTTATTGCATCATCCACTTGTTATTGCATCATCCATTGGTAGCCATTACATCTCCTGTTCAAGTTCTATCAAGGTTTTCCTGAAAGATTTTAGAATTTCAGAAAGTGAAAACTCCTGCAAAATGTCGTCACACGAGTCACACAAGTAAGTACATTTATTAATCTAGCTCTCTATCAAGTGATAATTGCTGAGTGTCTCCTTGTACTAAATAGATTTTTATCATGGTCACCTATTGTCAGTACAGTGCCTTCCCAATTTTATGTCACGCGAGTCACAGGATAGGGATATCATTCTTGCTACTTGATGATTGTTTATGGTCCATTCCACGATTCCATATCGATGTTTATGGTCCATTCCACGATTCCATATCGTAGAATGTGAGTTGATGGATAGTAAGGGAGGATTAGCATCAAGACAACCCATTTTACTTGTCAAGGTGTCACATAATCAAGTCAAGTTTGTTACCATGCTTCCAATGTACCAGGAGCTATTCTAGCCAAAGTTACTGAATTCTAAAGCATGAACTGTAGTAAGCAGAAAATAATGAAGACTTTTCTTCTTCTTTTAGGCCGATGATGGGAAGACTGCAGCAAGACAAAGACGATATCGCACAAAGCTGAAGTGTGATACAGACCAGTATGACAAATACAAAGCTCGAAATGCTGGATACTCCCGGGAACACCGAGCGAAGAAAAAAGAGACCTTGTCAGCTGATGCCCTGGAAGGAACGAGAAAAAGCCCGCATACGGAAACAGCGGTCTAGGGAGAAGAAGAAGGCCAAGATTGTTACTCCTTTGGCACAGGCCACCCCCAAAGCTTTTTTTATCATCGCGGTCATTGGGTAGGGGGGCTCTTCCTAAAAGCCCTCGAAAGAAGAAAGCAGTTCTCTGGAGACTGGCAGATGACTTCGGTCTGGCCATGAAATTGCCTGGAAAAAAGACCAGGATGACACGTCTTGCAAATGAAACAGTGGAGTTAGTGCTGGCAGATGACTTCGGTCTGGCCATGAAATTGCCTGGAAAAAAGACCAGGATGACACGTCTTGCAAATGAGACAGTGGAGTTAGTGCGAGCTGTCTATGTGCGAGATGATGTCAGTCGCATGGCACCAGGGAAATGTGATGTCATAACAGTGCATTCTGAAATAGGCAAAGAGAAACTTCAGAAGAGACACACGATCATCAGCATTAGAGAGACATATGCTCTCTTCCAAGAAGAGCATCCCAATGTAAAGATAGGTATGAGCAAATTTGCTGAGCTCCGCCCCCATCAAGTCATGCTCAATTCGCAAATGCCTGCCAACGTCTGTGTATGTGTTTATCATGAGAATTTCATAATGGCGGTGGATGCTCATCATAAGTTGTTCCCGGTTGTACCTACATATTCCAAGGATATGCCAAATTCGTGTCTTGTGTCACCAGCAGATGTTAAGTGTTGGTTCAGCACATGCAGTCATGATGAGTGTGGCTTTGCCAGTAGGTATCCGTTGCCTGAAAATGACGACCTAAAGAAGACTTCAGTGAAGTGGTTCAAATGGCAAGATGTGAATAATCGGATGAATAAGATTGAGGAAAGTGGAAGCCTGGAGGACTTGTACGGATATGTTTAAGGTATGGCCCAAAAATTCCTGAGACATGTCTACATCAAACGTCAACAATCCAAGAAATATGAAGAGGATAAAATTGAATCAATCAAGTGATCCAGCATCGACGATGGCAGTTTTGCAAATGGACTTTGCCGAAAACTTCAAGTGTGTAGCACAAGATGAAATTCAATCCGCACATTGGAATCAGGGGCAAGTGACCATTTTAACTTCAGTCCTTTGGTTCCATGGTAACACTGCATCACGCGTAGTCATCAGTGATTCTCTGGAACACAATAAAACTGCAGCCATAGTCTTCCTGGATGAAATCTTGCAATCAACATCTTTAGGTGGTTGCGAGCGCATCAGAGGGTGGACTGATGGACCCGCTTCACAATCAAGAATCGGTACATCGCAAACGCACTGCCTCTTGTCAGCTCCAGACATGATGTTGGGCTGACTTGGAATTTCAGTGCCACAAGTCATGGCAAATGCCCTGTTGATGGCACCAGTGGCACTATTAAGCGTATTGCATCAACCAAAGTGATGTCTCGTCGGTGGATTATTAACGGGGCTCATGATTTTTATGAAGCCATTCAGGATTCTAGCATTGCCTCCAGTCTCATCACCACTGAGACTCTGAAGAGCCGGGCTGAGGAGTTAGCCTCCAAACAATCTTCGATCATGCTCCTCCTATCAAGGGAATTTCCTCCTTCCATTTCATGGAAAATGATGGTGTCAGTTCTTAACCATCACCAACCATTCTTGTCAGCTGGAAAGGATGTGAAAGTGAAAGTCTATTCAGCTGAGGTAACTGATGGAGCGGAAGTGGTAGGAGGCACCGCTCTTAACACCCTTGCTAACATCGAGGTGAATGCATACTACAGTGTATACTATGAAGAACCCCCCAAGTATTACATTGGAGAGCACATATACATGCAATGTTGTGGGTGAACAGCAACACTTTAAAATAAAGTTTCTCAGGAAAGATGCCCTCAATGGAACTTATACTTGGCCACACAGGCAGTCATCAGTCATTTTCCGAGGAATTCACCAATTTGTCTGACCAAATCACTTGCTCTGCAGATTGTCCTAACAGCAAATAACAAGCTAAGTGGCTACTACTGCTTAGTGGTGCAGCTGCAGTGGTTACCAGGAAGTAAAATCCACTTAGTGTTGTGAAAAAGAAAAAGGAGGGAAAGAAACATAGTGTGGTTAGCTAATAGCATGCAGTGCTGGTGCCCTTGGCTAATTGTATCCCCTAGGCTAATTGCAATGTACTAGGCTGAGGTCTGGTGATTGTAGGAAACAGCTGAGCTAGGTAGAAATGATTTCAATGCTGATATTGAATTATGGTGGGGAAGTACAACTAGACCAAACCAGTGGCCGAGGAGGAAGTACAGGAAGAAAGCCTGCTACTACTACTACTACACCAAGCACCTCAGCATTGGTAGTGAATGAAGATGAAGAGAATGAGTCAGACAGAAGTAGTGAGTCTGGTGACAATCTTCCTTTAGAAGACTGGGATAACTGGATGGAGAAGATGCAGTGACATTTTTGTCCTACTTAACTTTTCATGCTGTATTGTCATTGTTTTTATGAATCATACTATTATTATGCAAGTATACCAACATTTAGTAGAAGTAGAAAATGACCTAGCAAATCTTATTATGCTAGGACATCATGTCCTACCAACATCAAACTATTTCTAGCTCTGCTTGGAACTCAATGGCCATGATCCTTTCAACATAACTTGCGTGGATGACATAGCAAAGAAATTCCAGACGTTCCGTTGGGATCAGTCAAGTTGCTTGATCACCAACTAAGTGTCTTTTACCTGCTCTTAGCTGTAGGACCCGGATTGTTGCACATTAGTTACCACATTGTGTTTGTTTATTGAACAGGTTTGTCCATACATAGTTCATATTATTGTGTGTTGCTAAACTTGTTCTAGTTCTAGTGCACACCCACTTAAAAAAATTATCTGGAGCCAAAGTCAAATGTTTTGAATGAATCTTGCCTTATTTGTTTTGAGGTTTAATGTTGTGGCATTTCAGTGAAGCACAGTCTAATTAGAGTACTCCTAAGATCATAATCTGAGACTCTGTCACGCGAGTCACATTTCCTGTCACGCGAGTCACATTTTTCTAGGAAGCTGTATACGAAGCTAGTTGACAATTTTTGCAAAGTGAGTTTTTTTAGCTGTTGGCTAGTGTATCAGTCTTCCACGTGGTACTTTTTTCCTTCCTGATACAGACTTGAGACAAATTGAGAGAAGTGTGGAGAAATCGGGTTTATGTCGGTCACGCGAGTCACACACTCTGAGATGGTCTAGTGCTTTAAAGAAAAGTCGAAGAAAAATTATTTTTGGTGTCAATATAGAGGATCCTAATCAACAAAAAATTATGTTGTAAAAATTGTATACCAGATTAGTTTTAAATGAGTGGTGCCATGTAATTAGCATTGTTGTCACGCGTGTCACAAATGGAATGGCTGGTATGTATGTATATATGTGTATGTATATATGTATGTATATACATGTATATGTATGTGTATAAATATGTATATGTATGTATAAATATGTATATGTATGTATATATATGTATGTATAAATATGTATATATGTATGTATATGAATGTATAAATATATATATACATATATATATGTATATACATGTATGTATATATAATTATAATATATGTATGTATAAATGTATGTATGTATATATATATATAATGTATGTATATATATGTATGTATATATTTATAAATATGTATATATATATGTATGTATATATTTATAAATATGTATATATATATATGTATACGTATGTATAAATATATATACATATATATGTATATACATGTATGTATGTATGTATATGTATATATATGTAATATGTATGTATATATGTATATGCATTTATATGTATTTATGTGTATTATGTATGTATGTATAATATACATACATATACATATTATGTATTTATATGTATATATATATACATATATGTATATGTATATAGGCAGTCAACTATATTGAATTAACTTGTCAGAGAAAGAAGAAAACAAAGCATGGGGTCGTGTGGGCAGTGGATGGTGTGTGAGTAGTGAATGGTGTGTGGGTAGTGAATGGTGTGTGAGTAGTGAATGGTGTGTGAGTAGTGAATGGTGTGTGAGTAGTGAATGGTGTGTGGGTAGTGAATGGTGTGTGAGTAGTGAATGGTGTGTGGGTAGTGAATGGTGTGTGAGTAGTGAATGGTGTGTGAGCAGTGAATGGTGTGTGAGTAGTGAATGGTGTGTGAGTAGTGAATGGTGTGTGAGTAGTGAATGGTGTGTGGGTAGTGAATGGTGTGTGAGTAGTGAATGGTGTGTGGGTAGTGAATGGTGTGTGGGTAGTGAATGGTGTGTGAGTAGTGAATGGTGTGTGGGTAGTGAATGGTGTGTGAGTAGTGAATGGTGTGTGAGTAGTGAATGGTGTGTGGGTAGTGAATGGTGTGTGAGTAGTGAATGGTGTGTGAGTAGTGAATGGTGTGTGAGTAGTGAATGGTGTGTGAGTAGTGAATGGTGTGTGGGTAGTGAATGGTGTGTGGGTAGTGAATGGTGTGTGAGTAGTGAATGGTGTGTGGGTAGTGAATGGTGTGTGAGTAGTGAATGGTGTGTGGGTAGTGAATGGTGTGTGAGTAGTGAATGGTGTGTGAGCAGTGAATGGTGTGTGAGTAGTGAATGGTGTGTGAGTAGTGAATGGTGTGTGAGTAGTGAATGGTGTGTGGGTAGTGAATGGTGTGTGAGTAGTGAATGGTGTGTGAGTAGTGAATGGTGTGTGGGTAGTGAATGGTGTGTGAGTAGTGAATGGTGTGTGGGTAGTGAATGGTGTGTGGGTAGTGAATGGTGTGTGAGTAGTGAATGGTGTGTGAGTAGTGAATGGTGTGTGAGTAGTGAATGGTGTGTGGGTAGTGAATGGTGTGTGGGTAGTGAATGGTGTGTGAGTAGTGAATGGTGTGTGGGTAGTGAATGGTGTGTGGGTAGTGAATGGTGTGTGAGTAGTGAATGGTGTGTGAGTAGTGAATGGTGTGTGGGTAGTGAATGGTGTGTGAGTAGTGAATGGTGTGTGGGTAGTGAATGGTGTGTGGGTAGTGAATGGTGTGTGGGTAGTGAATGGTGTGTGAGTAGTGAATGGTGTGTGAGTAGTGAATGGTGTGTGGGTAGTGAATGGTGTGTGAGTAGTGAATGGTGTGTGAGTAGTGAATGGTGTGTGAGTAGTGAATGGTGTGTGAGTAGTGAATGGTGTGTGGGTAGTGAATGGTGTGTGAGTAGTGAATGGTGTGTGAGTAGTGAATGATGTGTGTGTAGTGAATGGTGTGTGAGTAGTGAATGGTGTGTGGGTAGTGAATGGTGTGTGAGTAGTGAATGGTGTGTGGGTAGTGAATGGTGTGTGAGTAGTGAATGGTGTGTGGGTAGTGAATGGTGTGTGGGTAGTGAATGGTGTGTGAGTAGTGAATGGTGTGTGAGTAGTGAATGGTGTGTGAGTAGTGAATGGTGTGTGAGTAGTGAATGGTGTGTGAGTAGTGAATGGTGTGTGAGTAGTGAATGGTGTGTGGGTAGTGAATGGTGTGTGAGTAGTGAATGGTGTGTGGGTAGTGAATGGTGTGTGAGTAGTGAATGGTGTGTGGGTAGTGAATGGTGTGTGGGTAGTGAATGGTGTGTGGGTAGTGAATGGTGTGTGGGTAGTGAATGGTGTGTGGGTAGTGAATGGTGTGTGGGTAGTGAATGGTGTGTGGGCAGTGAATGGTGTGTGAGTAGTGAATGGTGTGTGAGTAGTGAATGGTGTTTGGGGTAGTGAATGGTGTGTGGGTAGTGAATGGTGTGTGAGTAGTGAATGGTGTGTGGGTAGTGAATGGTGTGTGGGTAGTGAATGGTGTGTGAGTAGTGAATGGTGTGTGAGTAGTGAATGGTGTGTGGGTAGTGAATGGTGTGTGAGTAGTGAATGGTGTGTGGGTAGTGAATGGTGTGTGGGTAGTGAATGGTGTGTGAGTAGTGAATGGTGTGTGGGTAGTGAATGGTGTGTGGGTAGTGAATGGTGTGTGGGTAGTGAATGGTGTGTGAGTAGTGAATGGTGTGTGAGTAGTGAATGGTGTGTGAGTAGTGAATGGTGTGTGAGTAGTGAATGGTGTGTGGGTAGTGAATGGTGTGTGAGTAGTGAATGGTGTGTGAGTAGTGAATGGTGTGTGAGTAGTGAATGGTGTGTGGGTAGAGTGAATGGTGTGTGAGTAGTGAATGGTGTGTGGGTAGTGAATGGTGTGTGAGTAGTGAATGGTGTGTGAGTAGTGAATGGTGTGTGGGTAGTGAATGGTGTGTGAGTAGTGAATGGTGTGTGGGTAGTGAATGGTGTGTGGGTAGTGAATGGTGTGTGGGTAGTGAATGGTGTGTGGGTAGTGAATGGTGTGTGAGTAGTGAATGGTGTGTGAGTAGTGAATGGTGTGTGAGTAGTGAATGGTGTGTGGGTAGTGAATGGTGTGTGAGTAGTGAATGGTGTGTGGGTAGTGAATGGTGTGTGGGTAGTGAATGGTGTGTGGGTAGTGAATGGTGTGTGGGTAGTGAATGGTGTGTGAGTAGTGAATGGTGTGTGGGTAGTGAATGGTGTGTGAGTAGTGAATGGTGTGTGAGTAGTGAATGGTGTGTGAGTAGTGAATGGTGTGTGAATAGTGAATGGTGTGTGAGTAGTGAATGGTGTGTGAGTAGTGAATGGTGTGTGGGTAGTGAATGGTGTGTGGGTAGTGAATGGTGTGTGGGTAGTGAATGGTGTGTGGGTAGTGAATGGTGTGTGAGTAGTGAATGGTGTGTGGGTAGTGAATGGTGTGTGGGTAGTGAATGGTGGTGTGAGTAGTGAATGGTGTGTGGGTAGTGAATGGTGTGTGAGTAGTGAATGGTGTGTGGGTAGTGAATGGTGTGTGAGTAGTGAATGGTGTGTGAGTAGTGAATGGTGTGTGGGTAGTGAATGGTGTGTGGGTAGTGAATGGTGTGTGGGTAGTGAATGGTGTGTGAGTAGTGAATGGTGTGTGGGTAGTGAATGGTGTGTGAGTAGTGAATGGTGTGTGGGTAGTGAATGGTGTGTGGGTAGTGAATGGTGTGTGTGAGTAGTGAATGGTGTGTGAGTAGTGAATGGTGTGTGGGTAGTGAATGGTGTGTGAGTAGTGAATGGTGTGATGGTGTGAGTAGTGAATGGTGTGTGGGTAGTGAATGGTGTGTGGGTAGTGAATGGTGTGTGGGTAGTGAATGGTGTGTGGGTAGTGAATGGTGTGTGAGTAGTGAATGGTGTGTGGGTAGTGAATGGTGTGTGAGTAGTGAATGGTGTGTGAGTAGTGAATGGTGTGTGGGTAGTGAATGGTGTGTGAGTAGTGAATGGTGTGTGGGTAGTGAATGGTGTGTGAGTAGTGAATGGTGTGTGAGTAGTGAATGGTGTGTGAGTAGTGAATGGTGTGTGAGTAGTGAATGGTGTGTGAGTAGTGAATGGTGTGTGGGTAGTGAATGGTGTGTGGGTAGTGAATGGTGTGTGGGTAGTGAATGGTGTGTGAGTAGTGAATGGTGTGTGGGTAGTGAATGGTGTGTGGGTAGTGAATGGTGTGTGGGTAGTGAATGGTGTGTGGGTAGTGAATGGTGTGTGGGTAGTGAATGGTGTGTGGGTAGTGAATGGTGTGTGGGTAGTGAATGGTGTGTGGGTAGTGAATGGTGTGTGAGTAGTGAATGGTGTGTGGGTAGTGAATGGTGTGTGGGTAGTGAATGGTGTGTGGGTAGTGAATGGTGTGTGGGTAGTGAATGGTGTGTGAGTAGTGGGTGAGGTGAATGGTGTGTGGGTAGTGAATGGTGTGTGGGTAGTGAATGGTGTGTGGGTAGTGAATGGTGTGTGGGTAGTGAATGGTGTGTGGGTAGTGAATGGTGTGTGAGTAGTGAATGGTGTGTGAGTAGTGAATGGTGTGTGGGTAGTGAATGGTGTGTGGGTGTGTGTAGTGAATGTGGTGGGTGTGAGTAGTGAAGTGGTGTTGTGTGGTAGTGAATGGTGTGTGAGTAGTGAATGGTGTGTGATGTGTGAGTAGTGAATGGTGTGTGGGTAGTGAATGGTGTGTGGGTAGTGAATGGTGTGTGAGTAGTGAATGGTGTGTGGGTAGTGAATGGTGTGTGGGTAGTGAATGGTGTGTGAGTAGTGAATGGTGTGTGGGTAGTGAATGGTGTGTGAGTAGTGAATGGTGTGTGAGTAGTGAATGGGTGTGTGGGTGATGTAGTGAATGGTGTGTGGGTAGTGAATGGTGTGTGAGTAGTGAATGGTGTGTGAGTAGTGAATGGTGTGTGGGTAGTGAATGGTGTGTGGGTAGTGAATGGTGTGTGGTAGTGAATGGTGTGTGAGTAGTGAATGGTGTGTGAGTAGTGAATGGTGTGTGGGTAGTGAATGGTGTGTGGGTAGTGAATGGTGTGTGAGGTAGTGAATGGTGTGTGAGTAGTGAATGGTGTGTGTGTAGTGAATGGTGTGTGGGTAGTGAATGGTGTGTGGGTAGTGAATGGTGTGTGAGTAGTGAATGGTGTGTGAGTAGTGAATGGTGTGTGGGTAGTGAATGGTGTGTGAGTGGGTAGTGAATGGTGTGTGAGTAGTGAATGGTGTGTGAGTAGTGAATGGTGTGTGGGTAGTGAATGGTGTGTGGGTAGTGAATGGTGTGTGAGTAGTGAATGGTGTGTGAGTAGTGAATGGTGTGTGGGTAGTGAATGGTGTGTGAGTAGTGAATGGTGTGTGAGTAGTGAATGGTGTGTGAGTAGTGAATGGTGTGTGAGTAGTGAATGGTGTGTGAGTAGTGAATGGTGTGTGGGTAGTGAATGGTGTGTGAGTAGTGAATGGTGTGTGAGTAGTGAATGGTGTGTGGGTAGTGAATGGTGTGTGAGTAGTGAATGGTGTGTGAGGTAGTGAATGGTGTGTGAGTAGTGAATGGTGTGTGAGTAGTGAATGGTGTGTGGGTAGTGAATGGTGTGTGAGTAGTGAATGGTGTGTGAGTAGTGAATGGTGTGTGAGTAGTGAATGGTGTGTGGGTAGTGAATGGTGTGTGAGTAGTGAATGGTGTGTGAGTAGTGAATGGTGTGTGAGTAGTGAATGGTGTGTGGGTAGTGAATGGTGTGTGAGTAGTGAATGGTGTGTGAGTAGTGAATGGTGTGTGAGTAGTGAATGGTGTGTGGGTAGTGAATGGTGTGTGAGTAGTGAATGGTGTGTGGGTAGTGAATGGTGTGTGAGTAGTGAATGGTGTGTGAGTAGTGAATGGTGTGTGAGTAGTGAATGGTGTGTGGGTAGTGAATGGTGTGTGAGTAGTGAATGGTGTGTGAGTAGTGAATGGTGTGTGAGTAGTGAATGGTGTGTGAGTAGTGAATGGTGTGTGGGTAGTGAATGGTGTGTGAGTAGTGAATGGTGTGTGAGTAGTGAATGGTGTGTGAGTAGTGAATGGTGTGTGAGTAGTGAATGGTGTGTGGGTAGTGAATGGTGTGTGAGTAGTGAATGGTGTGTGGGTAGTGAATGGTGTGTGAGTAGTGAATGGTGTGTGAGTAGTGAATGGTGTGTGGAGTAGTGAATGGTGTGTGAGTAGTGAATGGTGTGTGGGTAGTGAATGGTGTGTGGGTAGTGAATGGTGTGTGAGTAGTGAATGGTGTGTGAGTAGTGAATGGTGTGTGGTAGTGAATGGTGTGTGGGTAGTGAATGGTGTGTGGGTAGTGAATGGTGTGTGAGTAGTGAATGGTGTGTGGGTAGTGAATGGTGTGTGAGTAGTGAATGGTGTGTGGAGTAGTGAATGGTGTGTGGGTAGTGAATGGTGTGTGGTGTAGTGAATGGTGTGTGTGGGTAGTGAATGGTGTGTGAGTAGTGAATGGTGTGTGAGTAGTGAATGGTGTGTGGGTAGTGAATGGTGTGTGGGTAGTGAATGGTGTGTGAGTAGTGAATGGTGTGTGTGAGTAGTGAATGGTGTGTGGGTAGTGAATGGTGTGTGGTAGTGAATGGTGTGTGGGTAGTGAATGGTGTGTGGGTAGTGAATGGTGTGTGAGGTAGTGAATGGTGTGTGAGTAGTGAATGGTGTGTGAGTAGTGAATGGTGTGTGTGGTAGTGAATGGTGTGTGGGTAGTGAATGGTGTGTGGTAGTGAATGGTGTGTGAGTAGTGAATGGTGTGTGGGTAGTGAATGGTGTGTGGGTAGTGAATGGTGTGTGTGTAGTGAATGGTGTGTGAGTAGTGAATGGTGTGTGAGTAGTGAATGGTGTGTGGGTAGTGAATGGTGTGTGGGTAGTGAATGGTGTGTGAGTAGTGAATGGTGTGTGAGTAGTGAATGGTGTGTGGGTAGTGAATGGTGTGTGGGTAGTGAATGGTGTGTGAGTAGTGAATGGTGTGTGGGTAGTGAATGGTGTGTGTGTAGTGAATGGTGTGTGGGT